>NESQ01000046.1:0-346381 GCA_003070745.1 Tuber borchii
ATAGGGTAATGGAAAGGGAGCCAATAACTTTTATAAGTCCTTTAATTGATGAAGTACATCCTATTGGAGACTGATCACTGCTAATTAGATACATTTAGTTGAAATCGAGGCAGTCTAGCGCCAGGTCACATCTAGTTTCAGAGAGCAAGAACATGATTGAGGACCTGTATGACTTCTTGCAAAAACCACCAGCCGAAATAAATGCCCGAGTTTCCTATTTGCTTGAAAATGATCAGTTTACATGCCACCCAAGTAAACAACAAGTTAGTAAACTCAGATCGTCCCAGGTGAGACGAGATAAGGCTTACCCAGACAGGACTGTGGTTGGCGCTTTTCCGCACAAGAGATAGCAAAACTCTTCTTTCATAAGTGGTACCGGGGTTCGAGGATGCGAGCGATAACCGATAAATCATTTCTTAATCGTACTAACGACGTCCTGATATGCCTTACCACAGCATGTCTGTATCATTCTCCGAAGTCTTGGAGTTCCGGATCATTTGTTCAACCTCCAGATTTTTCCGCTCTGACAGCACAAAGTTAGTATTGACTCCTTTAAAGGTTCAAATCCGCTGTTGTAAAGCCTATCGTACTCACTAGAAAATTTATATGTCTATCTTCGACAGCGTGCTACCTGGCAAAGACTGCCGCCAGGAGTGCGAGATAAACTCATTGAAGATACAAAAAAACGTATGAAGAAAATACTGCGGGAGAGTGGATTGATACCGGATGTAACATTCCATGTTTGCGAGGGTTGATGCAATAGGTGACGATCAATCCATATAGTAGATGAGAACATTCTTAGGCCATTCCTACGTTGTATACGGACAACGCTGCTCTCATACTATGTTGATCATATAAAGGGATATAAAGAATATCATTTTAAGATAGTAAATAGGAAAGTACTTAGATGACTGCGTGAGGAGCTAACTACAGGTCCTTTTTCTTTTTTTCTTTTTTTTTTTTTATATCAAATATTCGTTTATTTATGGTAGAACTGGCATGCACCGCTAGGTATGGCCTAAACAAAACCTTAATCCCACGCAAAGACCCCCCCCGGACCAAGGAAAAAACCATCACATCAAGTCCCTCTGGTATGGAACCAACCGCACATCTCGTACGTAAGAAAGTAACTCGCCTACCAAAAGAAAGCAACCAAACTGCCGCAGCCGGCTCAGCAACCCTCCCAGGATCAGAAGAAAGAAACCCTCGAACATGAAAGCAGGAAGCAACAGGAAAACCTCTTCCGTAGACTCCAGCCAAAAATAAAAAACCCCTAATGGGCAAAGGAGAGAATACCACTAAAGGAAAACCATAATAGATAAAGAAACACATATCAAAGTGGGGCCGTTCTAAATAGCTAAAAAGCAAGAGACAAACCGAAGGATATCCGGACCGGGACAATTACTTCAAGCGCAAGGCGTTGACATCGATCAAGGAGGCAGTGCAATACCATGACAGAGTGTAACCAAGGCATGCGACCGTGGCGTAAGATCGCGGAGGCGGGCGGAGCGACCGGGCTGAGAGGAAGCCAACCTTAGCGAAGGAACTTTAAGCTGTAACAGAGCAACTGGACGAAACCGAGTGGAGAAAAAACGGAGGGGTAGACGAGAGTCCAAGGTCCCGGCGGGAATGACAGGCAGAGGGCCCTCGTGAGCGCAGAGGAGACGTGTTGCCGACCGTGTGCTAAGCGAGCAGCATCGCGAAGCGGGGGCGAGAGGCGAAGCGAGAACCAAAGATAACTCAACGCGACTCTGAGGAGGAGGCCCTTTAACCGTAAGGGAGAAGGGCGGAGGGGGGAGGAGAAAGAAGCCATAAACCCCTAGGCAAAAAGCCATCAACAGGGACAGAGGGGGGGTGGACAGCCGACGATGATTTCTCATGGTGTTGAGATTTCAATCGCCGGAGGTGTAGAGGAGATGGTTCATGGCTAACTACAGGTCCCAAGCCTCGCCTTTTATATCGGCGCCTCCTCACATACCTAACCCTGGTGACTCATATAGATGAGTCACGCGTCCCTATGACTCTAAGCGAGTCGTAGTGTGAAATCCATCAGCTGACTCCTATGAGTCACTGCGCACTATACCAAACCAATCATCGTGCTCTTAACTAGTCATGTGCCCAAAGGGGTCACACGCGCGAGACCCATGACTCATAACTATGAGTCATGTGCAAAATACATATCAAGTGACCACCAAGTGTGGTCACGCGCATAACATAAACATATAACAATAATAACTATGGCTCGCAAGTGCGAGTCATGCGAGAGGAAACACAAACCTACTATTCATAACCGTGAATAGCGTGAAACCAATTCCTTCACTAGTCACCGTTTGTGACACCGGATCAGGAGTCTCGTGCTCTACTGGAGAACAGAAAAGCCGCAGGCTATTTGGATTTGCAGATTTCAGGCGATGAGGAAAGCGAGTTGGAGGACGATCATTCAGATCCCAAAGCGGGGGAGGCAGTTGAGACTCCCAAGTAGTAGTTGAATAGAGACCCGTAACGTCCTATTTGGGACTAATGTAGATTTAAATAAAATAAACAAATAAAAGAGCTTATTATTATTATTATTATTATTATTATTTTGAATATGCCACTTAGAGTTAGACTTCAACCCAGGTTGTGAAAAAAGACATCAGGGGAAAGTCACTTGGGGCTGAGGGAAAGTCCCAAAGAGCCATGAAGAAGGCAGGAAGGCAAGAACAGTGAAGGAATAAGCCAGCCCAAGGCCACGCATCATTAAATAATGGACGGTCCTTGTCGCAAAAGCGATGAATAGCGTCCGCTTAGATATTGTATACACGGAGAAATTATTGGGGCTGGATTAGGTCATGGGGCAATGGCAAGGAGGAAGGGGAGAAATAAGCGAGAATTAGGAAAGCAGAAGAACTACAGGGAACAGTGCATTGCGGACGTTCGGAGTCGCGAAGAGTTTGTCCATAGGAAATTCTGAACAGGATGTTTGGATCAACAAGGGAACAATGCGTGGTGCGAGAGGTAATGCTGGATAAACTATAGGGGAAAGGTCAAAGCTGGAATGGACCAGACAACGGCGTGTTTGGGCTGTCGGGAACCATGATTGAGTCGTGGGGCAGAAATCCATAACGGAACAATTCCTGGCGCGAGAGGTAATGCCGGATAAACTAAAGAACAAGAGTCAAGCACGAATGGACTGTGCAACGGCTCAAAGAGAACGAAGTGCATTCAGAAAACGTTGTATGACAACCAAATCACCGACGCAAACAAAAAGTAACCCGTAACCCCGGATTTATTCCAGTGTTATGGGGCATAGACGAGAGATACAACAACTTGAGTTTTATAATTTGGCCCCCCATACCCCCTATCCCTCATAAGGTATGGGGGTCAATTGTGACCTTTTGCTGATGATCATTTCAAACACTGAGGTTGTAACGGGGACGGAGCATATCCGAAAACTTTATGCCTGTTTCTTGTACAGTACCGGACAATGCCAATCAACACCTTAGCGAACTCCAAATACCACCAACTTCAAACTCCTCTAAGTCAACAACAACAACTCAAAAGCTCTACAGCTTCTGTAAAAGTCTTTATTTAATGGTTGTCTAAAGAATTACAGAGGGGTTTAAGGAAATATGAACTTCCTGCTGTGCTAGAGCAGTTCAAAGATTTCCATTTTTTGGTGGGCGAGGCACCAAATTAACAGACTCTAAAATTACTGTATCGGGTAATTTCTTGGCAGCGCCATGCCCAATGCGGCAATAGACACCGCCGATCCGATCATTCCACTTTGTGAGATAGCCGAGCCCAATTAGGAAGGTTCTTGGCGCTTAGTAAGCGACAGCGAATTAACACAGGTGTCGATTGGCAGTGTCCGCCACTATACCGTTCCACGTGTATCCTGAATTTGTGACTGGGTCATTTCCAGTCAAAGGTCCAAACGTAACCACCCGGAAATAGCACTTCCCAATCCGGTCCCCCAACCTCCAACCGCTCCGGAGAGGCGGAGGTCCTGTTCTTGAAAAGTGCAGGTCATGACGGCGTGACTGTGACACTCTGCGCAGTCCCATCTGAAACAGCAGATGTTGTGCTGTATTATCTACAAGTAGCCATTCCTAGCTTTTACTGTGCTAGTCACGGACGATCGCGAGGGGAAGTCTGCTCGAGTGCCCTGCCTCTTTCGTGCTTAGATTTATGAGTCACAAGCGCACGGACAGGGCAAGTTAGATTTGCATCATCATACTCAGCCCCAACGATGATGACTCTCACCCACCACCTGACAGCGTGAGCGCGACGCGTTGGTGGACACGAAGAGGGGTTTAAAGGTTGAGCTTGTTCGCAGTGAATATTTTTTTTTTTTCTTCATCCCCTTCAGTATCATAGAAGGGTTTACGGCTTTTATTTATTTATTCTTGATTCATCTCTGTGCGGACTTTGAGTTCAGTGCGATTGGACGAGCATTTCCAGGAACTCTGGCGCCAAGATACCTTCTCCTTACCTTCATACGCACCTATCTATACCAGCGAACCATCGAAGGATAACCCTTTGCGATGGCATTCAACCAACTCGTCATCGCTGTTAGCGGCACACACAAAAACCATACACAAGGTGCCCACCCGCTCGCAATTCCCACCCTCGGATCCCTCGCAATCGCATGCTAACACCTCCATAGCAAAACTCGAAAAACTGATCATCACCAATGGCGGTTCCTTCGCGAAGGCGATCGACGAAGATGTTACCCATCTCGTAACTACACAAGTAGACTTCGACAAAGGAAGCGTTAAGGGTATCTGACTAACTTCCTTGCTTGTTCAATTGGTACAGGGGCTAACAATCCCTTATGACAGTCAAATCCGCGAAAAAAGTTGATGGCTTGAAAATTGTCAATCTTGATTGGTTACTCGAGTCGATTAAGAATGGCAAGAGGGGTGATGAGGGGGGGTTTTTGGTCGGCGATGAGGACACAGCTGCGGGTTCGTCTGCTGTTGCCGTGCCAGCAGTCGTGAAGGCGGCGGTGGCAGCGCCCATAGTGACTAAGGCTGAGCCGGAGGAACTGCCTAAGAAGCGCACTCGCGGCAAGGCTGCTGCCCCTCCCGCAGCTAAAGCTGCAGCTGACGAAGAGAGCGAGGAAGAGACGAAGCCGGCGGCCAAGAAGGCAAAGGCAATGCCAGTTGGTAAAGGAAAGGGGAAAGGGAAGGCTAAGGAGGAGCCTGGAGAAGATGAAGGAGAGGAAGAAGTCAAGAAGATAAAGACTGTCGTTAAAAAGGGGAAGGCGCCGGTTGACGAGTTGTGTCCTATTGCTGGTGTGTCCCTCTTCTCCAAGGATATCAACTTGCGCAAGATACTTATTCTGAGCAGGGAAAGCCCATGTCTACGTCGACCCCGATAACTTAGTCTACGACGCAACCCTGAACCAAGCTAACATCGGCAATAACAACAACAAATTCTACTACATCCAACTTCTCGAGGGCGATGCTAGCAAGACATACTCCGTATTCACCCATTGGGGCCGTGTAGGGGACAGGGGCCAGTCGAAGATGATTACCCAGGGTGTAGACCTCTCTTCAGCCATCCACCTGTTTGAAAAGCAGTTCAAGTCAAAGACAGGGAAGGATTGGGCGAGGCGGACTGAAGCCTTGGGTGGTGGGGGAAAGTATACTTTCCTCGAGAGGAATTACGAAGAGGATGAGGATGATCAGGATGAAGAGATGAACGACGCGGAGGAAGTTAAGAGCAAGCTTAGCAAGGCTTTGCAGAATCTTATTAGTTTGATTTTCGACACGAAGATGATGTTTGTTCCCCCCCTCTTCAATCTTATATCTAAATGTTAATTGGATGAAAAAAGGCAACAATCGATGTCTTCCATGTCCTACGACGCTGCAAAACTCCCTCTAGGAAAACTCTCAAAATCAACCATCTCTCAAGGCTACCAAGTCCTCAAGGATCTCGGCCAAGTAATCCAGGGAGCACCCGGCTGGCAAAGGGACTATGCACAATACGGTCGCACCCAGAGTGAAATCTTGACTGGGCTATCGAACCGCTACTACTCCATCATCCCCCACGTCTTCCCGGGACGCGCGCCACCCACAATCATTAGCACTGACCCACTGCTCAAGAAGGAAGTCTCGCTCGTGGAGAACTTGGCAGACATGGTCATCACGACGAAGCTGCTGAAGGAAACTAAGGCCGAGAAGTCACCCGACGTGAATATGCTCGACAAGCAATTCGATAGCCTGAATCTCAACGAGGCGACCGCCCTCGACCACGCTAGCAAAGAGTTCAACTTCCTAGAAGCATATGTGAAGAAGACGCACGGTCACACACACCGCTACCAAAAACTCCGCGTAGAGGAGATTTTCCGCGTGCACCGCGCGGTGGAAGAAGACCGCTGGCGTGCCGATGGCTGGGACAAGCTCCCGAACTCCGATCGTCGTCTCCTCTGGCACGGCTCGCGCACCACTAACTTCCCCGGAATCCTCTCCCAGGGCTTGCGTATCGCGCCGCCCGAAGCCCCCGTCAATGGGTACATGTTCGACAAGGGCATCTACCTCGCCGATATCGTCAGTAAGAGTGCGAACTACTGCTGTGCCTCCGCCTCCGACAATACTGGTCTACTCCTCCTCTGCGAAGCCCAGCTCGGCGATCCCATGTACGAGTGCCAGGGCGCGGACTACCATGCCGCGACAAAGTGCAAGCAGGCAGGCAGGTTGGCTACGAAAGGACTTGGCAAAACGGCGCCCCTGAAGTGGGAGGATGCGAGCGTTGTGCATGAAGATTTGGCAGGCGTGCAGATGCCCACGGTCACTGGAGAGGAGTCAAATGTCACCGGGGATGCCGATGCCAGCAAGGGTACTTACTTGTCGTTGCAGTATAACGAGGTTCGTCCCCTTTCTCCGCTTTTGGATGCTGTCGGGCAGAAACTAATGAAGTATAGTACATCGTCTACAACGTCTCACAAGTCAAGATTAGGTACTTATTCAGGGTCAAGTTTGGTTAGATGGGCAATGCTGTGCCGTCCACCGTTTGTTCGTACATTTTCCTCACCTTTTGCTCTGCCATAGTGCATTCTAGTCTAGTCTAGTACAGAAGCACTCTTCTGCGTCATACATAAATTTCTTCTGCTTCCGACATTTTTTCCCCTCTTTCTTTTTTATTTTCTTTAGTCTTGGTTATGGTAAAATAAAAATAAAAGTGGCCTATTTTAACTTATAAAATTACTAAATGTCTTCGAGAGCACCTGCGTACCATATGTGAATTGGTTAGGCACTGCTAGTTCAGTTCCCTCAGAAGTTGCGGGAGCTCAATCATGAAATATCATTCGTGAGGCTTGTGCGGTGGTACAAGCGCATACACTAAGGGTATATATGTACTGTAGGTAATTGGCAATTTTGGATTCTTGTGTTGGAATTAGTATGGTAGATACATGGGGATGTGCTGTTTTGGGCACCTGGGCTGCAGGCCGCTGGGCCTGAGATTGGAGAGCTTCCCTGCTCCATATTTGTGGGCAAGTGAGCTCTAGAAAGCGTAAACATAGTAGAGGGATAAGACACAATATCTACATGTATCTGTGCCATTGGCGAGTGGGTAGCCCGATTGCGTGGTAATTTAGCTCGGACGAAATATGCCTAAACTAATATTAATTCACATACCACAACTCACACTAAAAGCGACATGGATATCTGTCTATTTGCTCCATTCTACTTTACATGGAAGAGCGAATGAGAGGGAAAGAAGAAAGAGAGAAAGAGAAAAAGAAAAGTTTGAGTAAACAAGAGAACGAAAAGTACCCCGGGCAAGTAGACCCACGCAACGCATCAAGCTAAAGTTTCAACAACCTAAGCATGAAGGTAGCCTCCCCAACCTCTTGAGCCTCTTCTAGAATCAACTTGTCCAAATCCCCCCCGGGCTGGACCTTGCTAACCTCGGTGATGGTAGCTTTATCTAAGGGCTTGCGGAGAGCCTTCTCAAAAGTGTCGGCATGCTCGACGAACACCTCTTCCAGCCCGATTGGGTCTTGAAGGACCTTGTACTCCATCTTGATGTCGTCGGTTGGGAGGAGGCCAGCCTTCTTCCTAAGTCTCTGTACACGGTTGACAATCTCTCTGGCAAGGCCTTCGCTCTGCAGTTCTTTGTGGAGGGCGGTGTCTAGGATGGTGAGGACGTCGTTGTCGGTGTTTGTTTCAAAGTCCTGTGATGTGTCAGAGTCACTGAGGCCACGGCTGATGACGAGGTCCTCCTCAATGAGTGTGATGCCCCCGACGACGATCTGCTTTTCTTGTACAAATTTCTTGACTTCCACGCTAGTAATGGAAGGGAGCGCATTCTTGACCTTGATGAGGTCCTTCTTTAGCTTCTTTCCGAGGACGGGCCAGTCTGCGGCGACCTTGTACTGGACACCGTATTTCTCCTCGTCCGCTGAGAGGACTAAATCTCGGACGTTTAGCTCGGAGGTGATGTAGGACTCTAGGGATTTGACATCATCAAGATAGGTCTGGTCGGGATGTATGACAACAAGCGTTTTCAAAGGCGTCTTAAGGGAAAAATAACACGTCAGCTGGAAACCTGCGATTTAGTAACTGCCTATCACTTGCCTTAAGACCAATTGCCTTTCGCTCTCTCGATGTACGAGCCAGTTCAATAACCTTTTGCATCCTTCCAAATCTCCGCTCAACCTCCTCGTCGAATAGCTCTTCCCGAACCTCTGGGAAACTCAAGAAATGCACGCTTCGGGCATCTTCAGGCAGCATAGAGTCGGGAATATAAGGCTTGAGACGGTGGTAGATGTTGTCTGTGAGGAATGGTGCAAATGGAGCCATTCCGCGGACGAGGGTGAAAAGAACCTCAAATAGGGAATTCAAGGCATGCAGAGTGTCCTCTGTTCCGTACTCACCCTTGAGACGCTTCCTGTTGAATCGGATATACCAATTTGTAGTATTATCAACCATCTCAAGCATTCTCCCAACAACGGTGTAGAGGCGGTAGCCTATGGTCTATGGTTAGAAAACGTATGACATGGCACCTAAAATGAGGAGACTCGCCCTTCATCTCTTGGTTCACAAATTTGAGATAACTCTGGCAATTGGCTAAAATCCACCTATCCATAACGTTCTTGCTCCCACCTGACTCGGGATTGAACTTGAAGTCGAGGCCTTCAAGCTTCTTCAGAAGTTGAGCTTGTTGTTCAAAGAAGTTATAACTATTCCATAATGGCAATAGGACCTTGGCAACAACGTCTTTAACGCCAGCTTCCTTGAATCTCAGCGGCATAGCCCTGACGACAGGCGAATTAATAAGGTAGAGTCGGAGAGCGTCTGACCCATACTTATCCATAACGAGTGTCGGGTCTGGATAATTCTTGAGACGTTTGGACATCTTCTTGCCATCTTCAGCTAAGACGATACCATTGACTATACAGTTCTGGAATGGCGATACTCCGAAGAGATGAGTGCCGAGAACAAGGAGAGTGTAAAACCAACCACGAGTTTGATCTAATCCTTCAGCAATGAAGTCTGCCGGGAAAGCCTTTTCGAATTGATCTTTGTTCTCAAACGGGTAGTGGCTACTGGCATAGGGCATGCTTCCAGACTCAAACCAACAATCAAAAACCTCTTCAACTCTTCGCAGAACACCCTTCCCTTTCTTACTGGGAATGGTAATGTGATCAATTTTATCCCTGTGAAGATCCGGGATCTCCCCACAACCACTGAGTTCCCTCAATTCCTTGACACCGCCGACACACACGATCTCTTCTTTGTCATCAGACATCCAGATAGGGATGGGTGTGCCCCAGTAACGGTTACGGGAGATGTTCCAATCTCTTGCGTTTTGAATCCAGTTGCCAAATCTGTTTTCTTTGACGTTTGTCGGCACCCAATGCGAACCTTCGATGTTTTCCAGCATCTTGGGGATGATGTTAGGGATGCGGACGAACCAGGCAGGTACAGCACGGTAAATCAAGGGAGTGTCAGAGCGCCAACAAAAAGGATAGCTATGAGTAATCTGGCTGTCTACAATAAGTCGCTTCTTTTCCTTGAGATGTTTGATAATCCCTTTATCTGCGGCCTTTAAGTAAAGTTAGTAAAACCCTAGGTATGGACTATGCGTAAGCCTTGCCTTAACATGAAGTCCAGCAAAATCTCGGACTTCACTTGTGAAGATACCAGCCTCGTCTACGGGGTTCGGTGGAGGCCTCTGCTCGTTGATAACACCCGCCTCCATGGCGACTGAATAGTCCTCCTCGCCAAAAGCGGGTGCCTGATGTACCAACCCTGTTCCGCTATCTGAAGTAACATATGTTGCGTTTAAAACCTTGAATCCGTAATCCTTGAATTGTTCGTAAAAGTAGTCAAATAGAGGTTCATATTTCCACCCTAGCATGTCTTTTCCATTGATCTTCTCCAAGATGGTGTATTTCGCCTTTTTCAACCCTTTCTCTCCATATAGTGTCTTAAGACATGATTCGAGAAGGATAAAGGTTCTCCCAGAAGCTTGATCGCTGATCTTGATGTACTCGAAATCTGGATGGACTGCAATTCCGGTATGTGAAGGGAGAGTCCAAGGAGTCGTAGTCCAAGCAAGCAGTTCTGTAGTCGGGTCATCCTGAAGTGGGAAGGTAACTACAACAGCAGGGTCCTGGACGTCTTTGTAATTCTGCTGAGCTTCGAAATTCGCAAGAGGTGTTGTACAAGCGGTAGAATATGGCATAACCCTATATCCTAGATATACCTGGTCTTTTTCAAAAAGCTGCTTACAGACCCACCAGACTGATTCCATAAATGTTGGGTACATGCTCTACGTTTTCGTTAGTGAACCGCATAACCATCACGAGTAGGTGTCCGGAAAACCTTGTAATCGTTGTCGAAATCAATCCATCGACCTAACCTGTCAATAGTTTGCCTCCACTCGGTAGAGTACCTCATGACGATGGCTCTACACTCCTCATTGTATTTGTCCATCCCCATCCTAAAGACATCCTCTTTCGACGTAATTCCGAGCTTTTTGTCGATTTCGTGCTCGATCGGTAGGCCGTGAGTATCCCATCCGAACCGTCGCTCGACATAGTGGCCTTTCATATGCCAGTATCGAGGAACGATATCTTTGATAGTGCTCGCGAGAAGATGTCCTATGTGTGCTAGTTAGGGAAAAATTCTCGGGAGAAAGCAGCTATAGAGAAAAAGTACCATAATGTGGAAGACTAGATTTAATGTAATTGGTAAGCTTTATGGCATAAGTAAAACAGCCAAGGGAAAACATACCCAGTACAAAATGGAGGGCCATCATAAAACGAGTAGGGCGGTCTTCCTTCTGAGAGCTTAACGGAGGTTTTGAAAGCATCGATCTCCCTCCAGAATTCGAGGATTCTCTCCTCTTCCTTTGGAAAATCCATCGCGGTCAGCTGTTAACGATTAAGGGTCGGAGAAAGCTGGGGTGTTCTCGATCCAGACTGGATGGAGATATCTCTCGGGGGATGGAGGGGTATCATAAATACCTGTAGTGGGG
Source organism: Tuber borchii (assembly GCA_003070745.1). Lineage (NCBI taxonomy): Eukaryota > Fungi > Ascomycota > Pezizomycetes > Pezizales > Tuberaceae > Tuber > Tuber borchii. The sequence goes on from NESQ01000046.1 coordinate 11,476, forward strand.
TTGACTCATGAGCCCCAATGACTCCAAGTGACAACCCTAACCTTAGAGTGCAACTGGGAGTTTCCCCTGTGAGCTGCGAGCATCGAGGGGAGCAAATTAAGAGTTGAGATTTATTCATATTGTTTTGAAACGAACGAAATACTTGTACCGATATACTCTTTGACCTCACTTTTAATTACGTACTTGCATTAAAAGATAATGGGCTAACTATTATGGGTTAGCTGTTGGATAGAGAGCATAGGTTTGTTTAAAGTAATGATACAAGTACAAGATAAGTTAATACCTTAACCATTGATGCGGCATTTTATGGTGCAAGAAAGTAAAAACTGGTGAAAGGTTCTGTCTAGAACTAATGAAGGATGTGGTAGCCCACCAACGCCAATTGATAGTTATGCCCCCCCCCCTGTTACCCGTAAAACATACCGGAGCAAAGAAACAAAAAGAAAAAGAAGAAATAGAAATATCACGATTCCTCAGCCTCAGCCAGCTCCCTCAACCATTCTGCTTCGTATTCCTCTCTACTCATGGAGAGAATTTCTTCCCCGCCGTGGCTGGCCCCACCTCTGTCCTTGGCACCCTTCTTCTTTCTGCCCTTTTTGTTCTGATCTGCTGCCGCTGCCGCCACTGCGTCATCCCCGGCGCGCATTGCAGCATTCGCATTCTCTTGCCGTTCGCGCTCCATTGCTGCTGCATGGCCTATTGCGGCTTCCTCTTCAGCTTCGTGAGCTTCACGGATCTTTTCGAGCTCGTCTTCAACTAATTGAGGGTCGCCGATTTCGAGCTCTGTCATTTCAGAATATTCCGCAACATCTGCGCCTTGATTAGCGAATGAGTCTTGTAGATGATGCGCAGCGAATACTGACTGACTGGCACCCGAGTCCTCAAGGCGTCGGTGATTCTCTGGGGATCCTTCCGTTCTTCATTGAGGTATTTTTTCCTCAGCTGTTGTCTGTTTCTGCCCGGGAATAACTTTGATATAATTTCAAAGTCTGTGCCGAACATGGACAGGGCATTGTAGAATTTATCCGTCTCCTCTGTATCCCATCTCTCGGATCTCTTGTGTTTACTATATGTCGCCGAGGTGATACGACGGAATGCCATGTTCTCCTCGACGATTTCCATAGATTCCTCGTCGATGGGATTACGTTCGTGAGAGTTTACTTGAATGGATTCCTGGTCGAGAACAAGTTCACCGTTGACCATTCGCATTTGCGGGGCGCCAGCTCTCGGAAGACTGTGACATCATATAAGTACATAGTCTTTAAACAAGAGGAAACGAAAGGCTTGTTGTCGCACCCTTGACTCTCATTACCTAGACCTTCAATGTTTTCCTCTACTGTTTCCCGCTCCACTTCTTCACCGGCAGCTTGCCTAACTTCGAGAGCTGCCTTTGCAGCCTTCTGATCATTAGCCAGTTTCGTCCAGTCCATTTGCTCGAGCTCTATAAAACGCTTAGACTTTCTCCCGATTCTGATGTCCCGACACAGATCTTTCATCTTGATGACAGATGGGGTTATCTCTCGCTGCTCTCCATCTTCAGGGGACGGCGCGCGATGGCGGCCACTAGACCTCTTTCTGTTGGGTTCGCTGGGCTCCTTTGGAGGTTTTTTAGCTGCGGGTTTTCTGGGGCGACGAGTCTTTCCTGGTTTATCGGATTTCTGTGGATCTTTATATAAACTGTTGTCTGAATTATCTCCTTCAACATTGACTTCTGTTCCACCAGCTACTTCTTGTTCATCGCCTTGCCCTTCTTGCCCCTCCTGTGCCTCCCGCACTTCCTGTGCTCCATAGATGTTATCCTCTGCGGCCTTGCGTCTCCCTCGTGTTGCCTTCTGCCTTTTGGGTAATCCATTTTTGGCAGCCCTAGCCTTCCGCTTTCTTGGAGGCTTCGCTACCTTTTCAATTGTAGGTGACTCTCCTCCATCAATGTTCTCGGTGGACCCTTCCATCCCGGCAGCTGCTCCATCTTCTTGGCTGACCTCCTGTGTCTCTTGGGTTGTAGCAACCCCGGAATCCCGAAACACAGGCATATCTACTGTCCCCCCCAACACGGTAGCTAGCCATGCATTTGGCCTCGTATTCGCCGCTCTTAAAGCTTCTGGAGACCTCTCTGCAGAGCTGAGTTGTGTTGTTGGTGCAACTTCAGGGGCGGCAGCTCGTATTCTTGGTATTCCCCGGCTCGACGAAGACTGCACAATAGGGATCCCTGAACGTGATGGCGAAGAGAAGACCTCTGTGCTCGTCTGCCGGATGGACGGTGTCCCATTTCCGGTCTTAGTCCGGATCGCAGGAACTAGAACCTGGCGTCTTGGGGGCTCAAGCTCTGCTACAGGTGTCTCGCCGCCTGCTTCTGGCTGTGATGGTGGTACTGCGGGCTCGGAGACAGGAGGCGCTAGTGGTGTTGGAGGTTGCTCGGCGGGTTGTGGTGGTTTGCTCGGCGAGGGAGGAGTCGGGTTGGAAGGACTCGAGTGGATAGCTGCTCTAGGACGTGGACGGGCCTTGGCCTTCGGAACGAATTTATTTTTTGACTTATCTAATGGAGTTAGAGACCATAGGCCATAGGGAGAAGACCTAGATAAAGAGTTGGAAAAGTACTTACTTACTACTGAACTCATGATGGCGGTTCCTAGCGGCGGACAGCTGCACGAGTTAGATCTGTGAGGATGAGAATGCAGTCGATATTATCGGTAGTGGGGGTAGTGGGGGGATCGATGCGAGAACTGAAGAATCGTTAGGCAGGGTAAGTCTCGGAATCTTTGCAGAGCCGCGTAACTCGAGCCTGTCGTCACGGTTGAAATTTAGTGACACCAACGAGGCCTGCAGCTAGCAGCTACATCCATACAAAATGGCGACGAAAGTTCTTCTCGAGACTTCTATGGTGATTGCATTGTTTGAAATGGGCCTTGGATTATACTTACTTCTGTTCAACCAAATAGGGCGACATCGAGCTTGAGCTATACAACGATCATGCTCCAAAAACTTGCCGGAACTTCGAGGTCCTGGTTAAACGGGGTTACTACAATGGCTGTATTGTGAGTTCAGCCGCTATCCCTCCCCTAGTGCTAGAAATTAATGTCTCGAATGTAGTTTCACCGAATAATCCCAGATTTCATGATTCAAGGAGGCGATCCAACTGGAACAGGGCGGGGTGGTTCATCAATTTATGGCGGAAAGTTTGAAGAGTAAGGTTCACCAGCGAGACTCCTAGTTATGTGGCTGCACTTTCTAATGAAATCACAGCGAGATTCATAAAGATCTTAGGCACACGGGTGCTGGGATTCTTTCCATGGCCAATTCAGGCAAAGATACCAATGGATCTCAATTGTGCGCTCAGACCTTAGATTAATAGATGGGGCGGTGACTAATTCTCAGCAGCTTTATCACACTTGCACCTACACCGTGGCTAGATGGGGCACATACCATATTCGGACGCGTTTCAGCAGGAATGAGAATTGTGCAACGGATAGGAATGGTCCAAAGGGGCAAGGAAGATAGGCCGGCTACCGACGTGTCCATTAGAAAGGCTCGGGTCGTGGAAGAGGGTAAGGAGGAGGAATGATCAGAGTGCTTGCTATATATTAGAATTAGATGTATGATACGTCAGCTTCATAATCAAACACAGGTATTCAGATTTGGCGAGCTGATTATGTGCCTAGCTATACTATCCATACCTAAGGGGCAAGACAGAGAGAGCACGATAAGATACTGAACTCAAGCGCTCGTGCCTCTGGAAAACGTGGGTTAAAGACCTACAGCACGAGTGACAAGAAACGAAGCACAAGACATCGGTGGCCCTACACCATCTAGTAAGATCGATATAGAGACCAGAGGTATGATACTGGCATTTCTTTTGTATATAAAATTAATAATAATAATTTTATTAATAATATTATCATAAATAATTATAGAAAATTACCCTAGGTAGAGTTCGGTATAGGGCTAGGGTTTGCGTGATCCCGGTGGTTGAATAATGCGAGGCGAGGATGTCATTAATTTATAATCAACTCTCTCCAGAGCTCCAATGCTTCCCTCTCTCTTCAAGCCTCGTCAAATCCATTCGATTAGCCCTATTCTCACTAGAAAAATGCATATCAAATCTATTCCTATGTGTTTGTTGCCCCTAGCGAAGGATTCTGGCTGATTATATCTAATCCTAATATTTCGCCTAGGGACGGGGACTGGCGATAACTACTCTTACTTGATAATTGATGATAAGACAAAGGATACTATGATTGTGGATCCTGCACACCCACCGGAGTATGTCTGGAATGATGTGTAGGAAAAGTGACATGCTAACTTATTTTAGAGTGCTCCCGGTCCTTGAGAAGGAGATCTCTGAAAATGGGATTAACCTGAAAGCTATCATTAACACTCACCAGTAATCGTTCTGGACCGACTAGAGGTAGGGGCGGTGCTAACCTCTTACGCAGTCACCACGATCATGCTGGCGGCAACAATGGAATTGTAAGTAGTATTCAAAGAACACCTTTTGGTTCATAAAAGGCTGATGTAACCTAGCTAGCAAGATATCCCCAGCTTCAGGTGTTAGGTGGAAAAGACTGCGAAGCAGTAACACACAAGTTAGCAGATCAAGAAATCTTCAAGATTGGAGAGGGGATAACGGTAAAGTCGTTGCACACACCGTGTCACACACAAGACAGTATCTGCTACTATGTGGAGGATTCAGGGGATAAAGCTGCCTTCACGGGTGATACCTTATTTATAGCTGGTACTGGTTTCCAGAACCTGAAATCTGAAACCGGAGCTACAGCACGATAAGGGTTGCTGATCAGACGAATTATTAGGATGCGGGAGATTCTTCGAAGGCACAGCAGAAGAAATGCATAAAGCTCTCAATACTACGCTTGGTTCGCTGCCAGATGATGCGAAGATTTACCCAGGGCATGAGTAAGCTGTCCTCTTACACGACCTCAAGTGACTTGGTTCTAAGAAATTTAGGTACACGAAATCCAATGTTCGCTTCGGGAAATCAGTCATTGATTCACCAGCGGTGCAGAGCCTGGTAAAGTTCTGTGAAGAGAATACGGAAACCCAAGGGAAATTCACCATTGGCGATGAGAAGGTGAGAGGGATGTTGGAATATCTGCCGGCGCTTTCACTCACTTTCTAAATAGAAACATAATGTATTTATGCGTGTTGATGTGAGTTCTTCGCTCGTCCCCACTTCCTGTGAGTAGTGCTAATAAGTAACATAGGACCCTGTGATCCAAGAGAAAACAGGAGAAAAAGACCCGGTTGGCGTTATGAAGAAGCTTCGTGAGATGAAGAACAACTTCAAGTAATTATCACCATTTCACGCCCCCGAGCTACCTTAGTAACTATCTGGTCGTTAGGCCGACGATGGGTTCGGAGCGGCTGTGACATCACGTACTGGAAATGCAACTGAAGGCAAGAAAAAGATGATTTTAAATGTTATTCCTTTTCCTAATAAAGCTAAATATGATTCTGTCGAGACTCTACAAGGGATCATCCCGATAGTCCAAATTCTTCCTCATGGGTTATAATTCGGTGTCTGCCATCCTTGCGGGGTATCTGCCCACTCGCCAATACCGGATAGGTGTTACTAGGATAAGATAGGAATGTTGAAACCAATACCGTAGCTAGTGGGAGATAGTCACTCCGCGTTACTCACTAAACCACCCCAATCAGAAATGGAAGTCGATTGCACCCCATATTGAAGTCTCATGAGCCTAAGCTATTTCCCGTGAAAGAAGGAATATACTTTCCAAGAACACCACAAAACTCATCCCACACTTGCCTAAGCCCACAATCATAGCACGTGATGCATGCGAGAACAGTATTTGAGATCCTTGGGCACTTGATTACCTTAATGGTGTTCCAACTCAGCTTACTATATACGCATATATAATACTTCTTCTACTAGCTACCTTTTTGAAGAATAGATATTCCCTCCCTCTAGGTATCATGCCTCCCTTGTGAGTCCCACATAGTAGTGTATCGATCTTGCTAAGAATCCTGGGTGTTTTCAAATGCATATGAGCGACGGATGGGCGTCACGGTGCATTTGAAATTTCTCTTATTTATAGTAGCATGTCAACATGGTCTGTTATCGCGACGAACCTAAATTTGGGGGTTTATCATAGTGAGCTGGCTACCAGTGACTAAATAATTTGGAATGTTTGTGTTGTGGGACACAAGCTGTTAATTTATAGACCCTAAGTGCTATTTTTCTTTTATTTTCTGGAAATACATGGATAGAATGGGCTTATTGATTTGGCTATGGTGCTACAGAACCGCTATTCATTTCTTTATCACTGGCTAAGTCGGCATCTACGTCTCGGACAACAAGTCTCTCATCCCTCCCGCGCTATAATGCTATCGCAGCTTGACTAGCAGTAACCTGGAGGTCTTCAAGAATGGCCCTATTCATTGGGAGGATATCGCGTAGTGCTTTAGGTATGATATGCCGGTACGGTAATATCCTACTAGCAAACTTAGCCTAGAATTAGCTCTATAAAAAGAGCTAGATAACACTGTTGCTTGGGCCAACCCCGTCGGCTGGTCTATTAGCCTTCCCATTGCCGGCATCGCAACTGGGTTGTACTACCTTACCTGCACTACTTGATCAGTTGGCTGCGGAAATGCTAATGAAAAGAGAGCTGAAGCCCCGGAAATATTTGGCCTAGTCATGCTGTATTATGAAAACTACCCCGGGCCACGGCATATGCCCCCTATCGGAGAGACTTCTATCGCAATTGGTGCTATAATCAATATATATAGACCTAAGCCAGTTCCGTTGATTGGCCATATTCCACATTAGGTGTAATTCTTCCCATTAAAGCTCCCATTGCCACGGCCGTCTGTTAATGTTCCGAGAGAAATTGCTCTGGCAGCACTGATAATTGTCCTTCTGGTCCTCTGCATAAACCTCCAAAGCATCATGAACCGCACAAATCTCTGGTACAGATTCTATTCCATAAAATTAGGCTTTATCCTTTTAGTTGTGCCTTTTTAGTGGTGTCTAAAAGAACGAGATCAACTGATTGAAAACTGTCAACGAAGAAGGGGCTGGTAGAGTGAGAATCTATGATGCCCGGACTAGAGTATTATACCGTACGGGATCTGCTGAATCCCCCAATATTTATCTTGGCAACGAATCCACCCACGAAAAAAAAAAACTTTAAACCCGTTCAGTGTCAACATCTCCATCCCACCACAACTCACAATTCGCCAACCACACATTCTTTTCCAGGATGGCGATTCAAAAGAAGGTGCGCATAGCTCCTGATTCCATAACCTCAGCTTTATATTAACTCATTTCTCAATTTCAGCATGGAAAAGGTCGTCTCGACAAATGGTACCCCCACATCCCCCACTATCACTCTCAATTTTTTTTAAAGAACTATAGCTAATAGCGCAATAGGTACAAGCTCGCCAAACAAAAAGGCTACCGGGCGCGTGCAGCTTTCAAGCTAATTCAACTAAATAAGAAATACAACTTTCTCGAAAAGTCCAAAGTTCTCATAGATCTCTGTGCAGCGCCGGGTTCCTGGTGTCAGGTAGCGGCGGAATGCATGCCCGTCAACTCCCTAATCGTCGGCGTGGATCTCGCCCCGATAAAAGCTATCCCCCGGGTCATTACCTTCCAGAGTGATATCACGACGGATAAGTGCCGGGCTACGCTTCGGGGGCATTTAAAAACTTGGAAGGCGGATACGGTACTTCACGACGGTGCGCCGAACGTTGGTATAGCCTGGGTTCAAGATGCGTTTACACAGGCGGAACTAGTACTTCAGTCTCTGAAACTTGCCACTGAGTTCTTGATTGAAGGGGGGACCTTTGTGACCAAGGTGTTTAGGTCGAGGGATTTTAATAATCTGATGTGGGTGTTTAATCAACTGTTTACCAAGGTTGAAGCTACCAAGCCGCCGTCTTCCAGAAGTGTTTCTGCGGAAATCTTTGTTGTGTGTAGAGGGTATAAGGCCCCGAAAAGAGTTGATCCCAAGTTTCTGGACCCGAGAACCGTGTTTGAGGAGTTGCCAGATCCGGCGCCGAATAATGAGGCGAAGGTGTTTAATCCTGAGATTAAGAAGAGGAAGAGGGATGGGTATGAGGAGGGAGATTACCTGCAGTTCAAGGAGGTGCCGGTTAACGAGTTTATTGAGACTACAGACCCGATTCAGATGCTTGGTAGCCTAAACAGACTTTCCTTCAAGGAGAGGGAGGGTAGTGATCTTGCAACCGTAGCTATCTCAAAAATGCCTGAGACGACAAAGGAGATTAGGCATTGTTGTGATGATCTACGGGTTCTTGGTAAGAAGGAATTCAGAGCGTTGCTCAAGTGGCGTCTATCTGTGAGAGAAAAGGTATGTTATCTAATAGCTTTAAAAAATCTCCTAATCCTAATACCACTACAGTTCGACCTAGCGGTCAAGAAAGCAAACGCAAAATCGGAAGTTACGGAAACTGCTGAGATCACACCAATGGACGAGGAAATGCAGATAGAAGAAGAACTCGAGCGTCTAAAGATGAAAGAGCTGGGCGAAAAGAAGCGCTCAAGGCGGAGGGAGAACGAGAGGAAGCAGAAAGAGATTGTCCGTCTTCAATTACACATGACTACTCCTACAGATATCGGTCTGGGGCAAGACGCAGAAGGTGAATCTATGTTTGCTATCAAGAACGTCGATAGAGCTGGCGCCTTAGATAAAGTAACAAAGGGTAAAATGAACATTGTGGTTGAGGAGGATCATAACCGCCCCAGGAAGGACATTCATATGGGTGATGCGCCGGAGGATGATAGTGAGGACGAGACTGCAGATAAACTGGAGGCTGAATTGGATGGAATGTGTGTTTCCCACACTTACCTCTCACACTCTTTTTAGAATCACGCACTAATATATGACAGGTATGAACAATACAAAGAAAAGAAAGCAGAAGCCGACGCAAAGTACAAAGCTAAGAAAGCCCGACAAGAGCACGAAGATGGCGAATGGGAAGGCATCAAATCAGATGCCGAATTATCTGACGACGAAGTTGCCATTGACGCTGAGAGCAGCGAAGGCGATGATAGCGAAGGCGAGGATAACGAATCTGAACCCAAAAAGCTTATCACACATCTCGACGGCCGTGATATTACGGGCGAAGATGGGTTAAGTAAAAAAGCAGCAATGTTCTTCGATCAAGAGATCTTTCAGGGTATTGCATTCAGTGATCTAGAAGGGGAAGAGAGTGAGGAAGAAGCTGAAGAAGAGGACGAAGCAGAGGAAGGAGAGGAAGAAGCTGGTGATGACATCGAAATGGAAGCTTATTCTGTCGGAAAGCCCACTGGTACACGACATGACGGCAGTGAAAAAGGAACCGATGATAGCTTCGGGATTGAAGAGGAGGAAGGCGAAGACACCGGCATTGAGATTATTAAAGCCCAAAAAGACGATAGCTGGGACGCTGAAGAGGAGCCCATCAAAAATGGAAAACTCAGTACATCCTCGTCCCCCGCGCCTCTGCATAGCACCTGACTAACACCTACCCATCCTAGACATCGACATAATAACTGCCGAGGCAATGTCTCTCGCCCAGCGCCTCGCTGTGGGCAAGTCCTCCGCAAAAGCCAACATAATCGACGACGGCTTCAACAAATACTCCTTCCGCGACCGTGACGGCCTGCCAGACTGGTTCCTAGACGACGAGAACAAGCACTCGAAGCCCAACCGGCCCATCACAGCGGCCGGTGCTGCTGCCATAAAGGAGAAACTCCGCGCGCTCAATGCTCGGCCCATCAAGAAAGTCCGAGAAGCAAAGGATCGGAAGAAGTTTAAGGCTGCACAACGGCTTGAGAAGCTGCGGAAGAAGAGCGCGCTCATGGCGGACGAGGAGGGCACGACCGAGAAGGAGAAGGCGGCGAATATTACAAAGTTGATGGCTAAAGCGGGGAAGAAAAAGCCCAAGGCAAAGGTTAAGGTTGTGGTTGCGCGCGGCCCGAACAAAGGGCAGGGAAGGCCCAAGGGCGTTAAGGGGCGGTATAAGGTTGTTGACGCTAGGTTGAAGAAGGATGTTAGGGCGCAGAAAAGGATTGCTAAGAGGGATAAGAAAAGGTAGTCTATGGCTTGGTGGACTGATTGATGTATGGACGGAGGTGAATTAGATTGCATACGAGGTTAAGGGTTTGTTAATTTTCTTTCCTCTTTTTTGTATGTACATTACACTGTAAATTAGTCTCATGCGATGGGTACTATACGTCAGTTATTGCGCATGGAATGTAATATCCCCGAAGTTGTTCACTTGTTATTAGTGTGATTGTCTACTCAAGCTCATTAAACATCTATTACAAGCAATCCATCGCCGAAGTAAAAAGTAATAGCAGTAGCTAGGATATAAGAGTCATAGAGACTAAGGGAAAAGAAAGGAGCGAGGGGTGAAGACCTGAGTGATAAATAATGATTCATGTACGTCAAATATACTCCGTCCCCACTGAAAAGTAAATACTAACCTTAGCAAGCAACAATCATTCCAACCCTAAGCCTGCGGCTCCATCATCCTTCCTAGCTCTCAATCGTGGATCTTTCAATTCTTTAAAGTCGAGACCGCAATCTACCAACATGGTGGAATGCAGCCGTGTGATCTCCATGCAATCGCTGTAGACCTTACTATCTTGATCGATGGCCTGAAGCTGACGCTCAAATAAATCCATGTACTCGTCCGCACGCTCTTTAGCCCAACGGACGAGGGCGCTTGCAAGGCGGTACTCGAAACAACTATTGTATATTTCAACGGTGTTTTTGATGAGGGTGAACTGTACGAGGGCTACTTGGGAGATGTAGAGAGGGACGTCACCCTCGAATCTAACTTGTCTATACATTTTTTTCCAAGTTAGTGTCCTGTATGCGATATGTGACTGTCAAACTTGGGGTGGTTCTTACCTGGTCCGTTTCTTAATGACATCTGATTTAGCTTCCAGGAAAGCCTCCCGTGCACGGTCCTCGAAATCAAGTCTGACAAGCCATTGAACATTCGCTTTGACCGCGCTCTTCTTGGCTGGGTTTTCTGTCAGGTCTGTTGTGATTATCGTAGCGAGCCGTGACGCTCTTTCATCAACTTTGAAGTTGATTAGCTCTGCTACGAGAGTGTTGTTGCTCGTGAGCGCCCGACCCAGACCTCGGAGTTTTTCCACGCTAACAACCGCCTCCTCGAACTGGCGGTGTGCAATCCTCTCATCTAACTCATCCATTTGTCCCTCTACCCACCTCAGATTACGAGTCTGCCCTTCCACCGTGAATAACGCGCTGGTCGAGCCATGCGCGCTAAGACTGTTTAATAAGCCACCGTTCTCGAGTAGTCTAGGATCACGACCTGCAAAGAAGGTCATGCTGTCTCTTCTGCGTAGGTTGTCCTCGCTTTCAGCTCTGAGCGCTTTCCGGAGCTCGTCTGCAGATTTTTTGAACTGACGGAGGAGCTCACTCTTCTTTGAGAGGTCTTCATTTTGATAAACGAATGACTCTTTTCCCACTCTCAAGTTCACAGCATTCATCACTTGGGCTCTCTTTGCATTTTGCGAGTCGTTCGGAGATAAGTCCACCATTTCGATTTCGGCAAGGGGCCAACATCTTTCAGCTACATTTTTGATCTGAGGAGAGCCGGAGTTCCCGTTGTCTGTTCGCTTCTTCTTCACGGTGGCGACAAGAAGATGGTCATTCAGGAGCACTATGTGTACGATCCGTCGAGGCTTCCAAGTAGCGGCGTTTAACTCGACCCAATGCCGGGATTCTAAGATGATATGCCTCCCGGGAACTGACGGGAGGAACTTTTGTGCCCCTTCAACCTGTTTCCACAAAGCTTGAAGATGGCTCATATGCAAAGCAGTGAGGTCAGCTACACTACTCCTATTTGCTGCCTTTCTGGCTTTGAGATCACTTGTGGTGCTCGAATTCTCAGAGTCAGTTTTGAGCGAACTGGTGGTATTGTGTAGATCGTTTAGTAGATTCCGCAAAACACGCATTTCACTCTTAAGCTTGTCGATCTCTTTTGAGATGAGGATAAATTGCGTTCGGTTTACAAACACATTCTTCTGTAAATCGGAGGAGGTTCGGTTACGGATGTCCTTGAGACGGCGTTGGTAGTCTCGGATTTCCTCATCTGAAGCATTCGCCAAAACCGTAGCGACAACTGGTAAAAATAATTATGAGCAATTCAACCTGAACGTGCGATAGAAATGGAAGTCATACATGTATCCGGATTAAATTTTGGGTCACGAAAGGTATCTAGGTCAAGATTTACCCCATCGGATCGTTCAGGCTGCTTCACAGGTAGTCGTGCACCAGCCCCAGCTGCAATCATGTTTGGTCCCGACGGCAAGTTCGGCATGGCTGGGGCATCACCGCCCGGCTCGCCAGGCATAGGGAACCGTGTGGACATTCGCCGTTTGACCAGATCAGCGACCTTGAAGAGATTGATTAGTTTGGTATAGCTCGTGGGATTGTAGAGAAACCAGCCATTTGTTTGTCTCTAACGCGAACCTGGGGAGGCCCCGAAGCTGGTCCAAGCTTCGCACCCGGCATCGGAGGCATGGGGACCTGTCTGCGTAGCCACATATTGTTAGCTTTGAGCAGCTCCAGAAAACGCATTTTGAAGTAAGGTACCGCGGTGGACCGATAACTGGTTTCACCGAGCGTTTGCCTTCACTCCGCTTCTTTCGAAGGGATAGGCCTTTAGATCGATCTTTATCCATTCTATAATTGGTGATTCGTGGCCACGGTTGTGGTTGTAATGAGGACGGAGGGTGAAGGAAGATAGGTGTTCGGTAATAGTCAAAAGCAAGGAGCAGGGGGGCATCCAACTCTCATGACATGGTAGTATGATACAAGCATTTGGAACAATGGCGCCCCCCGCAACAAGAATCAGGGATTTTCCAAGTCAAAAAAAAAGGCCGCACTAAGCATAAGTACATGAATCTGACCAATCTCACTTTTGTTATCTATCACCTCCCTCTCTCTTTGTATCATTAAATTTTATTCTGAACTACGTTTCCGGTAGCTTTAAGATACTGTAGTGCCCTGTTGCTTATCCTTTCTCAATTGGCCGGGTAACCAAAAGCTACTGAGGAGCATTTGCAAAATGTACTCTCGAGTACTTGAAGCATCAACCTCGTTCAATTTGTTCGCCCGCTATATACCCTCATGGAATCTCCTTTGCCTCCCCTCCCCTCCGTGGTGGGTCCATATATTCTTCAGGATCTCGTTGATGATCTCCCATTAAGTACCCCAGAAAATCCCAACGCCGAGATTACTTGTTTGCAGTTTTGGGAAGAGAACCTCTATGTCGGAACGTCAACTCATGAGCTATTACATTTCGTCTCTATACCAGCTACTCCAGCCCCCAGCGCTTCTATAGAACCTCCGAAACCAATATACATTCTCGCTTCTCGGCCCCAGCCACCTCCAACTCCAGCTGCGACTGCTACCTCGCCTTATATAAAGAAGATTCTTGTTCTCCCGACCACCTCTACAGCTCTTGTATTATCTTCTGCGGGCTTTCTCTCTTTCTACACCCTGCCAGAATTTTCACCAGTTTCGGGTGCCCCAAAACTGAAGGATGTTGCCTTTATTGGAGGGCAGGACTTGAATGAAGTTGAGGAGGAGAGGGTAGCTGCTGCCCAGGGGAGGCAGGTAAATATGGGGAGGGGAAAGTTGATTGTGGTTCTTGCTAAGGGCAAATTACGGATGATTCGGATAGGGGAGGCTGCAAGACTGGTCAAAGATATCGAGCTTAAAGCTCGCGCTGTTGAGGCTGTCAGAAGGAATATGATTGCTTGTATTTCTACAGCCGAGAATTATGCCTTGGTGGACGTTGACAATATTCGTCAAATTCCGCTATTTCCTATATCCTCCATTCCTACAAGTGACCCTTCCAGCCCAACCGAATCAGGGTCGGATACCTCACAACCCCTTTCACAGACTTCGGGGTCCCGTGCCGGGATAACTTCTGGGTCACATCCCCCTCGGACATCATCTCTCACTCCAAGGGAACGGAGAAATAGCTCTGCTACTGCCTCCAAAGAATCTAGCGCAACGGTTCATAATAGATCTAGTAGTACCGGCAGTGTCCGTGGGCAGACAATCAGACAGGGTTCTCGTGGAAAAATTCCAACCGCCCGGGGTGGCAAACCGATGTCAAAACCGACCCACCTATCACCTCCATCTCCAACTTCCTCTCGACCTCTATCGCCATCTGCAGGTTCGCAGCCATCATCTCCAACGGCCATTTCCGAAACTGGCCTTGAGGCCCCTTCGAGTAGCAGCAAGGCATCTTCTTCCGCAGCTTCCTCAGCCACTCCAAGCCCAGGTTCAACTTCTCCTACAAAAACAACACCGACAGGATCCAAATCCCCAGCTAGGACTGAAACTACAATCTCGAAGGGGCCCTTGATACCACATGTAGCATCTCCTAGTCCTTCTGAGTTTCTCCTAACAACTGGTACCACATGGGAAGATCCCGGGGTAGGGCTATTCGTGAATGTAGAAGGGGATGTCACGAGGGGTACCATAAGTTTCGAGAGATATCCCGATGATGTGGTGGTACAGGGCCCTTGGGTAATTGCTGTTATAGCAAGTCGAGCTATCGAAGTGCAGAGGTGGAACATGGACGGTGGCGAAAATAACGGAAGTGAAGAAAGAGGATTGTTAGAGATGGACGATAATGGATTTAAGCTTGGCCTAAGTGAAGTAATTGGATTACCAGGGAGGGTGGTGGGTGCAGCCATGGCGATGTTAAGGCTTGAAACGCTTCATCTACGACCCGGTCGCGCCCCGGAAAATAGTGAATCCCCTGAGTTAAGTCGGCGGAACGACGAAGAGAGGATAATTGCAGAGAGAATTTCGACTGTCGGGAGTAGTGTTGTGGCTTTCAAAGGCAAAAGAATATGTGCTCTGGTGGAAAGTCCTCTGGTACTACGATTGGATTCATTGTTGCCAACTTTCAAGGATGGGACGCCCAAAACCAGAATTCGAAACGTTCTGAAGACTCTCCGCAAAGTTGACGCCATCGAACCAACTACTGAACGAGGTTTTCATGAGGTTTCCTATATTCGTCAGAAATGCGGCATGCTTCTCCTGGGTGAGCTGCTCAAATTAGAAACGCTCGAAGGGACCGATATCCAGCCAGACGAGATCATATTATCCGAGGAAGCGCTTATAGAGAGTGCTATAGATCCCCGAGTTGTGCTAGCTATGTTTGGAGGTGGCTTCATTGAAGACATTGTACTAGGCGAAGGGGGAGTATGGGTTTATGGGGGCATTAAGCTTCTCTTCGATGAAATATGCGCTCAGCGTGCGGAGTGGCAAGAGGGCTATCAGAGAGATATACTACTACTCTTGAAAAGATACCTAGCCGTTTGGAGACGGAAGAAGGGATTCGGTAGTATTGCCCATGAAAAGGAGGTATTTGCCACAGTTGATGTCTCCTTGATCCGTGTTTTGTTGATGCTCGATTCCCCTGAATATCTACCACAGAAGGGATTCACTATAGTGTCTGAGGGCAACGCACGAGGTGAGCTGTACTCATTAGTTGATCAAGACGTGGATGAATTCGAAGCCATATCAAACCTTCTTCGGAGCTTTGGCCGGCTTTATGTCCTGAGCATCCTACTTCAAAACAGGAAGATGTATCGAGAGGTGTTGGTCACATGGAAGAGAATTCTAGAAGAAGGAGACACAGCAGGAGAGTTTGAAGATGGGGAGGAGAAAGTGAGGAATTACCTTCTAAAGTTGAAAGATAGGTCACTTGTCGAGGAGTTTGGTAAATGGCTTGCGGCAAGGAATCCCAAGCTAGGAACTCAAGTCTTCTCGGATAATAAAGCGAAAGCAAAATTCGAGCCGGAGAAAGTTTTAGAGATTTTAAAAGAGCATGCGCCAACAGCAGTACGGGTTTATGTTAGCCAGTTAGTCGAAAATGGAAACACAAAGTATGCGAACGATCTAATACTTCTGTACCTGGACGATTTAGTAAAGGTCCTCTGGGAGTTCCCCTCTGCATCCGAACGACTCAAAGACTCTTACGAGTCCTACCGAGCACTTACTTCACCAAAGCCAACGTACCGAGAATTCATCGCAGACAACTCACTACCTCCAGTAGAAACGGATGGAGCAGGAGATACATTGGAGACAAACTGGTGGCACAATCGCCTGCGTTTCCTGGAACTTCTCAGTAGTGAAAGCCCTTACGATGTTTCGAAGATTTTCGGCAGCCTAGTCAAATTTCGCGAAGTTTTAGTTCCAGAGATGGTCATACTCTACGGGAAAGAAGGGCGCCACGAGGACGCTATCCGACTTCTGACACACGGACTCAAAGACTTCGATACTGCAATAAACTATTGTCTCTTCGGGGGCCTATCTATATTCCAGACGCGGGAAATCATCATAAACCGCGATGAACAGAAAACGCTCTTCTCAGTACTTCTTGGCGAATTTCTCAAGTTAGAAGATTACCAAGAGCGCATGGAACAGACAAGAAACTTGCTAGAGCGATTTGGTGGCTGGGTCGACGTAACCCATGTTCTTCAAGTTGTGCCCGACAATTGGAGTGTGGAAATGTTGAGTGGATTTTTGATGAGTGCTTTGAGAGGATTGGTCAAAGAAAAGGCAGAGGCTAGTGTTATGAAAAATTTGCGAAGAAGTGAGATTCTCAGGGTAGAGGCAAACTATGTTGCTCGATGTGACGATATTGGGCCTACAATTGAACGGTGATTCCTGTACTTTCCTTTCTCTCCTTATTAGCTCCCTCACCCCCCCGTTTCTTTTCCCGCTGGCTAGGGCTTTGAGGTGGCGTTTTAGTCTGCTACAGTATCTCTTTTTTTTTTCTTCGCAGAATTAGGTAATATTACAAGAGGGGATATTGGTCTAGATAAGTATGAAAAAGATGGCTCTAGCAATGGTATGGTACTAGTTCGCTTGTATTATAGGAATATTCACATAAGAGGTCTTCACGATTATTTTTTGAGGGTTCGAGTTCATTTTTCGATGAATTCCTTGGTGGGTTTCAGACGAGGTCTCTACAGAGAAAAAAAAGTAGCCGAAACAATTTCTGATCTTTTTCCTCGCGACAAAAATACCCCTCGCTGCCTTCAAGGTAAGGGATAAGTATGATAGTCCAGATTGACACAATTACTAGTGCCAATGAATTATCAACAAATTTCTAACAACACTCACGATGCCTCAGAGGAAACCAAACCCCCCGAATCCCTGGAAGTTGGCCGGAGATCATTACTTGATAGGTTATTCGCCGATATAGCGAGCATGTGTGTGCATCCGTTACAAAAGGTCGTCTTGGCTCGTGAAGATGAGGGGTTCAAGTTAGGTTTTAAGTTAGGTTTTGTTAGCAGTCACTCCATATCACTCGTCACACTTGGGTGTGGGGGTCTCTTGAAGTTCGTACCGTATTCAGACAGTCTTCCTTCATGCTAGATTCGTCTAGTGGTGGATTTGGAAGCATGACTATTAGTTTGGAAGAGTGAAATTTCGGCTACTGGCCACCCTTGCTGTGTTTAGACAATGTAATGCTCAGAGGACTTCGTCGTTCCCTACCCGACGGCCACCAGGGGTGCACAGTGCTAGTGAATAAAGTATATCGTATGATACAAAAGGCCAGGGATTCGTTTTCTCTCTTTTGCTTCCTGCTAAATTAAAGCATCAGCCATTGTTACTACGCATATTAAAGCAAAGTAATAGAGGAAACCCTGCATCTATCTCGGCTAGAGTGTGGGTGTTAGTGTGAAGCCCCTTAAGGATGATTCAAGAAGTTGGAGTGCTGGGGCAAGGGTCACTTAACACACCATACGGTAGTATGGTTTCTGAAAGCTATCATACAAGGTTATGGTGGAATTACTCCCAACGGCCATCAGGGACCAAAACTTGCTTCACCATCATTGACAGATTACCTAATACAACCTGATTGCGGCTCCATTTCCCCCGTACTCACACCTACTATCATTGCATTACCATGCGGATATATTCCTTAGTAAATATCAGCACTATTTGACGATTGCAACATTTTTCAAAAGAATCTAGTATTTGACAGACTAAATATACAGACAGCCCACATAAATCAAGTACAGTAACACCATGGTCCCCTCTATCCTACCCATCCACCCACCAATACCATACCACCTAACAGTAAAGAAATTCAAACCGATAGCGCGTCAACCATGATGAACGCATAATATGAGCGACCCCAAGCGCATACCTATTTCACTCTCCGCCTTGGCCTCTGGGTCTGGCCGGCTATCCCTGAGCTCACATCATCAGGTTTGATCAGAAACTCGTCTGTGTCAGTACCTAATTTTCCCCTAAGGACACTAAGAGCGATAATTCCAGTGGAAAAGACCGCCCATCCGGACTTTTCCAAAGTGTTAACTTCATTATCCCCTTTCTCGCTCCCAAGAACTAGTGTCTGCTCTCCGTCCTTCTTTACACCCTTGGGCGCCTTCTTCGCAATGTTTCCGGCACCGGCGGCCTTCAGCATCTCTACCAGGCTTTCCTCCTGTTTCCCAGCCTTAAGCTGGGAGACCAGAGCCAAGGTGATATTAACATCCCAGCCCTTGAGAACAGAGTTCTCGCCTTGCCGACCTCTTTTAACGGCGGCGGCTAAATTGAAGCCCCATTCCTTCTCGTGAAGTGGATCGTTCGGTATATATGGTTCAGGATCTTCGCTTATTAGTATTCAATCAATGAGGATAGCCAAATCAATAGAACAACATACCCAAAAAATAGCCGATTTCTTTGCTATCGATCAACCATTGATCCTCAACCACAGTTTTGCCCAAGGCAACACCGATTGTTAGTTTAGGCGTCCTCTTTAACTCACCAGGGCCTACTACCAGAAAGTTGACACCTGGAGCACTGACGTTGTCCATTTTCTTAGCAGCGGCAGTGCGAAGGAACTTTTCGATATCCTAAAACAATAGGGTAATGGCGTTAGTAGCTTACTTTACATATTTCCATCAGCGTGAGATCAAATACCTTCCTGCCATCGAGGCCGCTGTTGCTAAAGACAATCCTAGGGGCATCTCCCCCATATCTCTCGCGAGTTCTGGTGGTGATACTGGCGCCTTCTCCCTGGTTCGGGTCTTGCTCGCCATCTGGGCTGACCTCCTCGCTGGCATTCCTCGAGCTGGCTCCTCTCTTCCTAAGAGGAGCTTTCTTCGGTTTCGCCGCACTCTTCTTGCCTACTGATTTCGGGGTCTTGATCTCAACTCTATCGAAAGTTTGAGTTTGAGTTTGCGTATCTGAAGGGACCGTGTACTGAGTATTGCCACCTTCATTTTGTGGAATCTCTATCGGAGGTGAAACTGCCAATGACTTTCTGGTTCTTACTCCTTTTCTCGTAGCAGGTCGGTTGGCATGCTTTGGCTTTAGCATTCCAACCTCAGGTTCTTCCGTGATCTCCCGTGAAGACCGACCCCCATCCAGGGCCCCTGCGCGTTCTTGAGACCCCCGATGTCCCACAGCCGCTGGTAATTCGTCGGGCACCGCACCGACACTTAGTTCCTTGTCGGATGACTTCTTCCGGCTTTTACGCTTGGGTGTTTTCGTAGTTGCAGTCAGTTCAGCCTCCTTCCCTTGAGCAGAAGACCCCGCATCTTGCAGTCCCCGGGGCTGTTGCTGGACCTGTGGGCCTTCCCCCTGTGGAGGAGACCCGAGAACGGCCTCTTGAACTTCACCTCCCGAATCCTCAGGCTGGCTTTGTACGATTTTTCGGCCTCTTAATCCTCTACGAGCCGGGGTAATAGTCGCCCGATTGTCGACAGTCCCCTTCACAGGGGTATCTTGGAGTTCGGGCCCTGCTTTCCTTCGCTTGTTTGTGTCCTTTCCGGGCGTATCTTTCTTACGTCCTCCGTCTTTGCCAGCAACGACCTCACTCGGCGACTCGAGCGCTTTCCTCTTCTTTTGATGCAGAGGTGTAGACGCATTCTTATCAGCATTTCCATCAGGCCGATCCACATGCTTTCGATCTGCAGGACTCTGCTCTGGGGATTTCTTGGCGCTGAGAGGCGACCTCGTAAGCCCCTTCTTACTATAAGTGCGGCCCGGTGTAGTAGACTTCATATGTTCTTCGTAAAGAAAGGCCTCAGGAAGAGATTCGGTCGTCTTTGCAGTATGAATACGATGCTCCTTTTTACTTGCCCCTTCGGCTGCCTCTGCGCTATCGTCCGCCAGAGGTTTCCTTGTATCAGGGACAGTTGCGGATTCAAGCGAAGAAGGCGGCTGAGGATGATTCTCCTTCTCACCATCAGGCTCCCCCAGGGATGTGAGGTTATTGAAAGCAGAGCCCATTGCTACAGAATCCTTTTCCTCAAGAATCTCTTCTCCTGGCCTTGCGGCAATAATGCCAGGTTCTAATGAGGCTGACTCGGGTCGCTTTCCCTTCGATCTCGATACAAGGTATCGTGGAGCTTCATTTTCTTCTTCGGACGTGCTAAGTTCGGGGTCAACAAAAACGGGGGATTGTGACGTCATTCCCTCGTCTGCTTTTCCGTCATCATAACCAGCGAAGATTAAGCCGGACTTTGGAAGGGCAGTCGCCAAGTTTTTTTCAGCGGATTGATTTCCAGGCGGTAAAGAGCCGTTATCCATACTCGCATACGAGTCTTGTGCTTTCGGAGTACGACCAGAGCTCATTGGATTGAAAAAGCGAGGCTTCACAGGTGTTTCGGTAACAATAGTTTCCTCAAGATTGGTTTCAGGAATCACTGGCGTGGAATCTCTGTAACCAACGCCATGGTGAACCGTGGTAACCACTGGATCTTGCATACTTTGTACAACTTGGATGTGAGGGTCATCATCAATTCCCATAGAGATATCACCCTCTTGATCAATTCGATCAGCCAAGCTTGTTGGGGGGGCCCTTGCAGTAGAAATCGACGAATCGCCTAAATCCAACTGAATCGTTTCCCCGTCGATGCATAGAAAGCAGCTGTAATCTAATCCCCAATACTTATGTACTTTGGGCGGATGCGAGAGCTGAATTCGCCGTTTAATAGGGGATGAGAGGTCTCGGGTTATAAATGGGGCCTCCTTTGGAGAATATATTGCTTCGATGGATACATCAGAATCCTCAGAAACATCTAAGATTTCGGAAGGAACAATCAGCGGAACATGTCAAGATACACCATAGGGGTAACTATACGGATAGCGGCTAAAAGCATCGGTCTGTCATAGCCAGAAGATTCATCGTCCACAGTATCGATTTGTAAACCACGATTTCCGTCCCGACAAACAAAATAAGACTGCAATTTCCCAGCTTCGCCGCCGACCAGTGGCATCCAGGAAGATGTGGGATCGGGATCGGCAAAGTTAAGTCGAATTCTCACCGAGGAGCTCATGATTCAAAACTCATAAGAAACAAATCTAGATCAGAGAAACTAGGGGGGATTAAGGATGTCCGAATGTATTGATTTTGTCGTGGTTGATGGACAAAGGCTGGAGGGGGAGGAAACAAGTTTATCGTAAGCTATGAAACAAGGATATTCGCGACTCGCTGGGGCCTTGGCAAATTTTAGCCATGCCATCCGGTACTTAGCATTCATAAAGTATTCGGACGCCTGGGCTTATTTAATGCCTAGTGGGATGCCAAGGCATCCGGACACTTTACGAACCGGTAAGTACTGTAGTCCATGACACTTTAGCTCGCGTCGCGTCACTCACAAGCTCTTTCGCGCGCGTGAAATACCTATCCAGTTGTAATCCACCCGAACGGATTGCCTGGCCAAACTAATTAAGAGTTACCCTACTTTCACCGAACAGATATTCAATCTTCTGTTGCATCCTCTGGAGCAACGAGGCTTTCTATTTGTAATCATCGCCACTACTCTAACCACTTATCGTACCTCGCAATCTCCTCTCCATTTCCCAACCCACGCATTCTTTGGTACCAGACAGCGAATATGGCCAACTACCTTGCCTCTATCTTCGGTACCGAGCAAGACAAAGTTAACTGTGCGTTTCCGCCGTGCCCCTGGTGAGGAGTTTTACCGAAATTTACTAACATCTTTGCTAGGTTCGTTCTATTACAAGATTGGTGCTTGTCGCCATGGCGATCGCTGCTCGCGCAAACACGTTAAGCCTTCGTATTCTCAGACAATTTTACTTCCAAACCTCTACCAAAACCCAGCGTTCGACCCAAAGAACAAGATGAACCCCTCACAGCTACAGAACCATTTCGACGCTTTCTACGAGGATTTTTTTTGCGAAATGTGCAAGTACGGTGAAGTGGAGGAGGTTGTTGTGTGTGACAACAACAATGACCGTACGTGATTGACGCCCCGGTATTAGGCGCCAGTGCTGACAATGAGGAACAGATTTGATCGGCAACGTCTACGCTCGGTTCAAGTACGAAGAGGATGCTCAAACTGCCTGCGATGCTCTAAATGCAAGATGGTACGCCGCCCGTCCAATCTATTGTGAGCTGTCGCCCGTCACAGATTTTAGGGAAGCTTGCTGCAGGTTGAACAGTGGCGAAGGTTGTGTCAGAGGCGGTTTTTGCAATTTCATCCATAGGAAGGAGCCTAGCAAAGACCTAGAACGCGAGCTGGAACTTGGGATGAAGAAATGGTTGCGCGCGAGAGGCAGAGATAAGCGTAGTGTATCGCGCAGCATATCTCCTAACGGAGAATCCAGAAGGCGTAAAGAAGTTTAAATCCTCCGCCCGGAATCTCCCCCCTCCGGTACCTTTGTGGCCTGCTTTGAGCTTTTTTGTCATTAGAACGGATATGTATTATAACTGTTTTTAGGTCCTTAACGTCTTTTTTTATGATCCTGTCCTGTCATCCTCGACCTATTGCTATCTTTTGAATCAAAAGTTTTCAACCCAAAAAGCAAAGCCATGTTCAGAATGCCCCCTTTGTTTCGTCTTTCTCCTTTTTGCGGCGGCTTGTTACAAATATAACATTATATCAATAACTTTATCTTACCCATTATCCCTTTTTCAAGCCTCCCACCGCAGTATTTGCCCATGGCCTGCGCCCTTCTCCAGAAATGCAATGATGCGTTGTTTTTCTTGTTATTTTCGGTGATTGATGAGCAGGGCACAATCAAAGCTTCTACTTCAATATTTGCGACTCAAACAGCCCTAGGCCTTTGAAATAGTGGGCCATACAGTACTCCTATGCTGGGCTAATCTTAATGGGTACCGCCTCGGACAAGCAGAACTCTTTGTTTCTCGGCCCAGTGCTATTATAACCCTAGGCTCCAAATGCTCGAGTAGCAGTCACGAGCGATTTACTGTACTGTACACCGACACTAACTTCCGAATCGTAAAGTCCACGTCCACCCTCAACCTTGCAGCCTCAACGACAAAGAGCCCAAACTCATGTCAGACTGCAGATCGGTGGTCTACTTATTCCTTGGTATTCACATTTTACCTGTTATTCAGAGCTTACCAGAAAAGCTGTTCGGCAGTCCCATCGCTGGTATTACAGCAGCAGTTGAAGTAGAGGTATTATAGAATAGGTTGCAAATGGAGTAAGGGTGGGTGGTTGTTGTCGCAAAGGCTTATGAAGTTTAGGTAGAGGCAGACTCTGCGATTTGGTAAGTATGATACAAGCACAAGTACAAGTACATGTAGTTGTTACTTTGACTTGGTTTTAAGGTGTATTTTACCATTTCACCATTGCCGTAACTATAACTATTCAATGTATGATAGTTTATTAGCTAAAAGACTTAGAAATGAGCAATATCAACAGGAACTAGCAGAGAAAACCGGAGCCGTACGGCTCAATTTCTATTACAGTGCACTATAATTAAATTTTGTTAATGTGCCAAACACCTGCCTTATATCTCAGGCCACGAGACCAGTCGAAACCACGGGCACCAACCCCAAACCCTAGGTTTAGCCTACATCTTTCCTGCTATGATACCTGACTTTTAATTTACTATGATATCATAACCGCTTTCTGTCAACATCATCCTTCCCAAAAGTTGGTGGATAGTTTACTGTCACGACAACACGTGACCCGCCAAACCGCACCCCAACCAGTCGCACCCATCCACGAAAGCTTCCAACGTCTCAACGTCCAGCCTGGGCATCCAGAACCCGTCCGGTTGACCAATCCACCACCATTACACAAGAGAAATGTCAAAAAGACCAGCGGAAGAAACAGTGGAGGCGCTGGAAGCTCAACAACAAAGTACGGGCCCGCAAACTCCAAAGCGTGCGCGCCTTGAGGAGGTTATTGACCAAGAGTTTGTTGAGAAAGGCTCGTCGAGGAATGGCATGATCTTAGAAGCCTCACGGCCGAGGGCGCCGGTTCTCGCTACCGATATGGACGGAGATGGGGATGAGGAGGGCAATGTGGCGGTTGGACAACTTGGGGTTGGGAAAGCCCAGGAGGGACCCTCGGAGGGGTTCTCAGATTTGTATTTGGATACCATTAATCGGTATGGTGGACTCCTTCTGTTAATAATATACCCATATGTCAGATTTATCGCTAATGTTAATTTCACATTTCACAGAGTTCTGTTAGATTTTGGTAAGTAATCAATTCTAAATGTTGAGTAAAAGAGGTTACTAATTTAAGTAGATTTCGAAAAGCTATGCTCCGTATCTCTTTCCAATATTAACGTCTACGCTTGTTTGGTGTGTGGGAAATATTTTCAAGGCCGCGGTCGTTCATCACACGCCTATACACACTCCTTGGACCAAGATCATCACGTTTTCATCAATATTTCTAGCTTGAAAGTGTATGTTTTACCCGAGAGCTACGAGGTTCAGAATAAGACGTTAGAGGACATCAAGTATGTTGTAAACCCAACATATACCAAGGCGGACGTAACGAAGCTTGATAAGGAGCCATTGATCCGGCGGGATCTGGGAGGGAAGAAGTATATACCTGGTTAGTTCAGGTCTGCCCCGTTGCTGATTCACCCGTGCGCTAACTTTAATCTCTACCACAGGTTTTGTAGGTTTGAATAACATCAAACAGAATGACTACATGAACGTTGTGGTGCATGCTCTTGCGCATGTAGCTCCTCTTAGGAACTATTTCATGCTAGAGGATTTGTTGTCAAGGCCAGAACTAGGTATGTTGCTTTCGCCTCAACTCCGCTCAGGATGCTAACGACTGATTCTCAGCTCAACGATTCTCCATCTTGGTTAGAAAAATCTGGAATCCCCGCGCTTTCAAATCCCACGTTTCCCCTCACGAGCTTCTCCAGGAAATTTCTCTCCGTTCTTCCAAAAGGTTCACCCTCACTACCCAATCTGACCCAGTAGACTTTCTCTCCTGGTTCATAAATAATCTTCACCTTTCACTCGGTGGCTCGAAAACGAAGCCGGGGACTAGTATCATACAAAAGGTTTTCCAAGGAAGGCTAAAAGTCGAATCACAGACTATTACTGCTAGAGCGGATGCTTCTGATCGATTACGGTTTGAGGAGGCCGCTGAAATTAAGACGGATATTGTAAGGTTTATGATGTTGACATTGGATTTACCGCCAAAACCGATCTTCAAGGATGAGCAGGATAAGAATATCATTCCTCAGGTCTGATTACCTACTTGTCATTAGGGCCATATTTGTCTGGCTTTCAATCACCCTGCTGACCTGGCACTTTGACTCTAGGTCCCTTTGACAACTATCCTATCAAAGTACGACGGTGTACACTCCCAGGAGCTCCTTGGACAGCGTAAACGCTACCGCCTCCTCTCCCCCCTCCCTCCCTTCTTAATATTCCACATCAAACGTTTCAGCAAGAATAAATTTGTAGAAGAGCGCAATCCCACCATCGTCACATTCCCCACAAGGTCACTAGACATGTCACCTTACATCGAGCCTTCGGAGGGTGGTTCTTCGACAGAACCGGTTTGGTACGATCTGGTCGCCAATATCACGCACGAAAGTGTCACCACAACATCGGGGAAGAAAGAGGGTGATATCAGAAGTGTCTATAAGGTACAGTTGGTAAATAAGGCTAGCGGAGAGTGGTTCCAGATTCAGGACTTGTTTGTAGAGGAGGTTGCTAGGGAGTTGCTGTTTACGAGTGAGTCGTATGTTCAGATTTGGCAGCTAAGAAGGGAGGCGAAGAAGAAGGGGGCGGAGAGTTAGTAGTTTAATGAGTATGCTCGGTGGCCTGTTAAGAGCTCTTTGGGAAATGTTTATCGCCACTAGCGGTATGTGAATGTTCTTCTGAACGATAGCCGTGACCTACCGCATTGTATGTAGCATCCACAATACAATATACCCTGAGCACGTCTAGCTACTGGCTGTACTAGGGTATATAACTTGCTACGGTAGGATAAAAATATCCCTTATGTCACTGAGCCCAGACGCTTCAGAAATATAGCTCCAAATACTTGTGCACACCTTACCCTCCATGTATAGCTAAACCAATGTTTTTTCCGCACTCGATAACGTTCTTCTACCATATGTTTCTGTTTATTGTGACCGCTCAAGCATGCAGAAGGGGTATTTCACCCCCTAGATAAGAAGAGATTCTTTACACATACTATTCCAACTCCAGCTATGCCACTTCACGCCAAATCCTATGATAGAAACAAACCGCAGCTTGCCTTCTCGTTTAGGCTGAGCCATAGCTTCAACTTTCAAGTAACATCCAATGATAAACTTCCGTTATCTAATCTTATCTTATCCACGTTAATGGGTGTGCTTTTGTGACTATTTCTCTGCCCTAAGGTGAATAAAACGCCAAGGCCACACAAAAACTGAAATTCTGGGCCTTCAACTTTACGGAAATCCCCCCCCACCAACAACCACCTGAATCTTGAGGCCCACGACAAACTCAATCTCCACCCCTCACCAACTTTTGACAACCTCTCCTTTCCAACAAAACTCAGTAAAACAAATATCATGGCTGACGCTGCCCCTGCTGGAGGTGCCCGCGGTGGTGCCGGAGGATTCGGAGCTCGTGGAGGAGACCGTGGGCGTGGTCGCGGACGCCGTGGCCCTCGCCGCGGAGCTAAGAGCGAGGAGAAGGAATGGCAGCCAGTTACCAAGCTTGGACGTCTAGTCAAGCTTGGAAAGATAAAGAGCATGGAGGAGATCTACCTCCACTCTCTGCCAATCAAGGAGTACCAGATCGTCGACTTCTTCTTGCCCAAGTTGAAGGATGAGGTTATGAAGGTAATGTCCATTAAAATTGTGATATAAAACGCAATTCACGAGATTGGTAACTAATGAGTTTGGTTTTGGGGGAAAAATAGATTAAACCTGTCCAGAAGCAAACTCGTGCTGGTCAGCGTACCCGTTTCAAGGCCATCGTTGTTATCGGTGACAGTGAAGGACATGTTGGTCTCGGAATTAAGACCTCCAAGGAAGTCGCCACTGCTATCCGCGCCGCCATCATCATTGCAAAGCTCTCCGTTCTCCCTATCCGTCGTGGGTACTGGGGTACCTCCCTTGGAGACCCACACTCCCTTGCTGCTAAGGAGTCTGGAAAGTGTGGTTCCGTTACTGTCAGGGTATACCTCCCTCTACTTCATGTCTGGTTGTGCAAGCTTCTCATAGAGAATAATGATAGTTAATTCCTGCTCCCCGTGGAACTGGCCTGGTCGCATCCCCCGCCGTCAAGCGGCTTCTCCAGCTCGCTGGTGTTCAGGATGTCTACACCGCCTCCTCAGGATCTACCAAGACTCTCGAGAACACCCTCAAGGCTACCTTTTCTGCCGTCGGAAACACCTACGCTTTCCTGACACCCAACCTCTGGAAGGAGACCAAGCTGCTGAGGAGCCCCCTAGAGGAGTTCGGTGACCAGTTGAAGAGCAAGGAGAGGTATTAAACAGTTTTAAAAATGGGAATAGGGAGTTTCGATTCTTTGTTGCTGTAAGGTTGGGAGCGCTTAAAAAAAACTCCAAACAACCGGCCGTTTTTCCTTTTCTTTATTCCTTCTCTCTTTTACGGATACTGTGGGACCATGGTGTAAATGACAAACAAAAAATTGCTAATACCGGAAATCCGGCGAATCTGATGTAGCCATTTTTGATCTGACCGTGCCTACATGCTGCTACCTGCCATCCTGACAACCGTCGCACTTAGCAATATGCAATCACTACTACTCAGCTTAGAGAAAAGCGGCCCATACTCCACTACCAATCTTCATATGAGTGTAGACCTGCCCAACCCTCTCTCAGCTCTCTAAGAACTCCAGTAGTGGGAGAAAGCGCAGACTTACGCCCTACCAAACCCGAAGACATTACAAGGGAGGTGGGCATAAATCCAGCTAGAGGTCCCAAAACGAAGCCACGGGTATCCAGATTTGAACGTACTAAATAGCCAATTACTACAACTAAAAAGCGATGTGATCCCACCACCGCTATGCCCATGAACACAACGCTAAAATTATTGGAGCACAACACCGCACTCGTGCACTAACAAGGACAGGGAATAGCGGGCGATACGGGTAAGCCCGCTATTGCGAGCGCATAGATTCCCACCCATGTGGACTCCCGAGTGTTTTGTCAAGAGTTATTTACTGAGGTACGATAAGAGATGGAGAAATTTTTGGGAGTTTTGTTTGAGAGGTTTCCGTTCGCCCGTTTCCGTATGAGGGGCTACCCGCTGCCCTAGAAGGAAATGACTGGCCAGCACAATAGTTGGAAGATAACAAGCACGAGTGATGGCTCATGATACTGCTGCTGACTATAGAAGGAATAATGGCCAACTTATAGAGCACTATCACCTACTATATCATACTCCTGGGCCGTCCCCAGGAAGCGTACCCTTTCATTTATGTTAACTTACCCTTAAAACTGAGGTATCATGCGAAAGAGAAGAAATTCGTGAACGCTTTACGATTTTTTTGTTTGCCAGAAGGGGTACCTACGGTGGTTTAACCAATACATACGAGGGCCTTTTTATTTGCCCGTTGCATCATGTATTACTTTGCGCGTAAGCACAGTACTATATTGATCCCTCAGCATCATAACATATCATTCGGCTGTTATCAATGTAGTCACCTGGGCTTACAGGCAAAAAAAAAAGGATACCGTCCTTGCGACTAGGGACTTGAAAGTCGGATTAATACCCTAGGCGGAGTTACCATACGTCGGGGATAGTGTAGCATTCCCATGTTCTACATCTCGCCAACCATCGTGCTCCACACAACCAATTCACCCATCAAAATATGATACTAAGAAAAGTTTTGAAAACGGGGCCTGACCACCCAACTCCAAACTCTTCCAACTCCTTTCCCTCTCCCCGTTCCTCGCACGCGAGTATTAACTCCTGCAGAGAGCCCACCCGTGCGGTCTAGGTCTAGATTGTCCGCTGGTTCGCCTTGCCCCCGGTTCGCCAGTGGCCGAGGCAGGAGCTAAGATATAAGTTTGTCCAGTGCTCCATTCCTAGTATCAAAATAAATACCCTGAAAAGACGTTTTGACATCCATTGCCCGTACTTTTATTATATGCACAAACACACCCCTTCAGCTCCGTGTTAGAGTTCGCATCTTATCGGACGATCTTCCCTCATACCAACCTCATGAATTGATGAATCCAGATGTGTGCCAAAAGTAACTTGCGGTCCATCCACCGGCCATTCTAGGCGCGGGCCATCATTGCCGTATTCCTTATTTATTCGTAGACCCCGTACTGGTATTCGCTCGTGGCCAGTTCACTATCGTCCCCCTCAACCCACAACAGCCACACAATAACTTTGCAAACCCATTAGAAGCGCAGCACGGTACAGCACAAAATATCCGATTAACCTTTCATTTGTTCCAACCTCGACAACTACTCTACATAATATCCTTCAGCAAACCTGGCATAGAACTACAAAGGACACACGAAAAACGCAACAGAAAGAAAAAAAACACAACACTGATGTATAATATTAACCACCTACCAGACCGCCTTAGCAGCCAGTTCAATCAATCTGTTAGTCAGCCAAGTCGCTACACAATTAGTCGCAGTGTGTTCATTTTCTATTGATCTGCGCCGTCCTCGAGTAGCAACTTGAAGCTAAACGGTTCGAAAGCGATGCCATCTCCGATAAAGAATTTGCTCTAGTGTCAACGTTAGTTCTGTATACAACGCAATAGAATTGCATTCATGGAACGAAGGCAAGAAGGGGGAAACCACCATTGCCTCGACCCATTGCAAACGCAAACTGTGCAACATGGCGCTAGTTCCCTCCATAACTATCAGTACCGCGAGGGTACAATTCAGCCAGAAAGAAAACAGAATAACCATCATGATCACCCCAGTAGTCCCCTCAAACCCAAACCCAACAGCCATCGTCATGTCCCAGAGCACCAGCGACAATTGAGCGTGTGCCAGCGATAAAGCCCATAGACGAAGGTATGAGGCTGTGTGCGAAATACAATTGAGGCAGAACTCGACCGTGTGAATGACCTGGTGGATCATCACTTCGCTGAATTCGAATTCCTCTTCTTCCTTCATCTCCTCGGCGATGAGGACGTGGCCCTCGCCGTCGCTTTCGACACTATCGCGGCCGCGAGGAGTTTCGTCTTCATCGTCGCCGTCGAGAGCACTGACCCTGGAGACTTGCCCTAGTCCTTGGTAACCGGCGGCGTGGTGCTTGTTGTGCTCCCATCGGAGATAGAGAGGCTTGAGCAGCAGCATCCAGGGCACACAGACTAATGCGACCAATAGCAAAATAACTTGAACGATCGCCTGGCCAGGGTAGAGCGGCTCTGTGACTGTTCCAGGAGAGAGGAACATGTAGATGAGAAGATTCAACAGACTAGGCGGGCTCTCATCACGGGCAACCCAATCAACAGACCATTTGTAAATAATGGCAAGTACTAAATAGCCGAAGATCGATTGGAAGAAGATCATGCCCGGAATAAAGTTACCCCATGTATCAATCCTGGACTTAAAGTAGCGGTGATTGTATTGTGAGAGGCAAAGAGAATAAGTCATCTGTATAGCGTTAGTCTCCGCGACCTTCCTAAAAAATAACAAGATATCAACTCACATGAAACCATCCCATGATGACGCTAAGCTTCATCTTAAGACTGTTTGTAAACAGCAAGTTATTCTCCGCTCCATGCCACTGCCAATCCAAACCAAAAGGATATGTGTAGCCAGGCAACTTTTGTGCCTCAATATTCTCCCCAATCTCGAAGCGCTCGGGGTATACCCATTGGCTCTTGAATAACGTGAGTGGTTTGGAGAAGATATCGTTATAAATGAGGCCAGTGTAAATGGAGAAAACACCCATAAGCAACATGATATATCTTCCAAAAAATGCCATATCGAAGAGCTCAAAGATCTTTTGCTTCTCAAGCCTCTTCTCGTACCATATCATTGTAGCTGCCATAAGGATCAAAATGAAACCGTGTCCAACATCGCCAAACATGACGGCAAACAAGAACGGGAATGTAACAATCGCCGCCAACCCGGGATTAACCTCACGGTATTTTGCAACACCATAAGCATCCACAATGGTCTGGAACCCAACCGTGAACTTATTCGTTTTGTTATACGTTGGAGGCGTCTTTGTCGTCTTGAGCTCGTTGACAATCGTAGGAACCTGCAGCCCAGCGCGATCTGTAACATCTCTCAGGCGCTTCTGAATAAGTGGCAACTGGTTTGTTGGTAGCCACCCTTCTGCAATCAAACATTTCCTTGCCGAGTCGTAAATAAACAAATTCAACGTCTCGTAGATCGCCTTTTCCTTCTTGATAACCACCATCCAGCTCGCAAGATTCTGGGCAATCATCCTCAACTCACTCGTCAATGTGTTCCTAGTATTGTGCAAGACAGAATCAAGATCGTTAATCCTACTGTTGACCTCATGGAGCTGATCCCTACGAAGAGTGTTATCCTCGTCAACACTATAGAGACCCGCGCCAAGGGATTCCGAAATCTTACGAATCTTGGCCAAAATTTCCTTCCCGTGAGCGAAAATGACGAAAACATTCTTGTCAACAGGCTCATTGGTGCTTGGGTCAACAATGGGCTCATCAATCTCTGACTGGTTCATATAAAGATTCCCTCTCAATGTACGCCAAAGGATCCTTTCGAACGCGGCAATCCTATCTCTGCGGATCACACCAGCAACGAAGCCAATATTCATCGTCTGGAACATTGTATCTCCATGTCCAGCACTACCAGCGGGAGTGGACTGTTCGACGTCTTCCAGCAAAGGCGCAGTGGGTTCATCAGTAGACCCACGGCGGATCTCCTCAGCCTGGCCATGAGCACGATCAAAAAATCCGCCAGCCTCCCTCAAAACCCAGCGAAACTCAACGAGCTCAACCCATCGTTTCTGGAGAGTCTCGTAAGAAGCGTTCAATTGACTGACTCTCGTTTCCAATTCCTCCGCACGAGTAGCAAGGTAATCGATCTCCGAGGCGCTCGGGGCGGCGGTGAGGCTCGCGTTATCGGGAACGGGCCGGACAGGAACCGAATTCTTTTCCATTTGCGCTCCAAAATACCCTACAACACATCAATACCAAGCACTTACTACCAGAGGGCCAAACGGAACATACGAAGCTGCCGTTCAACATTATCCAACCGGCGGATATTCTTTGTGAAAGTTCTCTGAAAAGCGGATGTCTCTGCATTCAACTGTGGAGCACATCATCGATCAGCCCCCCGCCACTAGCACAACCACAACACAACCTAACCATACTGTAGAACGGGAGAAACCTACATCTCTAAACTGGAGCATCCCCACTTCACCCAACTCACTAATCGCCTCCCGGCTTATTTCTGTTGCAACGTACAACTGTACGAGCGACATCTTCGCCGAGCGGAACAGGGTGTCCTGGCCACTCATGATGGCGGTCCTTTCGGTGAGCTGTCAAGCGAAAGATGGTGATGTAGAATTACGGTTAGATGATTTGACTGTAGGGAATGGGTGGAGAAAGGGAGGGTTATATTTAGTAGAAAGTGAAAGGGAAGAGAAGGGGGAGCGGGATCGGGAACAAAACCAAGCCGCGCATCTAACGAGGCGATGCGGGTGCGCTTGGCAGTTAACTTGGGGCTTGGCGATGAAGTTCGCCAAGGCTTTCACACGGATTATCACTCGGTATCTACTACTTGAGAATAAGGAGCACCGATAGGACCTTTTGGCGTTGAAAATTAAGGCCCTGTTTGGCATGCCACTGGATAGGAAAACACCGTTTTTCTGAAAGCAGCGTATTTCTTAATACCCAAGGTAAGAGGTTCTAAAGTACAATAATTAAATCATAGAGAGAAGGCAGATGCCCCTCCGCATATTCTGTGAAAAGGGGAAATCAATCAGAGACCTGACCATTAAGCAGTAGCAGAAAGAGTGATGTCGCGAAATACTGTGGGACAAAGAAACACTGAGAATAACTGAAAATACCATGGTATTTTTGGCGTGTATGAACTAAAGGTTTAGGAAGAGAGGGAAGGGGAAACTAACGTATTTTACCCAGTAATGGGTCACCCCCCAGTAATGGGTCACTTTGTCTCCCCACTCTAATTTGACAAATTTGTGATTCTAGAGAGCAAAAATAATCAGATCTTATTTAAATTAAAATCTAGAATGGTCTTTAGACTTTAGAACTAGCCTGCAAATTTTTGAAAACTTAATTTAATTCCTGGAGCAGTAAGAAGTGCAAGTCAGATATCATGATTATAGAAGAAATTGCAATAAAGAAAAGGTACCACTAGTGAAAAAGATCTAGGATATTCCAAGGTGGTAGTATAGGTGATTCACTATAAGCCCTGTTAATTATAGAAGGTTAGAGTAATAATTGAGGCTGAGCAAGAGTTTGAAAGATTTGTTGTCTTTGTTACAATCCTCTTCTGTTCGGGCGATACTTGCAGCAGGTAACCTCCTTCTCGATAGTAATCGTACTATCTTGAATTCGTACGAACAACGACAGCTGAGTATACAGACTCCTGTCTCGTACAATATATCGCTAAGCTCGTGAGAGACACTATGTCCTTGGCCCGATAAAGTATATTGTAAGGAAATAACTTAGATGATTGCGTGAAGAACTCTAAACCAAGAGGCCTTTTTTTTTTTTTTTTTTTTTTTATCATATTTTAAATTTTGTTTAAGGTACAAAAATAGCATAAATCCACATGGGATATGGCCGCAACAAACCTCCACTACAGTCCAGCCCTTCGTCGAGGCGGTGGAAACCGTGGGGCAAAACCCCTGGTCTAAAACCCGCACCAAGCGCCCGGGCGCTGAATACAGCAACAAAATATAATACATGAAAACCACAAGAGCCAAAGAAATCTACCGAAAAACCCAAGAAACAACCCGACAGTGAGCAAAACCAAAAATACCAAAACCCGTAGGAAATCAAACCAAGAGAAAGCCCATCCGTCACACAGAACGTTTGCCGATCCCAAGGAGAAAACCAAAGATCCGTAGCCATAACTCGAGGGTAATGGTACCGGGGCCATGTAGGCCAGGCAGTCGGGGCTAATGGAAAGCGTGTGGCGGGGGGAGCCGAGGGAGTCCACGAGTCTAAGGCGCAAGTGGCGGAAAGGTGCCGGTGGCTCAGGCCGCCGAGCGTGAGGGGGGTGGTGCGCCGGCCTAAAGATAGGCCGACGGCGAGCGGGGGGGTGTTGGCTGTAACCGAGCCACGGGACGAAACCAAGCGGAGGAGAGGAGGGGTAGACCCAGGACAGTGACGCAGGAGACGAGGACCACCAAGGGGTCACGATTTTTCGCGATGCGACCGTACCGACCG
This sequence comes from Tuber borchii, assembly GCA_003070745.1. Lineage (NCBI taxonomy): Eukaryota > Fungi > Ascomycota > Pezizomycetes > Pezizales > Tuberaceae > Tuber > Tuber borchii. The sequence goes on from NESQ01000046.1 coordinate 46,096, forward strand.
AGACGTTCAGGAGAGAGTGCAATACCAGAAAGCAAGGCCACCAGTGCCGCTACTTCACAGATCGCCCGAAGCTAAACGACGAAACGCAGGTATGACGAGGGGTTGCCGACCGTGTAGATGCTAAGCGAGGACGCGAGACAACCGTAAAGAAGCCAGGAGAATACGTGAAACAAAAACTTGAGAGGATGCAGGGACAGGCCCTAAGAAACGGGTGCCCAAGTCTGAATCTATCATAGGGAGTTGCAGCTCACTGGGAGTGCGGGAGGTGGATGTTGACGATGATTTCTCGTGGTGTTGAGATTTCAATCGCCGGAGGTGTAGTGGAGATGGTTCGTGTCTAAACCAAGAGGCCGTAAGGGCTCTCTTTTATAACCGTTCTTCCCGCAACTCATGACTCATCCTTCGCATCACATGCCCCTATGACTCATAAGTGAGTCATAGTGTGAAATCCATCAGCTGACTCATATGAGTCACTGCGCAATAACAACTAACCAATCAAAACACAATAAACCTATCATGTGCGCGACTTGCGTCACATGCGTAAAACCCATGACTCGTAATTACAAGTCATGTGCGAAAGTCATAATCATATGACCACAATCGTGAGTCATGTCAAAACAATAAACCAATCATAACAAAGAAATAACACGCTATTGCGTAATCATGTGAAAACCTCTCTTGTTAGTCACCGTTTGTGACATTAGGTCCCTCTCCCCCTAGCATCGGTCCCACGATGCTCAAAGCCCTAGATCCGTCACCCGACTTCCCAAGCGTTTCGCTTCCCTTCGCATTCTCCGAATAACATCTTCGGAGTCTCTCCACCTCTTGCGCACAACTTCAAGGGTGAGGTTTCCAACCTCCAGGGCTCGTTGTTGTTCCGATATTTTTTGTTGTTGATCCTCGATCAACAATCGTTGGTCCTTTAGTTGTTCTTGGAGGCGGTCTCGTTCGTCTAACAATTCGTCGATCTGTCTTCGTAGACTTTCCGGGTCTGGAATCGTTGCCGTTTCTATTTTTTCGCCCCCCTCTTCTGTCAACCGTGTCCTCACGGTTTCCCTCGCCTTCCTCGTTTTTTCATCCCTCTTTGTGAGGGGTTCTTTTCTGCCTTCCGACCTCGGGTAATAGCCGGCTTTGATCTTCTCCTTCTTATGAGATCGGCAGTCGTTCCGCCAACATTGTTCCCAATGTATCTTCTTGTGTTCCTCATTCGAGGGTCGTCCTTTCCGTTTTGGTTCTTGTGGGTACCACCCTTGTCCTTGTTTCTCGCTAAGGTGCACGAAGCACCCATCGTCGTAGCATGCTGTCCATGACAGCCCGTTGTGTTTTGCCGTTTCGACGGCCTTTGCTTGTCTTTCGTCCAGTTCCTGTTCCGTTGGCATGTTGTAGCCCGGGCTAGTAGGCGGAAATGGCCCTGGGCTGGACTTGTCGTCTCCCCAGCCTTGGTCGGGTTTGAGTTCGATCTTGAGTTCTACCCAGTCTTGGTTTTCCTGGGTATCGTTGGTGGAATTGCGGGACTGCATGTTGGGCGTTGTTAAAGTTTTTCGAGGGGTACCAGACTTTGTCGTGTTCTGGTGAGTATCCTTTCCACTTAGCTCGATATTGAAGCTTTCCGTAGTGGAGTCGAGAGTCGATTATTTCGTCGAGTTCGTATTCTTGTTCACCTTCGATTTCGATAGGCGGAGGAGGTTCTTGAATTTGAGAGGGGAATCGGTTGTCTTGGTAGGGTTCAAGGAGTGAGATGTGGAATGTGTTGTGTATTGCCATTGATGGCGGTAGGTCTAGCTTATAAGCGCTCGTTCCAATCTTTGCCAAGATTTTAAATGGTCCGATTTTCTTGTAATCCAATTTCTTTGATGGTCTCGTGGTCTTGATGTTTCGTGGTAGTAACCATACCTTATCTCCTGATTGTAGGTTCGGATCAGGTTTTCGGTGTTGATCGTAATATTCTTTTTGTCGTAATTGGGCTGCCACCATTTCATCTCGTAATGACTCATGTAGTTGAGTCATTTCTTCCGGTTTCTTCTGGTTTCCTTGGATCAGATGTCCTATCATCTCGTATTCGGGGTTGATTCCGTAGTTTGCAAAGAATGGCGTGTTCTTGATTGTTTCTTGGTAGCCGTTGTTGTATGCAAACTCTGCTAGTGGCAGGTATCCACACCAATTGTCTTGTTGGTAGTTGATATATGCTCGGAGATATTGTTCTAATATCGCGTTTGTCCTTTCTGTTTGTCCGTCCGTTTGAGGGTGAAAGGCCGTGCTTAATCTTCGTTCCATTCCGAGTTCTTCCGTTATCTTTTTCCATAGGTCTGACGTGAATATCTTTCCTCTATCGGTGATGATGTCTCGTGGTATCCCATGCAACCTGACTATTTCTTTCATAAACAGGTTTGCAAATTGTCGTGCGTCCAGATTTTTTCTGCATGGAATAAAGTGACTCATTTTGGTCAGGCGATCGATGACGACTAGTATCGTATCATGTCCTTCTGATTTTGGAAGGTCCGTGATAAAATCCATTGCGATCGATTTCCAAGGTCGGTCTGGTGCTTTGTTTGACTGGAGGAGTCCGTACGGTGCATGTCGTATGACTTTGGTCCTTTGACATGTGTCGCAATTCTTGACGTATCTTTTGATAGTTTCTCTTATCTTTGGCCAGTAATATCGTCTTCCGATAAGCTCGGTAGTTTTTGCCGTTCCTCCATGTCCTGCTTGTGGTTGATCGTGATGTTTGGAGATAAGAGTCGTCCTTATCCCTTCGTGTTCGGGGACCCATATTTTTCCTTGGTACCATAGGTATCCGTCCTTCCACTGGCATAGCCCCAGTGCAACTCCTTTCAGCTCCTTTTCTCCCGTTTCCAAAGCTCGTCTAATCGTTTGGATTTCTTTGTCTGTCTTTGATGTTTCTCGTATCGTTTCCTCGTCTTTGTTGTGGAACTCCGTTAGTTCCATTTCTTCGATTGTTGCTTCTTCCCAGAATTGTTCTTTGGGTAGTAGTATTCCTTCCTGTTTCGCCAGGTGTTTTTCCTTCAGGGTTTGTATGTCCCCTGTTCTTCTTGTGAGGGCATCTGGTTTTCCCCCTTCTCTTCCTGGTCGATATATGATCCTGAAGTTGTATTGGCTCAACTTCCTTACCCATCGTCTTTGTCTATCCGTTAGGGCCTTGGTGGTCATGAATGTTGTAAGGTTCTTGTGGTCGGTAAAGACTTGAATGCGATATCTGCTTCCTTGGGTATATCTTCTCCATTCCTCGAAAGCTTGTACCACGGCTAATAATTCTTTGTCGTGTACGTCGTAGTTGAGTTGCGCATCCCTCATTCCTTTGGATCGATAAGCCACGGCTCTCCATTTCCCATCTTCGCATTGTTGTGATATTATGCCTGAGCATACGTATTTTGACGCGTCCGTTTCGATTTTGATAGGTCTCCTGGGGTCGAAGTGTACAAGTACCGGAGTCGTGGTGAGTGCTTTTCGGAGTTCATCGAAAGCTTGTTCTTCTTCGGTTTCCCATTTCCATTTGCCATCGTATTTTTTATGTGTTCGTTCGTATAGTGGTTTTGCTATTCTGCTGAATCCTTGGATGAACCTTCGATAAAAGTTGCAAAACCCCAAGAATCGTTGGATTTCGGTTTTTGTCTTTGGCGGTTGCCATTCCCATATTGCTTGAGTTTTGACTGTGTCCACTTTGACTCCTTCTTGGCTGACCAAGAATCCTAGGTATTCCGTTTCCTTTTTATGGAATTCGCATTTTGAAGGTTTGACCTTCATTCCTGATGGTCGAAGAGCTTTCAGGATGTTTTTGACGTCTTCTTGGTGTTGCTTTAGGTTGTTTGAGTATATGAGGATGTCGTTCAGATATACTATACAACACATATCGATGTATTGTAGTAGTACTCTGTTGATCCATTTTTGGAACACGGCCGGTGCATTGCATAGTCCAAATGGTACCACCAGATATTCGTAAGTCCCCAACTTGCTGCTGAAAGTTGTCTTATGTTCGTCGCCTTCCCTTATTCTGATGTTGTGGTAGGCATCTTTGATGTCCAACTTCGTGAAGTATTTGGCGGTGCTCAATCGGTCCAATGCTTCGCCTATTAGTGGTAACGGGTATCGGTCCTTTTTTGTAACTTCGTTGAGCCCTCGATAGTCCACACATAACCGTAGGCTTCCATCCTTTTTCTTGACGAACATAATCGGTGAGGCTCTTTCAGCCTTCACTTCTCTTATCCATCCTCTCGCTTCGTTCTGCTTGATGTATTTGTGCAGTTCTTGAATCTCATCATAACTGAGGGGATATATCTTTTTGTCAGGTACTTCTTCCCCAGGTTCCAGGTCGATACCTAAGTCGATTCCTTTCCGATGTGGTGGTAGTGTTGTCTTTTCCCCTTTCTCGAACACGTCGAGGTATTCATGATATTCTCTTGGTATCGTCTCTTGGAGGTTGTGTCTTTCTTCCTCCTTCTTCTTTTGTTTATCCTTGATTGCCAATTCGGTACTGATATTAATCTTTTCCAGATAGATTTCGTCGTGGACTGGGTCCCATCGTAGGATGCCCGTTGTCTCCCCTCTTCGGTAAAAACTTCCGAATGCTTTGGCTGATATTTCGCATATGTGAATCGGTTTTTTGTCTTTCCCCGAACCGTCTGTGCTTCCGAATCCTTTGGTTCCTCGGTCCGTTCTTTTCAGTTCTTGAACTTCCTGTAGTTCTTCCGTGTTGACTTTTTCGATAATCAATTGTGCGATCCGATCGCCTTGTTCCACTTGGAACTGGTTGGTACCTTGATTGATCAAGACCACCTTTATCTCCCCGGTATAATCTGCCTCTATTACCCCCGCGTTTGTTGTGAGTCTGTGTTTGACTGCTAATCCACTTCGCGGAGCGATGTGTCTGTAGGTATTTTGAGGTAGTCCGATGGCTATCCCGGTTCGAACCGTTTTTTGTTCTCCTGCAAGTATACAGACTTGCTCGTTGGTGTACAGGTCGTGTCCTGCCGCCTCCTTCGATCCTTTCGTAGGCATCCTAGCCTGAGGAGATAGTCTCTGAACTTGGACTCGTGCGTTCCCCTCCACTTGTACTTCTGAGTACTTGGTGACGAGGTTTTCTTCCAGGGCTTCATCCTCTGGTACTGCATACGCCACGGGCGAACTGTTGAGACACCATGTCGTACATCGTTCGCTGTTAAACGTGATCTTTTTCTGATCCCAATCAATTGTGGGATTGTGCGTTCGTAACCATGGCATTCCTAGGATGACTTCATGGTTTTGGAGATTTGCCACTTGAAATGTCGCCAATTCCCTATGGCTGTTGATGTCCATAGGTACTTTCGCCATATGGGTAACTGGACCCATAGCGCTTGGTTTTCCATCCGCGAGGTAAATCTCTCTTCTTTTCTTGGCCTTTGTTTTCGTAATTCCATGTTTCGTGCATATTCCTTCGTCGATAAAGTCTTCAGTGGCCCCTGAATCGATCATCGCATTTATCGTAACTGATTCCTTTTTTCCGTGTAGTTGTATCTTGATCATGATATGATCATTTTCTCGTTCGAGGGATTCCGTGTAGTTGAGTGCCGCGTAGTAATTTTCCATGATGATGGGTTTTCGTTCTGGTCTGTCCCTAGTACCATTCTTTACTGGGGACTTTCGTCGTTTCCCGACTGTTCGGCGTCTTCCTTGACCTCAATTTCCTTGATGCTTGGCTTTGCTGCCCAGGGTCCCACTCTTCTTCTGAATTCTCCTTGTTTGGGTGTTGTGGTGTAGTTCCTTCCATCCCTTGGTCGGTCGCAGTTTCGTACCTGGTGTCCTGCCCCTGCGCATTTGAGGCATAGTTTTTCCCTTATTCTTCTTTTGAATTCTTCAGGGTGTAGTCTTGGTTTCCTTCTTGTCGCGTCCAATTCCATTGGATCTCCTTCCGAAGGGTTGTTGTTTGTTGGTCTGAAGGTTCCGTTCAGATTTTGTGATGTGTTGGTTGTTTTTTCCGTTGTTCCCTTTTTTTGGATATGTTTGACTGTTGCCAACTTGGTTTCTTTCTTGATTGCCCATTTGGCTAATGTCTCTGTGTTAACGAAATCTCCACTATCCGTCCCCCATGCTTCTTGAAGTGCCGTGTTCATTCCTGTAAGTAGACATTCTCCTGCTGTATGGTCGTCCAGGTCTGCCTCTGTGGCTGCAAGTCGGAACTCGTTCCAGTATTCTGTCATGGTCCTGTTTCCTTGTCGTAATCTTTGTATTTTGAGCCTTGCTTCTCCCATAGCGTCAATGGCTCCGAATTGATCCCTAACTTCTTCTGCAAATGCTTCCCACGTTTCCAATTCGTGAGAGAGTCGTCCTTCCGCATATGGTGTTATCCATGCTCCTGCATCCCCTCTCAAGAGGCTTGCAGCGTATAGTATTCTGTCGGCGTGATGGCCTTCCATCCATCCCACCGCGGAGAAGTAGACCTTAAGTTGTGCTAGCCATCCTCGTAGTTTGGTTCGTTCTCCTGTGAACGTTTCCGGTTCTTTGATTTTTGGTCTTCGATTGCCTCCAGTGAGGTTTGTTATGATTTGCTGGAGTTGGTCCGCATTGAGTTCCGGCACCTGGGTACCGGCATTTCCTGGGCCTGTTGTGTCTCCTCCCGTCGTGTCTGCTGCTCCTGTTGCTAACGACATTGTATTCCTTCGGGTTCCTCCTGGGAGTGTAGTTGCTTCTGATCCGGCTGGCGATGCTGGTTCTGGTGTATCTGGGCTAGTGGCCCTTGATTCTCTCAGCGTCTGGTCTAGTGCTTCTCCTAGTGCAGTAGTATCCATCAGCAAAAATATCTGGTTCGCATTCTGTACGTCCTGACCACATCCTGGCGCTTCCTGAGCCTCCTGAAATACTGCTTTGCATCCTGAGAAACAAAATTTACCTAATCCAAAAACGCGTTATTTAACAAGATTCATTAGATAGTTAATAGTATATATTCAAAATTTGAAGCCATGAGGTAGTCAGATGAGTGACTAATTGAGATAAATAATTTTTGATGCCGAAAATGACCACTTGACTATTGATCCCAGTTTGTACCCAAAATAGTAAAGCTATCAAATTGCCGTTAAGTGCAATCTGTTTGAAATCAGTTGTTTATTATCTGAGTGTGTAAATATCTAATATTTATCTTTTATCTAAATTGTGGCTTGCTGAATTAAGCTATAGACTTCCTATTTACAAAACCTAAAAAATAGTAATACTGGACAATTTTAAATTTTTTATTTTGCCAATTTGATCAATTTTCAATTTTCAGGATGCACAGGATGCGGCCAGGATGCAGCCAGGAAGCTCAGGATGCGAACCTGATATTTTTCCTGATGTCAAATGCTGCTACTTCGATATTGTCGTTTTGTGGTGATTCCGTTTTGTCTGTTTCTGGTTAAGTGCTGCTTATGGTGACGCAATCAAATGTTACAATCCTCTTCTGTTCGGGCGATACTTGCAGCAGGTAACCTCCTTCTCGATAGTAATCGTACTATCTTGAATTCGTACGAACAACGACAGCTGAGTATACAGACTCCTGTCTCGTACAATATATCGCTAAGCTCGTGAGAGACACTATGTCCTTGGCCCGATAAAGTATAAGGTAAAGTATATTGTAAGGAAATAACTTAGATGATTGCGTGAAGAACTCTAAACCAAGAGGCCTTTTTTTTTTTTTTTTGTATCATGTGCGATTGTATTCAACTACCTAGGGGACAACGACTACATGTAGCGGTGGCTATGGTAAAGCAAAAACCCTCTGTGAAAAGAAATCCCCCTCGGACCACCGGAAAAAACCATCATCCCAAGTCCCTCTGGTATGGAACCAACCGCACGATCCCGCCGCGAAGACAAAAAACCCCTATCGGCTAAGTAGACAACAGAAATAAATCACCAACACGACAAGCAGGAGACAACAGGAAAACCGGACCCGAAAACTCCCCCTTGACATAAAACAAAAGAAACCACATTAATATCCCAGAGTACTCTAACAGAAACCCGACCGTGAAAATTCAGCCAAAACTACAGAACACAGAACGGGGGGACGGTAAACGCTAAACCCAAGCAAATCCATCACATTACTCCGTAACCCAAGGCGTTGACATCGTCCAAGGAGGCAGTGCAATACCATGACCGAGCGTAACCGAGGGCTGTGGCCGAGCCGAGCCACGGGGAAGGGGTGGACCCAGGGGAAGTGGTAGTAAGAGTGCCAGCTAATGAGAGGATGTTTGGCTGTAACCGAGCCACGGGACGAAACCAAGCGGAGGAGATGAGGGGTAGACCCAAGTATCGTAGGAACTATCGGAAACGTGTGCGTGTCTGACTAGGCAGCCTCAAGCGAAACGTAATCGAAGAGAGTAGAGAAATCGACCGTGGCCTTGTGAAAAGTTTTCTCTTACTGCGAACCGTGATCCCAGCCGTCTGTAACATGGACGCGAGGGTGTTGCCGACCGTGCAAATGCTAAGCGAGGACGCGAAACAAAAGCGAAGAGGGGGATGGGACAGTCCCTAAGAAACGGGTGCCCAAGTCCGAATCTATCATAGGGGGGGGGTGCAGCTCACTGAGAGTGCGTTGGAGAAAGGATGTTGACGATGATATCTCGTGGTGTTGAGATTTCAATCGCCGGAGGTGTAGAGGAGATGGTTCGTGACTAAACCAAGAGGCCGTAAGGGCTCTCTTTTATAACCGTTCTTCCCGCAACTCATGACTCATCCTTCGCATCACATGCCCCTATGACTCATAAGTGAGTCATAGTGTGAAATCCATCAGCTGACTCATATGAGTCACTGCGCAATAACAACTAACCAATCAAAACACAATAAACCTATCATGTGCGCGACTTGCGTCACATGCGTAAAACCCATGACTCGTAATTACAAGTCATGTGCGAAAGTCATAATCATATGACCACAATCGTGAGTCATGTCAAAACAATAAACCAATCATAACAAAGAAATGACACGCTATTGCGTAATCATGTGAAAACCTCTCTTGTTAGTCACCGTTTGTGACATCTTTTACTCCACTGATACATACAATTTTAACATACAACCAACATCTTTTCCACATCCAATTTCACAAAATATTAACACAGTGGCAATGCCAAACAAGAAGCCTGACCTGAAAGATTGTCTTCAGAGAGCTAGTAGAGTAAACATTGTTCAGAAGAAGAAAATATCTACCTCTCAATTGATAGAATTCAGTTAAATGCTTCCTGGTAGTAGAAATATCTGTAGCAATAGCTCTTTACCAGTTCATAAGCTTTATAATGATGGATTTGAACCCTGGATGTCTCTGGATCAAGCTATGTTTCTACCTTTTCCCAATATCTGCCATGTTTTCTTTAGCTATTAAGATTTCATATATTATATATAATATATGCTTCCAGTAGAGAGCAATATTACTATTGCAATAATCTTACATCCATTATCTCCTCCAGATAGGTATGCTACTACTGACTTTAGTGAGTAATCTTATAAGATAATATGCTACTTTCAAGCTATTTCTAGAGTGTGATATTGAAACTACAAATAGTTTATCTAAATAGTGGATAGTGAGATCTGGATCTTCTGTTTTAGAGCTCCTACCTACCTGATGGTGATATTGAAGGTCAGTCTTCCTGTTTAGCATTGCTTCCATGCTTATATTTTGTGAAATTGGATGTTGAAAAGATGTTGGTTGTATGTTAAAATTGTATGTGTCAGAGGAGTAAAAGACAACAAATCTTTCAAACTCTTGCTCAGCCTCAATTATTACTCTAACCTTCTATAATTAACAGGGCTTATAGTGAATCACCTATACTACCACCTTGGAAAATCCTAGATCTTTTCCCTAGGTGGTTCCATTTCTTTGTTGCAATTTTGTCCATAATTATGATATCTCACTTGCACTATTTACAGCTGTGAAAATTAAATTAAGTTTTCAAAAATTTGCAGGCTAGTTCTAAAGTCTAAAGACCATTCTAGATTTTATTTTGAATAAGATCTGATTATTGTTGCTCTCTAGAATCACAAATTTGTCAAATTAGAGTGGGGAGAAAAAGTGACCCATTACTGGGGGGTGACCCATTACTGGGTGAAATACGTTACTCATTATCATTTTCTATTAGAACTATGGGACTTGGTGGGTATTTGCTGCTAAAGTTGTTGGAAAAGTGATTAAGTTACATATTGGCCACCAAACTTATTGTACTTGTCCGATGCTACCTCACACTGAGGTTACCCTCTAATGCTTGCTTCTTTCTGTTACTTTAGTTTTTCCCTTTATCTTTCTTCTGCGGTTCTACACTCTTAATTTCAATACGAATATCTTGTATTCGGCGATATTTCTAACAAAGGTATCGTGCCATACAAACTCGAGTGACTATATGCTAGGTAGCCCAAAATTTCCTCCTCTGAAAAAGGGGAGAGAAACACAAAAAAGGCCTACCCTCCGGGACAAAAAAGAAAAAAAACACTGGACCTTGCTAGGAGACAACTCCAACGCCCTAGCATATAATTCGAGTTACGATACTTCAGAAGAGCTCACGACTGAGGGTGGGATATAAGTGTGAGCGATTCCATGAACAATATACCGCTTCTATGGGCTGCTGTGGGTATGCATGTTGGGGTGGTGGAGATTTTACTGAAATGGGGCAGTAATCCTGAAAAGCCTGACAGATATGGCTAAATACCATAGGGAGACTGGAAGGGGGTATAAGGGGGTAGTCAAGTTGCCACCGGCAAAGCTCGTATTAATACCATCGTAGGCCACGGTAGGCCACGGTGGAAAAAGGAACTCTTTCGTGGGCTGCCAGGAGGGCCATCCCTGAGCGATCGAGCTGTTTCTGGGACAATCAGGTGTCTAAATAAGGTAAGCGATTACGGCTAAGTAATTCTCTTGTTGGACATTGAATATGAGATTTTTACGATTCCACTGAAGTTAGAAGTGATAGCAGACCAACTAGGTTTGGAGAATCCGCTCTTTGTGACTGCAGAGCGCTGGCAGAGCAGGTTCTGCTCTCGGAGCACCGGGCCCTGGTTGTTCGAGCGTAGTGTTCTCACATGCATACTCGAGCACTTTGCGTAGTGGTCTACAACCTATGATGGAATTCCCCTGACAAAGGATAAGAGTTGGGTGGCATGAGCAGTCATCCCGGGGTTCCGGGCGCCTGTATTGTATCATATTATCGGTGTTGAGAGGACTTTAGCTTTGGGTGTCCCGGCATGGTGTCTCAGGCCGTAAGTTAGGTTTGGATACTATTATAACATTGGAGTAGGCCTCACTGGGGCAATTGGAAATCACAGGCCCTCGCTCAACATAAAACCTGCAACAAACTCTCAAGGCCATCTCGGAAGGAAAAAGAAGACTTTTATTCCCCCCATCGCTAAGTTATCCATTCCCTTCTACGCATCGACAACACAGATATCAAACCACAAGGCATAAAAGAGAAAAAGCGAGACTCCACCAAACTCCATGGTCAACAAAAAGCAAAAAAGTCAAGTATGGAAAGCTACCAACAAACAAGACAACAGCACACCTACATCCATCCATTACCTCCCACAGATAGGACGAGCCCCAACCAGAGCATTAACACAAACTCCTCTCCTCCCCCTCCACGAATGAGGTCACCGAAATCAACAGTACGAAAAGTGTAACTAATTCCCCGAGATCGCCAATATTATCCACGCGCTGGCCCCCGATCCCCGCGTGCCGCTTGAACACGGTCATGATGATGTTGCGGTTCTCAGTGATGAATTGGTGTCCTAGCTTGATTGCTGTTTGGTTCTGTGGGCCCTTGGACAAGATGGCGCATGTTACGACGCGCATCGCGTCTTGTAGGAGGTCGTAGTATTTTTGGAGGGCTGTTGGGTCGTTTATGCCTGTTTTTTTCTTGGGTTAGTTTGGGGGGAGAAGGAAATGGGTGGGGAGGGAGAAGGAATGGACGTACCGACACCGAGGTCAGGGTCGACGGCGAATAGGTGGCTTTCTCGAAGAGCCTGGAAGAGGCCAGCGTTTATGACATAGCCCGAGCCAATACGTGTTTGGGAGACGCGCACGAGGAAGCCGGCTGTTGCTTTGAAGGAGCGCATGAGGTAGTCGATGTCTGCAATCGAGTTAGTTTCCCGTTAACAGTAAGGGGAATTGGAAAAAGGGTGGAAATCACCTTTACTAGTGGTATTCCGTAGATCATGTCCAATCCGCTTTAACGAGTCTATGATGACAACAATGAAGTTTTGCCTCATCAGAGTGTCGATAACATAACTTGATCCCTCGTCCGCTGCAAGCCCCACTAGAGTCTCCAGGAGCAGTAATGCGACAATCTTACATTGCCCTTCTCCAGCGTAAGCGTCGTTGCAGAGCACCTCAAGAAGCCTGTCACCGGAGGCCTTAATCGTCTGTGTATTGTGGCGAGTTAGGCCATTGGTTTGGATAGACAAGTCGGACATTCCTTTCAAGTATCTGTAGGCGATGTTGTAGAAGTCTTCGCGGAGGGTTGCCGTGGCCATAGGGGACTGGATGCATCGCAGGGAGATCCTGAATAATTGGTACATCCTATCATTCGCCATGTCGGAGGCTCGCCCTTTTCCAAATGTTTTACTGTCAAAGGTAAGGTGAGTGATAAGTGTATGCGCAAGCGAACTAAGCTCTTGTGCGTAAACAATATCACTGCTACAGTATGACTCGAGCTTCGGCAGGATGGATTGGAGAGCTGTGAGCAAAAATAGAGCCTTTGCCGAAGCCTCATATTCGCAGTCCTCTAACATCACGGCGATGAGTGTGCTCCAGGCTTTTAGACATTCTAGATTGGCTCCCTTGAATAGTCGTAGTTGGTTCTCCGCGAAGAGATAGTCTAGCAAAGCCTTCATTTCAAGGGTCACCGAATCATCGTTCGAGGTATCGATGACTCCTAGGGCACCCAGCTCGTTCCGTCTCAGCAGTAGAATCTGGTCAATAGTGGGCAAGTGGTGTGACGGGTTGCCGAATGGATCGTCCTGGTAAAACGCCGAGAGATTAAGGTCCTTGAACCAGGTAATTTTGGGGGTTGGGATAGATGCTGGTGCGTCAAGTTCTAGGAAATCTAAGAGATCAAGGATGTGAAGATTCGTCATGGACTGGCCATCTAGTACAGTCTTTCCTAGCAACGTTGAGAGATACTTTGAGACCCCCGTCGATGCCCCTTGCATTGATAATTGCCGAATTTCGAGAGCAATATAATTGAACAAAGAAGTGCGTCTGCCAATGAAATTGCAGAAGCTCGCAGCAGCACCTCTCGTGAAGAACTCGTCCGATTCAAATGGGATCCCATCCCAAATTGTCTGTCTCTGGATAATCTGTTCTGAAAGCATCTGAGAAAACAGTTTGTTGGCGCGAAGAACGTATAGGATCTCAGTGGAGGTAGCTGGTGATGTCCAGAGTCTTTTGAGAACCGAAAATATATCGTTTTTTAAACGGCAAAGGCCCCCATCGTATGCTAGACCTGCTTCATCAGACTCACGTGTATCCACATCTGCGAGAAGGCTGTGCAAGAGCGAGACGCCGGATCCGATTCCTCCTGAGGACACGCTAAGACTAATGCCTTCTTTTTCATCCCAACCGAACCCGAGAAGCATATGCGCAAGAGTAAAGTCATTCGGTTGTGACGCCAGGCTACTATCTAACAGCTTCAAAATAGCAAATTTCTGGGGGTATCGCATATCCGTTTCTTCGCTGTCTACGTCTGCCTCCCATTGCTGAATGAAGTTGAATAATATTCGATTCGATTCAGGGCTCTGTTCGATGGCACCGAGGAGGCGGTTTTTGCGTGCCTGCTGCCCTAATGAAGAACCTATAGTTGACACTAGCTTCGGTGCTATAGAAAGCTTCTCCAAAAGGCTTAGAGCAGCCAAAGTCACGTCTTGATAGGCACTTCCGACGTATAAGCCGAGGCAGACCACAATATCCAAGTGGTGTAAGATCGCTTCTTCAATAGAAGGGAACCCAGTCGAGATAGTATTCATTTTTCTCATCCCACTTTCATCCCGTTTGACTAGAGGACGAACGACTTCGAAATAGGTCGATTGCATCCTTATGGCAAGATCAAGGATGTTTATTGTCATCAAAATAGTGCGTAGGATTGGAACGGGCGCACCCGCACCCGCAGACGCAAGATCCTCGACTCCAGTTTTTATAATCTCGTAAAACACGTTGAAACATTTCTCCGTTAGAAGATGCTCCATGACTCGTGCGAACGGATGTAGCTTAGCATATGTTTCTAAAGAAGATGCTCCAATCGCAACATCAACAGCAACATTAGAACTAGCAATGTTTAATAAATCCTCATTGAAATTTATGAGGCAGGTTTCAATGAACTCAAGACAGCTAGATTGCAGGGCTGGTCGGAAAACCCGGTATTGAGCACGGGTAAGTCTTTCTATCGGGTCGTCGATCTTCTCAGGAACAAGAGGAAGATCAGGGGGCAGGTTCTGGAGGCTCGTGTTGGTGAAGACGGCTCCGACGATGAAGTCGATATACGGGTCGATCCCGGAAAGGCGTGTAGAGCTACCGAGGGTCTCCGGAAATGGGAGGGAATCTTTAAGGAGAGAATCTTCCACTGGAGGGGAGACTAAAGTTGCCATTAGCCGGGCAAATGCCTCAGCTGGGTGTACCGCTGTCACGATAGCATCGAGTTTCTCAGAAGCTCCAGCCTGAGCGAATGGCTTTCCCGACATGGAGCCAAGTTGTAGGGCATTTGATGGTGGAGCAGGTGTACCGAGCGCCCAGTTATCGACGGCAATCCACACTTGAGAATTTAGATTCTCAGTCTTCTCTGTCAGAAACGCAGTGATGGCTGAGAACACAGAGTCCCACAATTGAACCGAAGCCTGTAAAGCCAAAAGATCAAATAACGCGACCACGATCCGGAAATTAGGGCTCTCATGAAGTAGCCAATGCCGAGAAGTTGGTGATTCTTGGGTAACCTGAGCTATCAATCTCAGGTACCCGTCCAGCATCATACTTGACTCTGGCGGCGGCTCCGCGACAGTTTCGGCAGGTATGGCAGGAGTTCTGTAAGAATTAGTAGGTACAAAAGCTTTTTGTCGTGTCCTAAGCTGCTCAATGTATTTCTGGAATTCCTTAAAGAGCTGTTCCCAGGAGAGGTATTGGGTCCTTCGGTTCTTCTTAGAACCAGGGGTGATCTCATCCTGGAGGAAACGATGTGTGTGCTCGGCAGCAGTCGCCCCAAAGGCGAGTGATGCCAACATATAACTGAATGTAGCCACCATGAATGGCATATGGCTGGTTGAAGCCCAGACAATGAACCCATACAAATTACTTTCTGGGTCGACCCAGAACGCCATTCCAGCATTCCGTCGTCCAAGATATGTGTAGTGTATCATCATATAAAACCGTTCCAAATCGTAACCGCATGTCCTCTGCGTTAATAACACATCTTCCTCTTCCTGCGTCTTCATCTGCTTCAGCAGGTCTGCCATATTTGAGATGAAGCATTCAATGAAGATTTCGAACTGACTGATCACGAGGGACTTAAATGGTATCGAAAGCAATTTGTTGTCTTCCAGCGGAGCCACTCGTGTTTGTAGGAACCTGTGAAGATCCTCCTTCGCCGAGTTAAGATACCATTCCGCACTGACGTCCGCAGATACCGCGAGCATAAATTCGAAAGCACCGCCCTCTAAAGCAGCCTTTGACGGGCTAAACACATGTGTAAAATAATCTAATGTAGCGGAATCAGGTGCTTCCGCTGACGACGGATCGTTACATAAGCCGTTGAACTCACTCAACCACCATATCTGAACCGAAGCCTGAACGAATCTGAGGGGCCATGGCGCGCTCTTATATTCGTTAAGCATATACTTGTGTAACTCTACTGTCTGCGAAAAGTTGATCGGCGAGTCCGGATCGCAAAGAACAGTACAGAAGGAATATAATGGTAGGACATGGTGGAATGCAAACACATCGTACTTCTCGAAGGATTTGACAACACCCAAAAGACTCTTGAAATCCGAGACGGCTGCCCTCTTTAATTTAACCAAGTAAAAAACAATCGATGCCAGTGCCTCGTGCTGGTTCATCAAAAATCGAACCTGGACCTCCAAATCCTCCTTAAACCCATGAGGTGGGATTAATCGTAGCGTCTGCTCATGTCGTTCCTTCTCCCGTAACTGCTGGACAGAGCCCCGAACAGAAGCCATGGTAGAAATACATTTCTCAGTAAACGACCCGGAACCACCGGCAGCCGCGGGAGCCTTTGGAGAAGCTAAAAGATTCGCAGCCTGCTTTGCAGCCCTCCGGATCTCGGGATCGATCTCCTCGTTAAGGGCGTAGGAAAGGATTAACCGCAGAGACTCGAGGATGTTCTGTCTGCGGGTGTGGAATAGGAAGACGGCGCTTTGAAAAGCATTTCGGTCGAGAACCTGCGATTCCTTCTGTCCACGTAGTAGTAGGCGCGCGGCCTCGACTTCGTCCATGTTGAAGTCATCGGAAAGTTGTGTAGCTTCTTGGATGAAAACCTCGTTGATCTGGAACTCTCCTTCCTCGGTGGTCAGTTTGCCTGGAATTACGACAAGTTAGCACTCTGCTGCTTTTTTTTCTTCAACACGTGAGGTGAGTGTGGGGCTTTGCTACCAGACTTGATTTTTGCATGGCTTGCATCATTTTTTGGTGGTATGTCAAGAAGCTTCTTCAACTGGTCTATGTTCTCTTCCAGCAGTTCTTTCAGTAGAGACGGGTTAACGCCCGGGGCTTCGACGACAGCCAGTAAGGCATTGTAAAGGCTGAGGCAGTCATCAACAGAAGGCCATGATGAGGGCGCCATGGCGGGATATGGGGGGGGGGAAGAGGAGAAAGGGAAAGGAGGATACTAGGTGGCGGTGAAATGTGTTGGTGAGGGTGAGGATTTTGGTGAGCAACAAGAAGCGACGAGGAAGTCGCGCTTTAGTTCGCGACCTTCTTCGAAAGGCACGTGTGGCTGGGATTTTTGTAATGGGGCTGTGTAAAAAAAATGCGTGGATAGGTGCATCAACGAATAAGTGTGAACCTCATTTAGGGGTATTTTCAAACAAGTCTAACTAACCCAATACTGCTCAATTTAATTCAAAAAAACTTCAGATATAAAAGACACTAAGAAGAATAAGAGTGAGGTTTTTTAATTTGTAAATACAGGTTGAAAGGATGGTATACTTGTTTTAAAAGTTGGATATTCATCAGCAAAAAAAAAATCTGTCTTTTGTGCTCCACGGTGAGCCATGTCGTTGAGTTTTACGTTTTGGCTAATCGCGAGTGACCCTGGTTAATCATGATGCTTCCGATTGTGTCCCCTAATGATCAGATACATATCTTAATTTTAGCAAAATATGAGCTATTTTTATCAATATCTCATATACATTTTACATTACAAAGTTGTATATTATGAACTCAAATTTCTCAACTTCGGTATGTAAAAGGTCCGTGAGTTCTTAATAAAAATTGCTTATATTTTGCAGAAAACAGAATTAATATCATCTTCTTTAGTCAAACTAACGGAATTTTTAATATCGCGATCATAGGACTCACGATGCACCAAAACGTAAAACTCAACGACATGAGGCACAGGGGGCAGGCTGTTTTTTTGCTGATGTTAGGTGTAAAATTTATACCCTTGGTATTAAAGTGCAACATAGAACTGCTTACTAAGCATAGTAAATAGTGAAAGTTTGAATTATGAAAGATCATTCAAGACTTGCAGGCAAGAAACAACAACAATATCAGCGACCAAGATCAACAATACGGGATAATGAGAGTTAAAAAGTGTACACTACAAAGTCGTGCTACTGGCAGGCTTGGTGGTTGTTACGCACATGAGAATAGCTCACCAGTATTATTAGTAGAGGCTGCACCACCGTAATGGAGGAGTGTATGTCCAACCTCAGCTCACCGCGGTAGGAGCAACTGGAGGCATCTGTGTTGACTACTCGGGATACCGGAAGGGCTCACCTTCCATAAAGATGATTTCTGATTGGAAAGATAAAGTGAGAATACTTTATTTCCGGTGCATATGCATATTATGCATTATGTATTATATTCTGACTATTCGAACTGATCACTCGATAGTTCACGATAAAAGACTATTGGTATGTTGGCATTGCGACCACATATATGAACTTAGTCTATTAGGACGAAGAGATCGAAGACTATCTACTGGTGGAGTGGGGACACCCTCAGATGAAATAGATATCGGGAGTTCTCTGAGTTCGAGTGGGGCAAGTATTCAGGGTCAAAGAGTGTTCGCACTTCCTTTGACGAAGCTGAAATCTTAGAAAGATACATGATTGTTAGGAATCTGGAAGTAGCGAGAATTTAGTATAAGTAGTAAGGGCTATTCCCCGGAGTTTGAGAACATCAAGCAACGGAGAAGAGACCTTAACAATAAAACAAGTTATTAAAATTTAAAGATTCGAGAACTTCTATCTTATTACTTTACCTTTATCGAACCATCATCTCCTGAGCCTTCCTGACTTCCCTCCGTTATCTCGAATACGATCTGGCCTAGCTCTCTCTATTTCCTTGAGTTAGTTACCCCGTAACACTTTATTGTTACCCTCAAGTCACCAAGGCTCCTCCACGATACCTTATCCTCTCACATGCCAAGGCAATATTACGATTGCGATAGCTTCTTCCAGTGCCCTTCTTGCAAGAAGTGCAAGCGAGCTATCCCACACAACTTCTTTCCAGTCTGTTGTCCAAAATACGAACGGAACCTTCGGAACTTAGCACTTCAAACGATTTGGAACATTCACGATAAGAAACAAAACTACAACTTCCGAATCTACCGAAGCTATAGTAAAGCCTTTACCATAGCAAAACATTAACCCATCCTCTGCAATTATCGAGTATTACTTCCCCTCAATATTGCGTACCTTTTATCATGTCTGATCAACGACAACCAGACTCCCCTGTTCCACCACCTACCGATCCAATGGATACTAGTGACAACAGTTCCACGCCGACAGGTTCAGTACCACTAACCGATAACTCAAATACGCCTACTACTGGGTCTTTTGCCCTAAGTAGGACAGGTTCACATTTCCTTGCAACATCAAGTCCGAGTTCACGAAGACCTTCCAGAATTCGCCCCAATCCCTATGTGGAATTCAGAAACCAATTAGCAGAGGCCTTTCGGTTCATCCTGGGAGAAATTCAGCAAAGCCAAGACGAAACACATCTTGCTTTAAGTAGCTTCACAGCAGAGATTCAGGCAGCATATACCAACCTCCGACTATTCGATGGACGCTTAGCCAGAAATGAGGAAGTTACCGAAGCTGAATTCGCCGAACACCGACAATACCTACTTCAACTCCAAGGTGCGATGAAAGTAGAATAAGATCGGTTAAGAGAAGAAGTCCGAGAAGCGTTTAGACTACAACAAGAGCAACGGGCTGGCGATAACCAGGACTCTCAAAGCCGAGACCTCGAATTGGCTGAACAACTGTTTTTTCTGAAACGCCGATTCGATCAGCAAGAGGCGAGATGGAAAAAAGTACTCGAGAAACAAAAAATCGAAGCAGCAAAAATGTTGAAACGACAGGACGAAATTACTGCCGCCCAATTCAACGATAATCACAAGAAAGCACAAGCGATCTTGAATCAACAAGCCAAGGAATCACAGGCCGCGATTGACAATCTTGTCCGAAAATTCGAAGCTCAATTAATGGCTTACTCAATAGCTACTTCAGTTGCGGCAGATGACGAACCTAAACCCTCCAACCGAGGTAGATCAAAACCTTTGGAAACACATGATGTTACCAACAAAACAAAAAATTCAGCATCAACTCCTCAAGATAAAGGAAAGGGAGTTGAAGGAAGAGAAGGATTAAACCCGCCACCACCCCCGCCTCCGCCACGTAATACTGGTGGAGACCCAAACCCTGGCGACTCAGATGACGATGATGTCGATGGAGAAGGCGACCGAGGCAGAAAGGGCAGCAGGCCGGCAGGCGCTCCTCGGAAAATGCCCATTCCCAGAGATGTTTCCCCGCGTACCAGAGCTATGCTAGAATTCTTTCGAAACATTAGCGAACCACAGCGACCATTAAAGCAGATCGCTGAACCTCCTTATTTCTTTCAAGGAGAAGATAACCAGAACGTACGAAACTGGTTAACGGCTTGCGAAGATTATTTTGACCGCAATCCTGCGCAATGGGAAGATCATAGCCATCGAATTGTGTTTGCTCTCGGTAAAACAAAGGGCAACAAAGTCGCACCTTTTTCGGAAAAATACCGAAAAGTCATGGGGGGTTTAGGTGGTTACCCTCGAGACCCCGCCTATTCCACGTGGGAGCGATTCCGACAAGAAATAACCAAACGATATATCGGAATTGAAGAAGAACGAAGGGCCCTTGAGGAAATGGATAAAGTCACATACAAGGGCAGAATCGACACCTACCTTCTTCTTCTCGAAAACCTGAACATTAAAGCAGGCCTCACTGGAATAGCATGGAGGGTAAGAGTGGAGAGTAAACTTCCCGAAGACATTCTTAGGCGACTTTCTCATTTTAAGTTTGCTAATGATGAAGAATGGATGGAAATTCTTCGAGATGTTGGGAGACAGGAGGAGGAACTTCTCAAACGGCGGAAAATATCGAAATCGATAATCACTATACCGACAGTGATGACAAAGCGAAAGCGAGAAGTCAACAATGATAAAGGTTTTAACTTGAAAAAGGGACCAAATGGTTTTACCGATAAAAGTCGAAAAGAATACGCTTCCAGGTGGAAGGCGGTTCGAATGACTCCTGCGCAGGCAAAAAATAATTCCAAAGACGAACATACCGATTGGAAGGAGGCTCATAAAGGAATTTCTGATGAACTGGTAGCTCAACGAAAAAAGGAGAACCGTTGCACTCGTTGCCACCTTGACAATCACCGATGGCAGAAGTGTAGAAGACAGGCTGTCGTGGCAACAACTTTTTTAAACAATAAGGGACAGGATAAAACAAAACCTCCGTTCCGACGACGAACAACAACCCTAGCCGTGCAGCAACCACCTCCGCACCCAAAACCCACCCCAAAAGTCAACCAAATTCATCGATCCTCTCCTCCACTTGTTTGGGAATTATCGGACACCGAGATGGCATAAAAAACGATTTATCAATCCTATTGGTCTCCCTAGGTCCATAAGTCCGAATCTACCTGACTTAGTGGACAGACATCGGAGCCAATCGACTAGTTAAGAATGACAACGAAGCGGCGCTTACCTTGATCTTGAGAAGCAAGCAGGAAAACAAGTTACGGCCGGCAGGAACCAACAAGGACTGAGATAATCGAAAAAGACATCTATGGTTACCAAGAAAAATAGCCTGCGAAACCATCAAACTAAAAAATTATTTTTAATTTTTTAACCGAAAAAAGTTACCACCTTTATGCAAAAGTTACACCCTATTTGCAAAATTACTGATCACCCCGGGGGAAAGGATGAGGAACTTCCTGAGGCGAGTATCAACCATTGACTCTCACTACTCTCCTTCCTGCCCCCCCCAGGGCAGTGCGACCTAAAAAAAAGGCCACCGGAAAGTGGACGAGACAGAGGGCTTTCCGGCCAACTACTTTTCCAGGAAGCTGGGGAAGAAAGGGGAGCGGTAGAAAAAGAGCGGGCCCGCCCCTTTTTATGTTGCGCGAAGGTCCCCTAAGGTGTGGGTGGCAACGGCGTAACCCCAGAAGGAATATCAAAAAAAAAAAAAAAAAAAAAAAGAAAGATTTTCAGCTAAGTTTCCCGCTCCTTTGTGAATATTCTTTTATGTTTTTCGGGAACCCCTCGGCAGGGGGTAAAGACCGCTAGTAGTGGGCTGCCCGGGAATATAAAGGTAATTTTTAATTATTATGTTTAATTTAGTTTGTCTGAGGAGACCTAAGTGGTCGAAACGACGCGGGCATTGTCACAAACACCTTACGACAACAAATCTACATGGCTTCTAAACGAGCCAAGAACTTTCCTACTCCGTCCGGCAAGCGGAAAAACACTATTGCCCAAGAACCCCTGCGTTATAACTGTCCAGAAGGATATGCACACATCTATATCCTCGGAAATCGCTATCGGATTCCAGTCTTACTAGATTCCGGATCAAATATTTTCCTTATCAATGAGCAACTCGTTCATGACCTCCACATACCTTATGAATTCCGATCCGACGCAGTACAGATCCAGGGCTTTACCGGCGAAACTATCCCCTCCGGCGGATCGCATTATACTCATCCCCTCTACCTAGAAATAGGAAAAAACCATCATCTCTTCCTCGTTTCCTGCGAAATAGCTCCGGCAGGGAAATATGGTATGATTATACCGTTTGGATGGTGGCATCAGGAACATCCAATCAGCAATATCGCAGACCGGGACACCTGGTCATTTAACGCGGATTGCTGTCAATCACATTTATTGCCAGAAGACGAAGGAATTTCAGTTGAGTGGGACGAAGACGTCCTTAATGATCCTAACGCGGTAGTTATAGGAAGAATTGAGAGAGAAGATGACGAGAAAGTTACTATTATTGATCGTCTACCAGAATACTACCACGACTACCTCGACTTGTTCCGTCCCTCAACAGCAGAGAAACTAGCTCCTCGTCGTACCTTTGACCATGCGATCGATCTCAAACCAGATACGCAACCACCATGGGGCCCTATATACCCCTTGTCCGAGAAACAACTCCAAGCCCTTCGTTCCTATATTGCCGATATGACGAAACAAGGAAAAATTACCGCAAGCAAGTCTCCAGCAGGAGCACCTATTCTCTTCGTACCGAAACCTGATGGTCGACTTCGGTTGGTAGTAGACTACCGAGGACTTAACAAGGTTACCATCCACAACAAATATCCAATTCCTTTGATGACGGAACTAAGGAATCAGGTTCGAGACGCAAGTATTTTCACGAAACTTGATCTGAAAGATGGATTCCACCTGATTAGAATCCACGAAGGCGATGAATGGAAAACAGCTTTTCGAACTCGATATGGCCTATACGAATATAAGGTCATGCCTTTTGGTCTTGTCAATGCACCAGCAACTTTTCAAACTATGATGAACGAAATCCTCCGTGAATTTCTCGACCAGGGAGTCGTCGTTTACATAGACGATATTCTAATTTATTCAAAGTCGCTTACGGAACACATCTCTCTTGTTCGAAAAGTCTTACAACGGTTGCGGGAATACCAGATAGCAGTATCATTGGAAAAAAGTACATTTCATGTTAAAAAAGTTGATTTTCTTGGATATGTTGTAACAACGGAAGGGGTTACGATGAATGAGAAGAAGGTAGAGACAATCAAGGCTTGGAAACCTCCGACATCAGTGAAAGAGGTCCAGATATTTATCGGTTTCGCAAATTTCTATCGACGATTTATCAAAAACTTCTCGAAGATTTGCACCCCAATTACCAACCTGCTGAAAGGAGAGAAAGGAAGTTTTGTTTGGGGAAAAGACCAGCATGAGGCCTTCGAATACCTGAAGCGATACTTCATCACGGCCCCGATCCTATGTCACTTTCACCCAGAACGCGATACGGTGGTTGAGACTGATGCAAGCGATTACGCCCTCGGCTGTATCCTCTCACAGTTTCAAGGGAAACGACTACATCCGGTTGCATTCCACTCCCGAAAACTCAACTCGGCAGAAATGAACTATGACATCCACGACAAGGAATTGCTGGCCATTCTCGTTGCCTTTATGGAATGGAAACATTACCTCCAAGGAACGGAAAAGCCAATTACAGTCTATACCGATCATCAAAATCTTCAATACTTTCTGACCACAAAAGCTTGGACGGCACGCCAAATTCGTTGGGCACAGAAATTATGTGACTTCAACTTCGTTATCGTCTATCGACCAGGCTCGAAAGGAGGAAAACCTGATGCTTTGAGCAGGCGGCCAGAGTCATCAGAAAAAAAACAGCCTGCCCCCTGTGGCTCATGTCGTTGAGTTTTACGTTTTGGCACATCGTGAGTCCTATGATCGCGATATTAAAAATCCCGTTAGTTTGACTAAAGAAGATGATATAAATTCTGTTTTCTGCAAAATATGAGCAATTTTTATTAAGAACTCACGGACCTTTTACATACCGAAGTTGGGAAATTTGAGTTCATAACATACAACTTTGTAATGTAAAATGTCTATGAGATATTGATAAAAATAGCTCATATTTTGCTAAAATTAAGATTTGTATCTGATTATTAGGGGACATAATCGGAAGCATCATGATTAACCAGGGTCACTCGCGATTAGCCAAAACGTAAAACTCAACGACATGGCTCACCGTGGAGCACAAAAGACAGATTTTTTTTTTGCTGATGGTACCGCCCTGAAGAGGGAGCTACGCATCGCGAACAGCAAATTCTACAACCTAAACACTTCGGAAAATTTCAAATTGCGATTGTTTGGGGGGAAACCTCTTCACAGTTATATCAGGAAATCCCTCAGTCAGAGATAGAAAACCAGATACGAGTTCAAAGACTTTCAGAACATGCAAGAATCCCAACTCGAGGTTCCAAACTTGCAGCAGGACATGACCTCTATAGTATCGAAACCTTAACGATCCTAGCTAAAAATCGGCATCTTGTTAAAACCGGATTAGCTATTGCAGTTCCAAGTGGTACTTACGGTCGTATTGCACCAAGAAGTGGCTTGGCAACCAAAGCTATAACGGTAGATACTGGAGTTATCGATGTAGACTATAGAGGTGAAATCAAAGTCCTTCTCGTAAATCATGGCTCTTCAGATTTTGAAGTTCAGAAAGGAGATCGCATTGCACAACTCGTAGTGGAAAGAATAGATGATCAAGATTGGATGGAAGTGGATGAGATGGATGAGACAGAAAGAGCTGGACAAGGATTTGGCAGCTCAGGACGAGGATTGGAGTTGAAAGAAACTCAACCAACGATATGCTTTCTCCATTCGAGTGGCACACACGAATTCTATGATACCTCCGATATCAACCACCACCCGATACTTCGAAAAGGACAAATTCTATTGTCTAATGCTATTATCGCAAAGGCAAACCTTAAGAAGTTCGAAACTGACTTTTTGGAAAAAGTTCGACAGGTGGCAAAAGAGGATCAAGATTGGCTGCGGAGAAAAGATGAATTGGAGACTATAATAAGAGAAGGAAAGGAATTGCCGAAACAATGGACTCTATCCGATAATCTACTTTACTACAAGAACCGACTATATATTCCAGCAAACGAAGAGTTACAAACACTTATCGCCAAAGGGTGTCACGACTCACAAGTAGCAGGACACTTCGGACAGGATAAGACACTCGAAATTATTACTCGAGACTTCTACTGGAAAGGACTCTCCGACTGGGTTAACGACTACGTACGATCCTGCATGACTTGCCAACAAGCCAAGTCTCCAAGACATGCACGATTCGGTTTACTTCAACCCTTACAAGTACCCTTTGCAGCTTGGGCTTCGACTTCGGTAGACTTTATTACTCAACTACCAAATTCGGCAGGATATACACAGATTATGGTCGTAGTAGACCGGTTCACGAAAATGGCACATTTTATCGGATTAGAAGAAAAGGCATCCGCACGAGATGTGGCAGAAGCATTTCTTAAAGAAGTATGGAAACATCATGGGCTACCCTCAGAAATCATCTCAGACATGGACACAAAATTTGCTGGCGAATTTTGGGAATCATTGTGCACAAAACTCAACATTAAACGAAAGATGTCGACTGCGTACCACCCTCAGACTGATGGACAAACTGAACGAGTAAACCAAATACTAGGAGGCTACCTCCGAATATTTGTCAATTACGATCAGGATGATTGGTACCACCTGTTACCCCTCCCGAGTTCGCTTACAACAACTCGACCACCACCGCACACAAAATGACCCCCTTTTTCGCAAACTACGGTTATCATCCTCAGACTGAATGGTTAAAAGAACGAGAAGCCCGGAATCCGGGAGCAAATATGTATGCTCACTGGATGCAAACGATACATCAACAAGCAAGAGAATCCCTCGAAAAGACAAAGGAAGCCATGGGACGATATCATGATCGAAAGGCTAAGCAACAACCAGACTTTAAAATCGGAGACCTGGTTATGCTCAACGCAAAAAATATTCGCACAAAACGCCCTTCGAAGAAATTAGCCCCCACACTCTACGGCCCTTTTAAAATCCTAGAACAACGAGGAAACCTTGCCTATAAAATCGAACTATCGAACCGTTGGAAAATCCATCCGGTATTTCATGTATCGTTACTCGAACCCTACCGAACTTCCATTCGACCGGCTCGAGAACAACCGCCTATGCAACCCGAAGAGATCGATGGAGATCTTGAATGGGAGGTGGAAAAAATTGTTAAGAGTAAAATAATCTCTTATGAAAGACGGGTTAGAGGAAGGCCCCAAACATTCCACGAAATAAGGTATTTTGTTAAGTAGAAAGGGTGTTCAGAAGATGAGAATACCTGGGAACCACCTGAGCATTTGGGAAATGCGAAGGAATTGGTAGATATATTTCATAGAGAAAACCCGGAAATGCCATCATTGGGCTAAGTAGTATTACTCGGAAAGGTTTTCCTGCCGTGGCCAAGCAAACGCGGAAGGTTTTTTACCCTACCCTGTAGAGTACTAAAAGGATTTAATATTTAATGTTTATCGCTACTTATGTATTATATGTCAAGAAGGATTTTGGGGACAAAACCTTTTGAAGAGGGAGCTAGTGTTACGCACATGAGAATAGCTCGCCAGTATTATTAGTAGAGGCTGCGCCACCGTAATGGAGGAGCGTAGGGCCAACCTCAGCTCACCGCGGTAGGAGCAACTGGAGGCATCTGTGTTGACTACTCGGGATACCGGAAGGGCTCACCTTCCATAAAGATGATTTCTGATTGGAAAGATAAAGTGAGAATACTTTATTTCCGGTGCATATGCATATTATGCATTATGTATTATATTCTGACTATTCGAACTGATCACTCGATAGTTCACGATAAAAGACTATTGGTATGTTGGCATTGCGACCACATATATGAACTTAGTCTATTAGGACGAAGAGATCGAAGACTATCTACTGGTGGAGTGGGGACACCCTCAGATGAAATAGATATCGGGAGTTCTCTGAGTTCGAGTGGGGCAAGTATTCAGGGTCAAAGAGTGTTCGCACTTCCTTTGATGAAGCTGAAATCTTAGAAAGATACATGATTGTTAGGAATCTGGAAGTAGCGAGAATTTAGTATAAGTAGTAAGGGCTATTCCCCGGAGTTTGAGAACATCAAGCAACGGAGAAGAGACCTTAACAATAAAACAAGTTATTAAAATTTAAAGATTCGAGAACTTCTATCTTATTACTTTACCTTTATCGAACCATCATCTCCTGAGCCTTCCTGACTTCCCTCCGTTATCTCGAATACGATCTGGCCTAGCTCTCTCTATTCCCTTGAGTTAGTTACCCCGTAACAGTGGTCTGCTCAAAAAGACAGTATATCAAGAATAAGTAGAAGAAGGATATAGTTCTTGTAAGAGGAATGTTAATTCTGAAGATATAGAAGAGATGAATAGTGAGTTTCAAGTAACTACATCTGTGAAGTTCAGAGATATGATAAAAGCTAACTTTCTGATAGTTTTAATTAATAGAGATAAAGTGTACTGGACATGAACAGAGCAAATGATGAGAGCCTACAGAGAGGGATATGCATATGGCACTACTGACTTTAAAGAAATGGTTACAAAAACCTATAGCAGCCATTACAGAGTGTCAAATTCTCAAACAATTGTATATAATTACATCAGGAAAATGTCTATGGCCCTCCTGGTCCACTATGGGGGGTTTTGGTTCACATTTTTAGTAAAATTTTCAAAAGTGTGGTTCAAAGCGAATCGGTGTGGACCATGTGGACCACGGGGACCACAACCCCTCTTGGTGGACCAGGAGCGTTCAGGACCTCCCTGAACGTGCGTAAAACTTTTTCCTGATGTAATTTACTTTCTTTCATGCCTATTATTATTTACAGTACATCACAATCAATCACTAACAGTCTTAGCACTGTGGTGGCACAACCACTGTTGCATTTAACTGTGCCACATGGTTCACGTTCTTCCATTGATGAACCTATACTTGCTTGCCTACAGTAGTGAATCACTACCAACGCAACCTTGCATCGCTATGGAATCTGGAACTTGGATTCACGAGCAGGAAAAAGCGAGGAATAAAATTACAATGTCTATGAACAACGACTACAAAGGAAAAAAAGTAAAGAATGTGATTTTCTGTCTATAGCACTTCTCGGTTTGTTCTTCCCAGAACCTTCTAATACGGAATGCCATTCGTCAAGTGCTGGAAGCGATCGTACTGGGCAGTGGAATAGCTGCCGTAGCTTTTCTTGACGAGATACCTCATATAGTCCGCTGCCTCCCTCTCGTTCTTATCCAACACAAAGCGGTCTTTGAAATTTTGGACTGTCTCCGGTTTGAAGCAAGGCAATCTGGGTTGAGAAGGGTTAACGCTCTAACATATTAGAAATTGTGAAGGAAAACCTACCCGCTATCCAACATCAATACAACACAATGCGTCAATTTATCGACGTAGGTTCGGCAAGCCAGGAAAGACTTGACACACAACTCCTCAAACCGGAGGTATGACTGAGATTCTGTATTTCCGCCCATGACAGAGATCATCTCGGCTGTGAGTTTGAATGGGGCGCGCTCGAACGTGATACCGCCGGGAGCAATATCGAAACAGAACCCGAAATCTAGGATTCGGGTCAGTGGATACATTGCATTTGAGGGGGTATTGTTGACTCACCGATGTGGATGATATGCCCAGCGTCGTTAATCATGATGTTTCCATTGTGGCGATCCTTAAACTTTAGGAGGTACGAGATGACTGAATATGCTGCCATGCTCTTGACGAAGTTGTTTCTTGCCTTTATTTCAGGTCAACATCATGTTAGCGGAGAGAATTCTCCAAAGCACGTACCTCTTGGAACTTGATTGAATCTTCACCACCATACTTATTGATGAAGTAGTCGTACAATCCCATCTCATGGTCTCGTCCCAGCATATCTCTAGATATGGAATTTGGCAAGACGTCAATGACACCACATCCAGGAGCGGTCGCAGTGACCCTATAAGGAAATACCCAAACATCTAAACCGACGCTATTGAAGATGTTTCGGAACGTCGAGATAAGTTGTAAGGCCAACATGTCCTGCCTACAATCATCTCCAACCTTGAAGATCGCCGACTGCCATAATTCTTTGGTTACAGTAGAGACGGAGTCTCGGCGCCGCTCGCTGCGGCTCATGTTCTCAGTTTTTGGGAGGTTGGTGATGTCCTTCTTGCTAATTCTGAAAGTAGCCATGAAGGGGGCCTTAGCATGACTCTGAAGCGATTTACCGCTTTTCCTGTCAATATCGATAACAACTCCATCAGGATTGCTAGGTAGGTAAACGCCAACGTCGACCTTAATCTTAGCTAGTTCTTCGGCGATCTTTTGATTTTTCTCTGGCTTGGATTTCTTGATATAAGGGCGAAGCTTTCCGGAGATCGAAGTAACTTCATTAAAGAAGGAGAATTCACGCTCATAGAAACTTTTATCTGCACCAGAAAAACTTCCAATAAGATGATCCATGACTTTGTCCAGAGTTGGCTTGATAGGATCGGGCTTAATTTGGGGTCAGTGATCATAATAATGCGCCTGAGTGATTGGAAACTTACAATCTGGGAATCTTCATCTTTATACGCATTCGCCTTCATATTCCAGATGATCTGATGAGCAAACAACTGCGAGAATTTGGCTGTCTCGAGGATGAATCTTTCAACATATCCCAACGTATCATATCTCAAGGTTTGTACAATTTGCGGGACATAAAAGAAGGTGACATCAATCGAGTGACTCTCCAATGCTCTCATAGCGTACTGCAAGATGAAAGCATTATTCGCATACGACGGTAAGAAGTAAGTGGTCGCGGTAATTGGGTTGACTGGAGCCCAATACAGAAGGTACTATTAAATCACAGATCAGTACAGGGGTCAAGCTTAAAGATGAGTAGCGGTTCCAACCTTCAATTGAAAACTAAGTTGGCTAGAGATCTTATCCCCTAGCATTATTTGAAGTGCATCTGGCTGATCTACTACTGCTTCGGGATATGTCATGATAAGCCTCTTGATGTCTTGCTCAAGCCTTGGTGACTGGAAACGTTTAATTAGCTGAACAGCAATCGCCGGGTCTTCATACCAGGCTGTAGGTAAAACAACAGCAATGGAATTGTCAGTAGTCGGTCTAGCTGGGTGAGAGGGTAACAGGTGATGCTTTCTTGAGTGATCGAGGGGGTAAAGCCATGTTGCCAGTCTTGTTAACTCATTCTCAACGAGCATCAGTAGCAAATCATGCTTTTCTCTAATGTTCTTGGTTGTGTTGGAGATAGTGGCAATACTCTGTAGGAGATTCGCAACGTCTTGGAGCAGATGAGCCTCTGCTTTGACTTGCAGCCTATTTCCTCCAAAGGACCACCGTGGAGGGAATTTGAACCATGTCAAAGCTGCTGAAAGGATTTGATCCTTGAGTCTCAATTGCTGGCGTTCGTTCAATCCGGTGCTGTACTCTAGAACCTGCAACCCGAATAGCACCAACTTGAACCTAACTTCTCTCGAGAGTGGGTGGCTTGTAGCGTGGTGAAGTCCTACCAGTGAGACGCGGACCAATCTTAGGAATATCTTCTGGATGTGGGGGTTTCCATTCCTGTTGGCATGATAATGACTAGAAAGCATGTGCAACAGTTTCAGATGGGGGGAGAGTAGATCGGAGGCATTTTGCTGTTCCATCAGGTGTTGTTCTTTGTCTGGTGGCGCATATTCCATTTTGAGTTCGAAAGGGTCACGGCTTGTGAAGTTGTCTGAGAACAGACCCATTTTTTTCTCAACAGTCATTTCCCAATTCCTTGCAATTTCCGTGAGAATTCTTGATTGGAGGCGGGGCTTTTCGTGGATCACTCCTGTCCATAATGAGATACCAAGGTTGATGGATTTCTTGCTAAACACAGCAAAAGGAATCCCAACAAGGCCGCGGATAAGTGCTCCCTGATCCTTCTCCGAACGACAGACAAGTGCAGCAGCCCTCTTCAGCATGTCGCGGAGTTCTCCGATAGGGACAAACTCATTTTCGTAGTCCTTACTCTCCATCTGAGACAAAAGGGCTTGTGCAGAATCCGGTCGCATGATAGATGGCGCATTGGAGGAGTTCGCGGAATCCCCAAGAGGTCGTATGCTTAACCAATCTTGGTGATACTCAAGAGCTGGCTCGGTGTAACGGTACGCTTGGCGAGTTGTGTATTGCATGACAAAATCAGAAGCAACGTTGCCGTCGCAATCCCGACGATGCTCGATTGATGCTAACCTCTGATCACCGCTCGGGACCGCAGATCCGATTTCCACAGCAAAAGATCGACCAAGGGATACATGTCCTAGACTGCCTTCATCTTCGAATTCGGAAAGGTAAGTTTGCATAAGGCCTTTGACATCAAGTGGGGCCACATTCAAGACTTGAAGAACCCAAGCTTTTGCTTTGGTCTGGAATACCTTCAGTAATTTGCGTCGGAATATATAAGAATCCGGCAGTTCAACTGAAACCCCTCCCTTCACCGAAGTAAAAATGGAGCGAGTGGTGTACTCGTCGGTTTCTTCCTCCAAACAGCTCAGCCATAGTAAAGTAAGTAACTCCAATAGAGCAAATAGGGAGGTTTTTTGACAGAGTGCCGAAGGCATTACATCAATCATGCGATCAGCGATTCCGATTGCGGTAGTCTGAATTCTTTCAAGCCGATGGCAACACCCGACAAATATGTCTGCTAACTCCTCAGCAGCCCTCATTGCCGAAAATTCTGGATAGATTCCTTCCTGAACTCTTCGAATATAAGTATCCATAGCGCTGCTTGCCACCGCGATCATGCAACTAGTGCTTGTGCCAGCCTTGAAGCCTACTTCCATGAAGTAGGCAAGGACCTTAGAACATCCGCCTGCTTCTGCTCTGAAAGACTCGAGGGTATAGGCTGCTTCCAAGAAAATGGCCCGGGGGTGGGAAAGGGGTCTGATTCCAATCTCTTCTGAAGGGATTAAGGCGAGGAGCCGTTTCTTGTGCTCCACCGTGTTTTGAGGAGACGCGCTCCGGGCGAGAACAGACTGCTCACTCAGATCGTTGTCGATACTCTCATCTTCCTCCATTCCGGAGACTAATGGCGGGGTATAGAGAGCAATGGTTCGGAGATCTAATATGTACTTCTTTGCCTCCTCCGAATCATAAAGAATGCCGTTCAAGGCGCAGTTGAACCAGAAGTCACGAAGAAGCGAAGCAAATCCATAGCGAATGGCAAAATTTACCTCGGGTCCATTGTTTGAGAGTAATTTAGCAAGAGGTGGAATGAATTGGTGGATCTCGCGGGCCGCCAACTGAAAGGGCTAATTAGCCATTTCCTGATCGTTTCAGGCAGAAATTGAGTGCAGATGAAGAGTACTTACCAAAGCATCTGTTTGTCTCTTCTCCTCATGCTCGCGGGGGTTACCAATGGCAGCAACAAATTCAAGCATATCATTCAAATAAATATCACACAGCTGTGACTGGCGTGTCAGGCTTGCAGCGAGTGTCATTCTCGCGTCAAATATCTAGTTCAGACAATTAGCCCGAATAATTCGGTGTGATTGAGGGGGAAGCGAGGGCTCTTGATTGCTTACAGCACGAACAATGCTAACATCGTCCTGCCAGACCGCATCAGTACCCATCTTGTTATACACCTGCAGTACGGACTTGAAATCCGTAGGAGATGATTTCAAGGCTAAAGATGCAAGCCCAGTGAGGATTTTCGCATTGACTGCTGTGTTGACCTTATTGAGTCTTTGTACGAGGATATGCTGGCCTAAAGAGACCATCTAGGCCTTTTGTCAGTACAATTGGATGAGTATCATGAGTAGTAATTAATGTGCACACCTTATCATCCTTACAGCTGTCAACAATCTTAACAATGGTCTCAATGATGCTCGAATAGACATATTGTCGGTCTTCTTCTCCACTAGAGGTGAGTGACAGCGAGCTTCCCATAGTCAGCTGATCAAAAGGTTGCAATCTCTCAGCTTTTAGTGCACGCTCTGGGTTAGAGGACGAAAGGACATGACCCAGTGTATTTAATGTCGTGATGGTTACATCTTGAGGTAAAAATTTCAAGACATATGCTAAGCATTTCCCAGCGACTCTCACAGTGGTCTGATTGGTGGGACCCGATCCCTCGACAATGAATTTATGCAAAGTACTCACGAAATTAGGGGTGGACTGGGGGTCATTGTTTGATAGAATGGACAGCAGCTTTAAGACAGTGCTGGCGAGCTCCTCGTGGGACATTTGAGCACCATCGGACATGGTTGCTGCTAACCATTTGAGGAGCTGCTCCAAGTCTGCGATATTCTCATTGAGGAACAGGCAGTTAGAATAAGTGACCAGAGCCAGGGCTTTCATGGAAAACCCAAGCTGCTGCTGCCATTCGCTGCGAGCGTATTCTACGCCCTCCTCTATCACTGCTATGCCTTCCGAAGCGACTTCAACGAAGAATTCAATCGTAGAAGGGTCCTCCTCGGTGTTGGCCGATACTTCACGATCCGACATGATAGTGTCCAATATTTCCTGGCCCTGGAGAACCGGCTCCTCCACGACCATAAGAGAAGTGGCCGCAGCCACCAGTTTCATGTATTCTCGCTGTATTAGCATGGCGCCAAGTGGCTTTCCAGCAGTAGAATACCGGCGAACATGGGCTTTCCATGGCTTTAGGTAGGCTTCCTGAGAATCAGAGTTCCGAACCGCAGCAAAAACGGCCTCAACATTGGAAAGGTAATTCTCAGAGAGGACATCCCGTATTTGGGATATAAGTGAGACTCGTTCATCTGGAAACCAAAAGTTGATATGTTTGGCGCAGGAGTCCAGGAAGCCAAGGAACGAAAGTACCGGCGGAGCAAATGCCAGTGCATCGTCTTCGTCCAGCTCAGTAGTGGAGGAAGCCACAGCGTTGTCCAAATATGTGTGAATGGTGTCAATAATCCTCTCCCGTAGTGAGGGGAACTTCAATCCCAAAGATAGTAGTGCACTAGTTAGGTGAGACGTAAGGCATTCCCATGGCGAAGGTTCTATATCGCGGAAAAATGGAGAGGGTGATAATTTCTGGCTGGACGACTCGACTAGGTAGGGCGAGAGCTGGCGGCGAAGACGCTCTGCACTTTCGTGGGTTTGAAGAAGGGGCGCTGCATTACAAAGAGCGAGTAACACTTCGAATTCACGCAATGACTATGAGCAACAGTTTAGTATTCAGTACAAACAAAAGCTTTTGTATGATAGTTGATTAACTGACTATGGGAATCTGAGAAGTTTCAGTTTGTGTGGGGGGGGTCCCAGTTCCATTCAAGCTCCCGTTACCGGCAAGGACACCATTTAGTGTTGGACGGTACGCAACACATCCCTCAGCCAAGCGGTCGAGATCCGAGTTTTTTTGGTTTGAGCTCGAGCCAGAAGAGGCAGCTGGCTGAGGTTCTTTGGCCGATAGCGAGGCCAGTCGCTCCAGCGCAATCCGTCGTAGAGCTCTTGAAGGACTATTATGACGACATGGGGGTTAGTTGTGTGGCAAGGTAACGACGCGAATCTCTCAGGAGTGGAGCTCACCGATCCATTCTGGAGCCCCGAGCTGATTAGAAGGTAAACCTAAAAGGAGATGAAGATGAAGACAATTCGAAAAAAAGACTTTTGGTAAAATGAGAGTGGATATTAAAGGAAAGCAAAGCTTGTTTAATTGCAAAAGTGTGAAAACAGAAAACGTTGTAAAAGGTGCAAAAGTACCGTAGAAGCAGCCCTGCGGCGAGATCTCAGAAGATTTGGAGTGAAACAGGATCCTGAGAGGCTTCGAAGCTTGGCCTGCAACATGGTTACCCTGCCGTTGACCTTCCCAGCAGACCACCACCTTTGAAAGCTGGTGATAGTATTTTCCGTCAAGGCCATGCTAATTGCATTGTTACACTTTTGAATCTCTAATAAAGTTAATGGCATCTCTTATTATCGCAACCTCTCACACGATCACAACCGACTTGTGAAGAGCGTTATCGCCCCCTCATCATGCCATCGGCCAACTAGTTTTTAAACCTTGGCTTATTTACCGGATCTGATACAAACTATTGATATACGAGTGGCAAGTATATATCGTGATTGGTGTAGAAGCATTTAGGTGTTTTTCTAAAGAAAATAAAGCGATTTCACCAGAGTACTTGCAGCAATGTCACTTGTATTCTTGTATATAGTACTAATACTTGTAGTCTAGAGGAACCTGCAAGCGCTCAAGCGATCTACTCGGAATGTCGAAGCGTTTTTAGAAAAGACTGCTATTGCATACCACCCAAATTTTGCACTTTTTCTTCAATTAGGGTGGTATGCAATAGCAGTCTTTTCTAAAAATGCTTCGACATTACGAGTAGTAACTCACGGCTCTAGAATCTGCGGGAACTACCCAATAGAATAATAGGAACGATCTCCGCATTCCTCTTCAGAACCCTTATACTCGTAGATTGACCCGCCATGTTCGGGTGCTGCATGTGCACAGAATCACTAACTGCGGTGAAAAGCATACGCACTTTTGATTTGGGGAACACACATACGGTGCTCCATACTACCTTTTAAACCCTTTTAACCTTTTAAACCAAGTTCTATTAGCACATCCCGCCGCTGTAATAACCGCAAAAGTCAACCACTAACTTTACTAGCTCCCGCGCGGATGAGCCTCTACAGAGCCCGAGGCATACAGGGAGGCGCTGAACCCGACCTCAATCGATTCTAGAAAACCATGAGATCGCTAAACTCCGCACTGAGACCACAAGGAGAGGATGAGGCATTGCAGACGGAGTCCGAGGTTGGAACATGACACCTTGTGCAGGGTGCACAGCTAAGGGAAGGGACTAAGAAAATAACTTCTCGGCCAGGATTCTCTCCTTTAGCTATTTTGCATAAGGTGTATCTAGGGATAGAGAGCGTACGTAAGAATATGCGGATAGATATTGAGTCACCTTAGGAGAGGCCCACTCATGAGCGGTCACTCGGCTAGGAATTTTGAGAGCCCCGGAGTAGCCGAAGTAGCCATTAGTAAACCCAACTAGTATTCGCCATTGCTGAAAAGTGGTGGAACGGCCGAGTTGTATACTGGAGACATGGGAAAAGGAGAGATACTTGAGAACTGTTTTCTACCTAAGAAGGCCAGAAGCACCTACTATTTATGCAGTGAAACAGCAACATATACGGCAGTGGAAAAGAGATCAAGGGAAATAATATGGAATAAAAGAGAAAACAGATAAGAACCGACTTGCATATCTGATCAGTTGATCAAGCGACGACATGACATGAGAGAAAAGGTAAATAGGATAAGTCAAACTCAGACAGCATTAAACAGACAGTAAGCCATACTGATCGGCTTTGTCGTACTCCAATACGTAGCAAGTACATATCCGAAAGTACTATTTCAACAACCATCACTGCCATTCTATACCCTCCTATGAAAAAATTCAGTCGGGTGCTACATAAGTTATTCGATTCAATGGTGCCTACTAAACACAATTGATACTCCGACTCCAACACCCCGAAGACTGTTTCTCCCACTGGAGCGTGGAACTCGCCCCCACACTTAGCACAGTCAAGGTGTATAAACACACGAAAAGCCTTCCCTTATGATAGGCTACCTCGTAATGCCTTTCCTAGGAACTACAGACAATCACTCGATATTTTGATACGAATCTCTCTAACTCCACCCAAAACTACCTCAAGTAAACACGTTAAAGGTATCTTCTAGGCAAAGCACATTCTCGAAAATAACGAGAAAAAGAAACTGTATCTGGAGTAGCATATGAGATTTCATGCTTGCAGAATTCATAATTTAGAGCTAGTAGTTATGGAGGGCTCATGTCCACCAACCTAATTTACGCATACTCTCCTCTGAGGGACAAACTGGAATACATGGATGTAAGGTCTTACTATCTACACTTCCGCTTCAACAGCGTTCTAGTAACATCCATTCTCCGGCATAGAGAGGGAGTGAAAGCAGCATGGTAGCTAGAGGAAGAGGGTGATCTCGAGAGAGAAGCGAAGAATAATGGAGGATAGCTTGTCGCCAACATGCTATCCTTGGGTTCAGAGAAATCAGGGCAACAAGGAAATCAGTACAGCGATGGAAGACATATGCTTAGCTACATAGGGCAGGAGTTTAAAGGGGTTTTGTATCGCTGATATGGACGGCGAACATTGTCAGATATGTGACGACAAGGGGACGAGCGATTTCTTATGATAACAAACCACCGGCCACTATTCGTTCCTCTAAGAAAAATGTCGGATGAAGGTAAATTTGAGATTTATACCTGCTCCTTCATCAAGATTGGTCAGCCGGCGTTTTAAACAGGTGCTGGCAGAGTGTCTGGGCTCTGGCTCATAGTTCCCATGCTCGTATGTTGCTTTTTTATTTTATTTTTAGGAATTATGCAAGGCCTTACGAAGAGAGTTTTGAGGATTGTGACCGGAAAGGAGCTATGCCCCGATCGCTTCTCTGTCTAGGCATCGCACGGCGCCAATCCCGTGCAATCATTTCGCATAGTGAAATTATCGGACCGGTTCCAGCAGAGGCCCGATGTCTGCTGTAGTTATTACAGCAATAGACAGATATTACAGCTTTCACTAGCAATAACTATTCATCAGTGATTTCTTTAAGAAAGTGCATAATCTACCCTACAGTCCTATTGAAGAAGGCTAAAGTTTTCAATCCCCCAGTCCCCATAGGGCAGGATTTGTTGTTTTTTCCTATTATACCGTTCAATAATACCCGAGGAACTCATTGTGAGGGAGGATTGGGCTCCTGAGCTCCTGCTACTGGCTCAAGGGTTAATTAGCTCTTGAAGACTTGGCCACTAGGTCAACTAGGTGCTTCACGTAATGCTACCCCAGGAGCGGATATAATGCTTATCCTGCGAGTATACTGTATAATAATATTATAATGATGTACCGGTATTGTCTTCCTTAAACCATCATCTAGCTTTCTAGTGTCTTCTAAACCCCATTTTTTCCTAATCCTCGGACAATCTTGCTGATCTTTTCTTCATCCATGCGCGAGTACCAATTTTAACTGACTTTGAGGCACGTTTGTACAAGTAAAGTTAGTAGGAACCAGATTCCGAATCCAGTCCCTACCAAAAGTGTCTCAAAAGTGAATTAAAATTGGTACTCGCGCATGGATGGGGAAACTGGAAAAAAAGATCAGCAAGATTGTCCGCGGGAGGAAAGCACTTTGGAAAAAAAATGTGTCTTAGCAAACACTAGAAAGTAGGATGATGGTTTGAGGCGGTACTTCACTATTACCAGATTCCGAATGCGCGATGAAACTACGAGTACAAGTTACGTTATTGCTTTGTAATTTGATTAGTAAGTTAGGGAGATTTCCTGATTCCCGAACTTGCCCTGTTGCTCCTGCCGGAAATTTGAGAATTGCGATTTCATTTCTACTCGTATCGGTTCACCATACCCCCATTTGTTCCTTGTTGGGTAGAATCATGTAGAGTTAGCTATGGAGGGATGGCTTAAGTGTATCCTTTTGTTCTTAAGATCACGGGATTCTCATACAGTATCTTTGTCCGCGAAAAGGACAAGTGCCAAGGCTAGAGCCATTGGTTTTTCTTTGTTAGTGAAGCCAGGTTGGTAGACTATCCCTAGAATAAATTTGGATTAAAGTTCAAGGAATTTACTTTTGTTCACGAAGTTTGGTATCCCCTGAAACGGGGATTTCTGGTTGTTTGAGTATTGCTCCGACTGACTGTAATTATTTAGCCTACATCTTCGTATTGCTAGTACTTGTACCCTGAAGCATCAGGAAAATTGATCAGGAATTAATTTTGGAAGATTAGATCGTCCCGGGACTAGTGTTCTGTCCTCGCTGCTCATAATAATACATGTGTGATACTAGCTGCTGATACTGTATTGCTACCGTACTGTATTGCTACTGTCGGAGGCTCTCCGCTCTCCCGGGCGTTCTTGTGTGGGGTATGGCAAGTCCAAAGTATTACTGCTCTCTTTCGGCAAATAGCATAATCCTATCGATTCGGCATCTCAAGAGATAAAGGGTAGTGAAATTTTTATTTGTTCATCATCATTTCATGGGATCTTGTATAAAGGGATGGATGTGGAGAAAGAAGGAAATGGAGGTTAATGGTTGATTGCGGTTCTTGATGCTGTTCCTTCGTGCCTTTTTCTCTTTTTAAACACTCCTTTTTCCTCTTTCAAGTAAATACAGTCTCATCAATGGCACGCAATGTTCGCAAGCCTGTCTCGCAATCCACGGCAAGTCCATCTGCGTGTCCGACAGTGCTGTGCCGGCGCCCGGTAATCAATGGTGTGGAATAAGGGTAGGTGTCATTCCCGAATATTTGCGCCGTGCTCAGGTGAACGCGGGCGGCAGTCCTCAGCTTGCGTACTTCTCTTGAAGCAGCAGTTTGTTAACGTTCTCTTTCCCCAAGTTTCTTCTAAGATGCGTTTACAACCACAATTGGACATGGCTTCGCGCAAAGCTTTTCTTCTTTTTTTCGTGAGCCTCTTTGTGTCATGGGTTTCTGCTGCTCCAT
Source organism: Tuber borchii (assembly GCA_003070745.1). NCBI lineage: Eukaryota > Fungi > Ascomycota > Pezizomycetes > Pezizales > Tuberaceae > Tuber > Tuber borchii. The sequence goes on from NESQ01000046.1 coordinate 85,706, forward strand.
TGACTGGTGGGCGAATTCTCGCCGTCATAGAGGAGCGCTCTGATAATGCGAAGTATTCACAATTTTTAATGGACCTTAGAGGTAAGGCTCCGGTTAACTTCTTTAGTATTGCTAAGTTAACTTATTCTTTGACTCTAGGGAGAGGGTATGATGTCAAACTCGAGTCCGCGAAGAAAGACACACTCGCGCTGCTTGAGCACGGAGAGAAGGCCTGGGATCATGTTATTCTGTTTCCACCAAAGTCTAAAGGTAATAATATTCCCTTTCTCCTAGCTTCCCCAAACCATTCTGATAGAATTTGAGTAGGATACGGGCCCGCTCTTACTCCCCAGAAGTTGCTCGACTTTACCAAGCTCGGAGGAAATATTTTGGTCCTCACTTCGCCTTCTAGCATCCCTGAACAGATTCGTGAGCTCGCCCGCGAGCTCGACATTGGTCTTCCTCCAAAGGACTACACTGTCGTTGACCATTTTAACTATGACACCGTTTCCAAATCGGAGAAGCACGACGTTATCTTGGCCACCCGACCCGCCGTTTCTTCTGCTGTCCATAACTGCTTCAGCGGAACGCAGGACGATTTGATTGCGTTCCGTGGCGCCGGACACACTCTCGGCAATGGGCCATTGTTGGTTCCTATCCTTACTGCCCCGAGAACTGCCTACGCGTACGATAGCAAAGAGGATTTTGCTTATGCTCAGGATCCCTGGGCAGCTGGTACTCAAATGCAACTCGTTTCGGCCATGCAAGCGAGAAATAATGCTAGAATTACTCTTGTCGGGAGTGTTGATATGTTCTCTAATGAATTCTTCAACATGAAGGTCCAGCGGCCTGGATCAACGGAATCACGGAAGACTGCCAACAAGGAGTTTTGCAAAGATATTGCTGCTTGGACCTTCGGGGAAAAGGGTATCGTCAAGGTCAATGCTATCAGGCACTATCTGTCTAATGAGCCCAATGCCCCTGTCAATCCGAACATGTACAGAATTAAGAACGATGTGGTATGTACAGGTAGCGGCTTATTATGGAACATGTCGCTAACTGTTTTGTAGACTTTTGAAATAGAGCTTTCTGAGTACAATATCGACCGCTGGGCTCCCTTCAAGGTTTCCTCCGGCGACAGCCTCCAGCTTGAGTTCACCATGCTTGATCCATACTATCGGGTCCCGCTCCTTCCTGCATCTACTTCATCCAACTATACTACCTACACCACTTCTTTCAAAATTCCAGACCAGCATGGTGTTTTTGCTTTCAGAGTGAACTACAAGCGCCCATACCTCACTTACATTGATGAGAAGTATAGTGTCACTGTTAGGCACTTTGCGCATGATGAGTATACTAGGAGTTGGGACATTAGTGGTGCCTGGGTTTGGATTGCTGGCATTGCGGTAACTATCACTGGGTGGATTGGGTTTTGCGCCTTATGGCTCTGGAGCGCACCGGTTGCTGCTAAGGCGGGGTTGAAAAAGACAGAATAAAATGTTGCATTTTTTTTTTACGGAGGTTTTTCTTTTTGATGGGGTTATGTATTATTAAAGAGTGGTTGTATATCCAAACGATCATACTGGGCTGAGATGGCGGCTTCAAGTGCCTCTTGAATGGTATTGCGAGATAGGTTGTGACATTTGGACTGACTCAAGGTGTAGATATTGTTTATGGAATGATTGTGGAAGCTTCATGATGTAGGAGTCTTTCGACGATTCCATACAATCCTGTTTGTAACCTCCCTCGGCATACAGTAAACAGGATCTACCTCACTGAGCCCCTCATAACCCAATAAACTCAAACCAGCTAGCCCAAAGACTGTATGAAAAACGTCCGCTACATCCCCCTTCCTGTCTGCAATTCCCCCATTCTCTTCGTCTTGACAGGAAAGTATGAACTCGACCAACTTTTCCCTATCAATCCAATGTAATCTCCCAATCATAGCCATACTGCTCAGCACCCACCAGGAATAGCACACATCCTCCAGCTTCTCCGGCCGGCCATTAAGCCCTCCATTCGGCAGCTGCCTCTCGCACAGCCAGTCCCCTAGTAGGTTGACCTGATCCTCCGACAACGACTTCTCGAAAACTCCTGCAATCTTTAGTGTTCCAACACAAGTGAATATCTGTCCCGCATGGCTCTCAGCAGCCGGTGCCATCCCAAACCCTCCATCAGCGTTCAAACACCTAAGCACAAACCCCACCGCCCCCTCCACCGAAACTCCGGGCGCATCACCCAGCCTCCCGAGTAACGACAACGTGCTCAACGCACAGTAGACAAATCTAGAATCCACCTCCCCCCATTCATCACCCGAAAAGCTTCCGTCGGGGTTCTGTAGTTTGGAGACGTATTCGACGACTTTACCACCATCAATTTCATCGAGCGCGTCTATGGTAGCGAGTATTTGAATGCCGGAGAGGGTGTAAAGGAGGTGTGGGTCGTGTCCGGGTGAGGCACCGAGACCGCCGGAGGAAGGATGGTAGCAGGACTTCACAAAGGCGATGGTTTCAGAACGGGGGAGGGCTGTTGGGTGGTTGAGCAAGTGGAGGGAGGTGAGGCCCCAGTAGATGCCTGAGAGACGGAGGTGCGAGGTTAAGTGGTAGTCTAGGCGGTCGCGCTTGATGTCGAGGGATTGGATGTAGGTTACATGTTTAGAGGTTAGGAGGGTGGAGGACATGGTTGTAGTTGTTGCTTTGTTGGATGTATGGAGGTATGGGGGAGAGCTGCGTTGGAAGAGAGGTGAAGCATAGCTTTGTGGATTATATCTTGATGCGGATTATTGTTTTTCCGGGCCCGGTTTGACCCCGCACAAAACTTGAGGCTCTAGGACTCAAACTTTGGGTTGTTGAGTAGGCATTTGGAGAAGTTTACGGTCTTTTATTCTTATGGGGCTTAAGTCCTATAACCCCTGCTCTTCCTATACTCTCATTCTCTTTGAAATTGAGTGTTTCTGTATCTTTATAGAGAGCTTGCTGAGAATCACGACATGTCTATGGTGGTTAGGGGGTAGTGGTTGTTGTACCCTAAGATATGTTTTGATTTTCTTGGGCATTGAATTGATATGATAGCAAGCTTGCTGACGGTGTTTCAGGCACCCAACTAAAACAAATACCTGCTACGATCTTCACAAACACCCTAAAGATGTCTGCTAAAACTCTCAGGGCAGCTCTAAAGGCTGCTAAATCTCACTTGGACGCACTGGAATGGATCAAGGCCGAAGCAGAGAGTCGGAGGGCTCTAGAGGAAGACCCGAAAAGTTATATCGGGTTCGTGCCTCTCTCGGGCGAAGAAATGACAAATCGAAGCGGTGTGCTGACGGTCACGGTGATGGCGAGGAATCTTCAGTAAGGTCATGTTAGGCATAAGTCTCTTCCGGCAGCAACGATATCAAGAGAGCGAGACGGCGTACCTGGAAGCTATCGCTACGGAGGAAGTTGAACGGAGGAAGACGGGCAATCAAGAGAACTTTCATGCTTGGAAGGGACTTGTTGATCTTTATGAGAAGTTTGATGGGAAAGTGGACTCTTATATTGACGCCGCGGTTAAATTAGCTACTCTTTACGAGGCTATGTATGTATTTCTATGATTATAAGAATGAGCGGGTGAGAAAGCTGATGGTTTGCTTAGGGATGATCGAACGAAATGCCAGACGGTAGTAGACAATATAGTGCCTTTCGTGAAGGAGAAAGGGGCGGTGGCACAGGTTTGCATCTATATTACACAATACTAGGATTGATGTTTGGGGGTTAATTTGGGTTAGCAAAAACGTGCTTTGCGAGTGCTCCTTCCGGAAGGCCCGGTGTTTAGTTACTTGGAGGGCCGTATACCCCATCCTTCACACACCCTCGGAAAGTTGATTCACCTTGTTGAAGAGGAGGAAAAGGAGAAAATTAATAGGGAGATTGCGAAGCGGAGGTCTCGACTTGGTGCCGTGCTTGGCCAAGTTACTTTAGAGGTTAAGAGAGAGGTTTACGACGACTCTCCGGTATGCTTAGGTTGCTATGTCCTTTGTTCTTGGAGCTTGCATTCTGATTGGTGTGAATTTAGTTGGAAGAGCTTTACCAGGAGCTGATCAATTGGTCGGACGATGAAGAAGTAAGACGGGAGGCGGATACTAAGTTGCTCCAACATTGCTACGAGAAACTCTTGACCTTCCCGAAAGAGAAGAAACCGGTGTTGAGAAACAAAGTCTGGAAACTTGCCGATGGGTTGGTGATTCTTAGGTATCCGTGTGAGCTAGCGTGGAATATTGTTATTGAGTGGAAGGACTGCGAAAATATTGGTATAACCCTGCTGATGTTTTTGTGCCTTCTATTTACTGATCGAACTGAATAGGCGAGCATGACGTGAATGTATTAAGGGAGTACATTCAATTTTTCCCTACTAGTACACTAGCCATTATCTTGAAAGCATATCTTGAGTCCGAGATATCGCCGTTCCCACCTCTAGAGGTAGGGAAGGGAGCGGAAGAAGAGACGCTCAATATCGCCGATACCGACGACCCCGAGGAGCCTTTACCTCCAGACGAGAGGATAACTATAATGATCGCATGTTTCCATTCGATCCAATGGTCTTAATATGGAAGCTAATGAGGATGTAGGAGGAGCTGAGAAAACAAAAAACTCTACGATCTGCGCTTGCTTTTCGTATTGTGGGTGAATACTACACTATGCTTGAGGAGTATGAGTCTGTTGTCGACGTTACAAGGCGGGGCATTAAATTATTGGCTATTGAGTATAGCTACACGGGGCTCGTGCTTCAGAAGTAAGTTCATGCTTGGACACCAGGCTCTGGACCTTACTTACGTCTACTTTTTTTCCTCTCTTCTTTTTTTCTTTTAAGAAATTCAGATTCTATGAAGGTTATTTTAGCGAGAGCCTTGATTCATTACCAGTCTCCTAAACATCACGACGAAGCTAAGGCTTTATTCGAAGATGCGCTCCAACAGAATTCAAAGCATGGGTCTGCCCTTGTTGGGTTAGGCTTGATTCTCGAGGAGCAACATAATTACGCTGGTGCCGCCGATTTTCTAAGACAAGCCTTGGCTTTGGACCCTGGTGATTCGAAGATAATGTCGGAGGCAGCGTGGTGTGATGTGCTTAGGGGCAATTTCTCAGAGGGATTGAGTGGGTTGAAGGAGTGCTTGGGCCAGATAACTGGTATTGATGCTAGATCGCGCGATTTCAAAGCCCAAGTGCTGTGGCGAATCGGACAGGCACTTTGGAGTTCTGATGGTAAGACATCTCCTCTCATAGGAAGGTTCTCTATGGCTGATGCATGTTACAGAAGAGTGTAGAGCCGACCGTAGTGGGCCATATCATTACTTTAGATCTGCAGTTGAGAGTAATCAGAACTTTGCGCCAGCCTATACCAGTCTGGGAATTTACTACCAGGATATCGAAGGAAATTCGGACAGGGCAGACAGGTGTTTTCAAAAGGCATTTGAACTCTCAGCTGGAGAATTAGAGGCTGCCGAGCGCCTTGCTAGGAACTTTGCAGAGGGCCGGGAGTGGGAGCTGGTTGAGATTGTGGCAAGAAGGGCCGCTGAGGCCGATAAGAAGAGGTCGGTACCTGGGAAGGGTGTCAGTTGGCCGCAGAGTGCTATTGGTGTTGTAGAGCTAAACGCCCAGAACTTTGCTTTGGCTATACCTGCTTTTCGAGCTGCCTTGGGTACTTCACCTGACGATTTTCATTCGTTGGTAGGCCTAGGAGAGGCATATACATCAGTGGGAAGGTACCTTTCAGCCTTGAAGGTCTTCCTCCGAGCGGAGGCCCTTGATCCGACAAATTGGTTTGCCAAGTATATGTTGGCTAATGTAAGGCGTGAGATTGGTGAATATGAGGAGGCGTCTACTGGCTATCGTACGGTGCTTGAGTTAAGGCCGAAGGAGTTTGGCGTTCTTGTTGCACTGTCAGAGACCCGATTAGCTTCTGCATGGCATTATATTGAGACCGGATTTTTCGGACGTGCCGCGAATAGTGCTGTTGAAAGCTTGGAAGTCGCGCAAAAGATTGTCGAAGAGAGACCAGATGCCTTCAATCTCTGGAAGACTGTTGGCGATTGCTGTCTAGTCTTTACCTGGATACGGAGTTTAGTAAACTGTATGCCTAGAGGCTTGGTTGTACAGATACTCAAGACCGAAATCGACTTGACCGAGTTTGACATCCTTTCAGAGGTTGATGGTGTCGGTTCTCACGCTTTGGGCGATGCTGAAGCTGATGATCTCACCTTGTGCTTGAATATGGCAATACTAGCGTATAAGAGGGCGATTTATGCTAGCGCAGAGGATAGACATGCGCATGCCGTTGCCTGGTTCAACCTGGGCTGTGCTGAATATAGATCCTACGTTATTTTACCTGACAGGCCTATGAAGCATAGGATGGCGGCCATTCGGTGCTTTAAGAGGACTATTAAGCTTGAACCCGGTAATCATGAGTTCTGGAATGCGCTTGGTGTTGCCACAGGGGAGCTCAATCCCAAAGTAGCTCAACATGCTCTTGTTAGGGCATTATATATTAACGAGAAGAACGCTAGAGTTTGGGCGAATTTGGCGACATTATATCTCTTGCAGGATAATATACAATTGGCAAATGAGGCGTTTTCTAGAGCTCAGAGTGCCGATCCGGAATATGCGTTGGCATGGGTTGGGCAGGGCATCATTGCTTTGATGACAGGCAATGAAACAGATGCGCAGGACTTATTTGAGCATGCCTTTGAGATAGCGGACAGTTCTTCCGTGAGTACGATATGGCCCCGGGCATGCTGGGCGTAGACTAACTGTATCAGTCACTCGTGAAACGCCAGTTTTCAACAGCAACGTTTGATAAGGTTATTCAAATGCCACATGAATCTGGACTAGTTTCCTTGGTAGGGCCAATATTTGCATTGCAAAAACTACGACAAGAGGTATCCGATGAGCCCATTGCGCTCCGTCTAGCGGCACTATTTGGCGAGCGCGTAAAAGACTTTATATCAGCCTCAGAGAAACTCCAGATTGTTTGTGAAAAGGTCGAGCAAAAGTACGAAGCTACAGAGTTAGAGGAGGACCTGATTTGCTATGCACAGGCGAAGGCAGACCTTGCCCGGGCTAAGCTTGGCCAGGAGGACTACGAGGCAGCGATAGAGAATGCTACTTTTGCTTTAGATATTTCCGGGGAGATTTCAAGGCTAGAAGAGTGCCGGCTGTCGGCGCATCTCACGGCTGGTTTGGGACATTACTATTCTGGAGATATGGATGAAAGCTTGGAGATGTTCAAGGCTGCCCTGAATGAGTCTTCAGAAAATCCAGATGTGGTCTGCTTGCTTTCCCAGGTTCTCTGGGCGAAAGGTGGGAACGAGGAGAGGGATGTTGCAAGGGAACAGTTATTTACTTGGTTAGTATTTATTTCATTTATCTTGGAGAATTACTGACAGAAATTTGATAGTATTGAAAAAAATCCTGATCATCTTCAGTCTATAATGCTGCTCGGAGCTATCGGAATCTTAGATGACAATGAAGACGTCTTGGAAGCTGTTATGGATGATTTACAGGCTGTTCAAGGTAGAGAAGGTTTAACTAAGGCTTCAAAGCAACAGGTCGATGACCTGCTCACTAAAATGGCTCAGCTCCAAGTTAGTTCTCTCAGCCCTCCTTTCCACTTAGCCTCACTAAAACAACTTATCTCGTGAAATAGGAACGAGACGACGCTATAACAATAGCCACAACATCCATCTTCATCCGGCCCTCTCTTTCGAGCGCATGGAACAATCTCGCAAGGCTATCTGGTGGAAATGCCCACGCCACGGCGATGGCGCTCAAGGTAGCGCAGGAAAGCAAAGTGTTAGACGCGGAAGAATTATCATTCGCTTATGCTCAACAGGGTATTATGAGCTGTGATCAGAGAGCAATAATCATTGCTCCATGGAAGGCTGAAGGGTGGTCTAGCCTTGCGGAGGATGTTCAGACTGCCGTGTAGTTTAGATTTGGCTTAGGTTAGCGTGAATTCTAGCCGGTGTTAAATTAGTCTGAATGATTGTTTTTTTTTCTTGTGGCATAAGTTAGTGAGCTATTAATACTGTGAACGTGGAGATAAGACCTCAATATCTCGTTCCTAAAAGCGTAGCCTCCACTAGATTCTGTCCCATGGAAGAAAAAACAGCAGAGAGTTGCGAAAGGTTTGCTTCAAATTTCTGTCAAACACTGGGAGTTAAGTTAATATTTCAGAATCTAAGAGATTGGAAATTGATTATGTGCGGATACTCAACTGCTAGTTGCCCGAAATTGTGAGAAGTGCCCGTGTCGGGATGTGGGATCAGCTATCATCATGAACTATCAATCGTGTATGGTTCCCGAGGCTTATGTTTAACACGCTGAAGAGTGGAAGCAAAAGTAATCTACGCTCTCACAAAACTCACGAGGAAAAATCTGATTGTGAGACCCACTTACGTGCCTATCTACCTGTGGTCGGCCAAAAGCTGAGGCGGCCCTTAAATCGGTAGAGCTTCCGTCCACGATAAATACGGCCTCATCCACACTTCTTCTCTTCCCCCCTCCCTCTTCCAACCACAAACCACAAGCACCAAACACCCAGAAAAAATAGTACTCCGGCTCCACTCGTCAATTTTATCTCTAGAAACATCAAGGACATCTTAATCCTTTCCCTCCGCCCTTTTTCAAGAAATCTAAATCCTAAAATGATTCTCTTCGGAATTTTTCTCTTGTTCCTCATCACCCTCACATCTGCCACTGCCATCGACTTTAATTTGGCGTCTCGCGAGTTGACTACCGAGTAGCAAGCCTTCCTTTCCGACCCCCTCTGGGCCCAGCTTCTCGCTCTCTCTGGTGCTCCGGACACTACCAAAGCGGACCTGGAAGCCCTCATAAACAACACATTCCTCGACCCTCTCAACTACCAACACTCTACCCTGCCCCCCACCTCGGACGGCGAAGCCCTCGGGGTCCACTGCGAGACTTCAGGCGGTAGCCCAGAGTGGTTAGACATTATGGTTCTCGTATCTGACCTCGGGGGCCGCTTGGGAGGCGTCGATCATTGGGGAGGATGTTCTGAGCAGGCGAGTTTTAGGACTGCCCACGCGGGGACCTGTGGAGACTGGGGCTATACTACTGCTTGGGGGCTTTATGCATGGAGAGTTTGGACTATTGCTACTTCCTGCCTTCAATTTAATCGAGCTGGAGGGAGATTTGTGTTTCATCGGGAGGAGGAGGCACGGCCGTCTGACCAGAGAATTTATTAATGGAGGAATTTTTCATTTCTTTCATTTCCTCTGCAGTTCTTTCCCGGGGGCTAAGCGGTTTTTAGGTGGATTCTTGCTGAAATAAATGAAAGCTTGGTTTGCTACTTAATTTTAGTCCCCCTCTTTTTTTTTCTTTTCCCTGGTGAATATAAATTGAATTGAACTTGAATCTGCCATTGATTATCTCCAAATGAACATATAAATCAGATTTTAGAGTCGCCAAGAGGTTAGGAGTGCTTCATTCTTCGTAGAGTTTATGTATAAGATTCGTTGTCCATTCTCCATCGGTCTCAAAATAAAAAACCTATTCATCATCTGCTCTCCATGCCGCAGGCAGTTTGTTGAAAGTTTGTATCCACTGCACAGTGTCTGTCTCCTAGCCTCCTAGAGCGTGATGTGTAGAACTTCCCATCAATATGCTAAATATTTTTCCAGAAATATTATTTCTAGTTAACAACCCGAACGGGGTCTAACACAACCATGTCTGGCGTGGCGGAGCATTGGCTACGCCGAGGGGCAGGAAGTAAACTTTAGGGACTCCGCCGTTTATGATATGCTTGATTTTGTTGAGTCGATAACCCCTGTCCTCTGTATGATATCCAGAGTAATTCAATTTGGAGTTTCCTAGCATATGATTCGAAGCCCCGCAATCAGCCAACCTTCCAAGCTTGGCGGCCCAAGACTACCTCTTCGTATCGGTCTAATAGAGGAACTGCTACATATTATAAACGCCTACACTAATGTATAGAAGCTCGGTGTTATCGCTGGTGTAGGGGATTCGCAATAGGGAGAGTTAAAATTCTCTGTACAAAGGTGGGTAGGTAGTGTATTTTCTTTAGAGAGAGGAGGAGGATGTGGTTTGTGGTGTCTCCTTCCCCGAGTTGGCAAAAGCTGTATCCTTGTTTCTTAACTCTGAGGTCGATTTTATTGTTGAAAAATGCAGCTGTACTGTATTGGGGTAATTCTAACTCAGCTATCATACTAGGGGCTATGGGATTGAATGGACTGGGGGGAGGGGGGGAGAGTGAGAGAATGGGAAGCTCTTTTCCCATTCTGTTATGCGTATACTATAGAAGATCAGACCGCTCATGGCTACTGTAGGTGTGGTCTTGTTCCTTAAGACACAGCTATACACTATCAATAAGTTTCTTTACATATGTGATATTTCATTTTGAGGATAGAATAGGTATATTGCTGGTTTCAGACTAGGTTATAATATTTTTCTATATATATGGAAGGGATTTGCTTTATTCTTTGATCTTTAGTGGAAGCTCTGAATATGTATTTTGAGTTGCTGATACTAGGTTCTTCAACATCACACCCCTACTGGCTCAGTGAATTGAAGAACGCATCTTGTCTTTGTTTGCACTTATCCGTCCTATTTGGACAGTTGAATATTACTGCTGTAAATCATCCTACTACTCAAGTAGACTTTTGTCAGATGGGGGTAGCATCTAATGGTAGTTTTCAGCAGCACCATGAAGGGTTGCGGCGGGGTATAGTATCCCATGGGATAAATATCCTTTATGGTTCCTAATGCCAGGCATATACTATGATACATTTGAAATTGCCAGAGATGTAAGCCGAGTGATGAGTAATGATGTGCGAATCAATGAGGTTTTAAATGGGTGATTTACAGGGTGGTTTGTGTTATGATATAGATCTGGGGTTGCTCTTATTGGCAGTTTCACTAATCTCTGTATTTTCTGGGCACCGATACCGCACTGTATCGCTTTATTTTGTTGTAAGAATGCATGTGTTTATGTCGCATATGCATTCCTGCGCTCCGATGATTTCCTTACGTTTTCTTCTCTAATACTGGCTAGCTTTCCCCCTCCCTTCCCCCTCCTTTCTTCTTCCATCATGAACTTCCTCTTCTCCTTTAGAGCTAAGAGAACATTCAATAAAACTCCAATCTCATTTGTTTCACATAACACGATTCGTAACAGTTCGAAAAGTGGGCCTTGGCGCTAGCATTAGAGTTGGATGCGCTAGTACTTTGTGGTGACAAGCGCTCTAGGGTTATAGGATGCTATCTTGATTCCTATTCGAATTTGCCTTCACGAATACCTGAAGTTTCTGGGGTTGGCTTCCTTTCTTGTGTTTGCTCTTTGGTTCTGCTTAATTTGGTAAAGGGCTGGGTTTGTGTGCTTATCTCTTAGTAATGTTATATAGAGTGAATCTATGGAATACTACCCTGTGGAATTAGTGATATGCAAAAAAAAAAGATAGATGAAAGCTAGAAAGTAGAGGTAGAACAGAACCTAATCTATATCTGCGTACTCGGTGCCCGAAGAAAATAAAATAGGCTAGAGGAATAATCGTCGACGATACTCTTGCGAAATACTTGTGGAATGGCGGGAGCAGTGGCTCATAAACAAAACACCAAGATCAAAACTACACTAAAGAGTTCGATCATCACCAATGCACGACTAGAAGAAAGGAAAACTTCTCTGCTCTGACGCTCACGACCTCACAATGCTCAATGTACTTCTCGATTGCTCCCAACGCACAACACTACTCCCCACCGCGATCTCAACTCGCCACAACCACAATCTAACTAACTGATAATAAAACAACAACGGAGCCATCCAGGCCCTTCCTCCCATCCTTCCACTGATCGCGACAGGGATATATTCTGTTCCATGGATGTCCCTTCTTCCATGCATGCTTCCTTTCCTTTCATGCAAGGAACAATCATACTAACAAGGGAAAGAACAAATGTCACAGAGAAAACTCTTCAAGCTCTGTAGCCTACTCGCATCCGACTTCTCCTTCACCCATCCCAAGCGCATATCCGGTGGTTTGTCGAACGATATCAGCATAGGTATAACATGCCGAGCAGCATCAAAGAACTTGCTCTAGGAGAGCGTATCTATCCGTAGCGCATATGTGGTGAACTTCTTTGTCTGAACGATAATGGGGTAGGGTGCGTGCGTATCCGATAGGTTGCATGCATGCCCGCTAAGTTTGTATACATATCCGATAGGTATATGCATGCCCGAGAGGTTGAGCATGTCGAGCATCATCCTAGAATTTCAACAGTGCCTATCCCCATCCGCTCTGGAAAAAGCGCTGGATCCCCCCCCTTTTATTCATTCTAAAGCCTTAAATTAGCCCGGGGTAGTTGTGTCTCCCTGACCAGCACTAAGCATAGTTAGCTACCAAGCTAATTCGCCATCCTCTAACTATGCATTGAAACTGCCCAGTGAGTACACGTTCATAATATTATATGGGATATATTCTAATGTGTTTTATTGCCTGCCTGGCGGGGCGGAGTTTAGCAAGGTGCATAAGATGGATATGCAACGAGGATGCATTCTTACGCAAGGGGAGAGCTGGTCAGGAAGGGATTGCTGACAGTTCAAAAAACCGTAGTAATAATCTAATGTGGTTTGAAGACAGGATATACAGTCCCAGGGGGAAGGTTTTTTTTTACTCTTTTGCCGTGTTTGGTAAAATATATTCTTGCGCATGCATGCAAGTGTGAGTGCGAGTATGAGTACAGATTGTGATTTTGACAGTGCTATCTCGAGTGCTCCTGGATCGTAGAGGTTTCTCTCGACTTAGACATCTATTATAATTTCTCTTCTCCTTACAACTTCCTTACCTAAGCGAAATAGGGTGGGTGGTTTTCTTATGGTGACTATTCAAAGTCCTATCGGGAGTGTACATATCACATTTCTTTTATCATAGGTTGCTTGGGATAAATACAGAGCATCGGGTTCGCACCGAGGACCTCTAATCACATGACACTTTTGTTCAGTCAATCTTAGTCTGAAGCTGCTTGCAATCTGCTGGTATTTGAAAAGAAAAATATACAATAGAACCAGCGTCCCTTACGATCTCGACAGACAAGTTAAATACAAGGGCAATAGTGAAATTGTGACTAAATTCTAGCAGCTGGAGGGAACAATGCTACCAACTTCTCCTGGCCCGAGTTAACCACGGCTTGAAAAGGCGTCCTCCCAAGGGCATTGGTGATGCCAAACCTAACATCCCCCCTTCTGGCCAAGACACGCACTATGCGCTCGCTCCCCCAGTGCACAGCGACATGCAAAGGAGTACACCCATCCGTATCCTGAGCATTAACATCAATATCAGGATGCCCCAGAATGAGATGGAAAGCTTCCTCATTGTGCATCCTGATGGCCAAATGCAGCGCGGTCCAACCGCCTAGGCCAGCGCTATTAACATTCATCCTCGGGTCCTGAATTAGCATGTGCAGGACCACGTGGATCTTTTTATTGATGGCGTCGTGGATGGGCGCCCACCCGCTCTTGGACAGGCGGTTGACGTCGACTCGCTTGTGCTGTAAGAGAGCTCTGAGCGTGGCCTCGTCGCCCTTGCGGACTAGGTGCCGGATGGGAGACTCCCGCTTTTGATCTTCGACGTTCACATCGGTGTCTGGCCTTTCCAGCAACATCTTTAGAGCTCCCAGTCTCCCCATCCTTGTGACGATGGACAACGGCGTGCGCTTATCCGAATCTCGAGTGTTCACTGCGACCCCGCAGTCCAGCAGAGTGCGGAGAACTGCATCTGGCTGCGTGACGACAGCGCTATTCAACAGGGTGCCGTCCCCCACGTATTTCAACAGCCCGCGCTCGAGCAATCTCTTGACTGTGGCCTTATTTCCGCGCTCGGCGACGAAGTATAGTGCCTTTAACCCGTATTCTTCGCAGAGGGCGCGGTTGTTGCGGAAGTTATTTATGAGCAGGGGAGACAGAAGAGCGTGTGTAAAGCGATTGGCCCGTATGAGGGAGAGGAGGGATGGTGGGGGTACGAACCCAGCAACGAGGAGGAGGACTTCGTTTGGGAGCTCGAGAAGTTTCATTATGGTATCTGCGTCACCGGATGTGTTGGTTGAATGGGTGTTGTAGGCGTCCTGGGTGTCGGGGGAGGAAGTTGCTGAAACTGAACAAGATAAACAGACGGGGCTAGTGAGCCAAGACTTGGCCAAAGATCGGGAAGTCAATGGAAAGGGAGGAGGAAGCATTGAATCTTGATTTCGTCTGAGAGGGATTCCCCGAGGTAGGATATTACCTACCGTACAGCCCTCAGCAGGACTTATAGCCCTACTATGTAGGTAAATACATATAAAAATTTCCCTCAGTGGTTGCCCTCTTGTGTCGGCGTTCATCAGGGTCCTAGCAATGTGCTACGCTGTAGCGGTACTGTACCCTAGCCGCGTCTTGAAGAAAGTTGACGCGGTGAGCGAAGGCGTCTGTAAGTCATTTACTCAGAGCAAGGCGGTTAATTATATCGTGTCATAGTGAGTTATATCGTAGCTTAACCATTCTTAAATATCGGTGTTGTGAGTGGCGGCGCTAGACGCGACTAATGCATGTTTATAATAAGCTCTCAAACCTCTCGCATTCTACTCATAATGTGCTCTTGCAAGCTACTCGCTATGTTGCACTCAACCCCTGCTACTAGCTAATATACGGCACTGCTTTCTTAGTCAATTCTAGTGAGGACGGTCATTAATTGCTCATCTGATGTCGTGCCATATGCTAGGGCCTTATGACCATGCTCGGGAGGGATCTCAGGTTGGCGTCTTGGTGTGGGCTGCAGGCGCTCTGGTAGAATGAATTTTTCTTTTATGCACTCTCCACTCGGGCATACAAGTATCTATTTTCGACGCTTCAGACCTGACACGGGGGCTACGGGCTCGTGCAAAGGATGGTTTCCGTGTTGCTGAATTTAGTACCGCATGTTGACCTACTATGGTGTATCGCGGTCGGTGGTTAGTATATCGTTCTATACAGCACGAGCAACTCTAACTACTATTGTCAAAGTGGGGAAATGAGAGGGAAGCGAGAGTAGGATGGTTTAGAAGCTTTCTCTTTCTTCTTCTTCTTCTTCTTCAGGCCTCCAGCCAATCTTCCAGAGTCTAGAGAGGACTATAAGGAAGCTGAAGTGATTGGTATGGGCTACTGGTACTTGCAAATTGTGATTTCAGGCCCCCAAGAATCCTTGAATTGAAGGAATACTTTTACTTTCGTATGATACAACACTGTGGAGCATGGTACCAGTATCATACAAGCGCTTGAAGCCGTTTCCATGTCATCTAGTTTGTTAATTACCCGGCTGATAGCAGTACAGTGAATACCGGCAGCCCCGATAAGGTGTGGGGCAGAGAAACGATTTTGCTATCAGTAAGGATTGTAGCCAAGGTCCGCCCCCAAGCTACCGGTACTACAGACCCCTTTGGCACAATGGTGACATCTTTGATACAATATCGGTTTGACTAAATTTTTATATATGTGGAGGAGGGCAAACTCACCTGCGCTACCCCTTATATTACCCCCTTCCACCTCTTCCACGAGACGTTAACCTCCACCTTCTCTACCTCACACCACAGGTATCTCAATTCTCGCAGCCATGATTTTCAAATACCAGATTCCTCGGGGAACCTGGGGAGCCCGTACCGCTGTAAGTCGCCTTTAGATGCCTTTTTTAGTATTTTGGAAGGTAATCTTATTCTAAAGAACTTTTCATCACTCCAGTTTAGGATCCTCCAGTCGTCACCCATATTTCCCCGGCCGAATTTGTCCCTCTCTTGTCCAACGGCCCGGACACTCGCTACAATCACCCTCCCCCCACCGTCGGATGCACAAACTCAAGCCATCAGGATTCTACAGATGAGCCGAAACAATCTCCTTGTCAATGCGTGTGCAGGCTCCGGGAAAACCACCACAATTCTTCATCTGGCCGCTGCAAGACCGGCCCTGGATTTCCTAATCTTGGTTTACAACACCCGCTTGATGATGGAAACCAACGAACGCATTAGAGGCCTAGGACTGAAGAATGCTATTGTCTATAACTACCATACACTCGGTCATAGATTTTATTCCCCCGAGTGTGATACCGATCAAGGTCTAAAACGAATTATCCAGGATAAACTCCCGGTTATGCGTGGAAAGAAGCTTCCGCTCTGCGACGTTCTTGTGCTTGATGAACAGCAAGATATGACGCCTATCCTGAAAACGTTCATTGATAGGGTAATAAAAGATATTGAGGATATAAAAAATAGCGAAAGTCCTAAAAGCAACGAGAAGGGAGTAAGGGAACAGGAAGGGGAGACCGGAGCAATTAATCCGAGCGGCACAGGGAAACGGCCTAGTCGGGTCAGGCGTGTGCTACTTGGGGATCTGCGGCAGGAACTGTACGGGTTTAACGATGCCGATGGTCGCTTTCTAACATTAGCACCACTTCCGGAAGTATTTGGAAATGGAGAAGAGTGGGAGCCGATCGAACAGAACATATCATACCGTTTAACGAAGCCGAATGCAGACTTTATCAACAGGCAGATGCTAAAGCCGGAACCAGGAGGGGAAATTGCGTCCGTCAAAGACAAAGCTTCGGATGGCTCGGCTTTTCCGAAGCCTCGATATGTATTCTATAAGCCACTCAGCGAAGATTGTATACCGGTAGACGATTACGAGCCCTTTAGGGAGGTCCTACGTTTACGCGAAAAAATGGATCACTCAGATATTCTTGTTCTCGCACCTTCGTTAAGGGATCACAATGTTATCGATCTCGCAAATTGCCTGGCTCTGAAGGGGCATCCTGTGCAAGTCCCTGACTTTGAGGACAGCCAAGGTGTCTCGCTTCCACAATCTAAAGGGAAAATAGCCGTTTGTACCTACCATCAATCCAAGGGAATCGAGCGCGAAGCCGCTGTTCTCTACGGCTTTGACGAAAGCTATCATCTTTATTACAGCGGGACCCCTGAGGACCCCCGAGTCGCTGGAAACCCACAGTATGTGGCTGCAACGAGGGCTAAAACAGATTTAGTGATTCTGAATCATTGCGAGCGCAATCACCTTCCGTTCGTGGACCTGGAAACATTGAGAGATACTTGCGAGATGGTGAATAGGAAAATCTATTCCCCCATAGAAGAGGAAGCGGGAACTAGCCCCATTAAGGTTACAGCCTTGACTAGGAATGTCCATGACCGAGATATGTCGGCGTGCATTCAAGAGCTGCAACTTGAGCAAATATCCCCGGCTTACCAAGGAAGTTCCCCGCCTACGGAGATCGATATCGGCGGGGGGCTTGTGGAGAGTGTGGCAACTATAACGGGAACTGCAGTCCCGGCAATGCACGAATACTATAGGAGGGGGGAATGGCCTACCTACCCGCGCCTCAGTTCATTCGCTAGGCTATTTCGATGTTTCGATGAGTATAAAGAGTATAAAGGAGGGAAACTGAGTAGGGAGTCAATGCTGTTTGCCCGAATCCAACATTACCGACCTGATATCGATGATCATCTGCGGACCGTTGAGCGGAAAATGATTACTGCCCAACTGGACGATGGTGATATTTTATTTCTAGCAAACTTCTCAGGGGCTATCGAGTCCGGATTGTTGGTCAAGCTTTTGTCAATACCACTTGATCGCTATACATGGTTTGAACAAAACCACGGGCAGAATGTGATCCGTATTCTCTCCAAGCACGTTCTACTTGGTGCCCGGTTTGAGCGGGAGGTTCGTCATACCTTCCCCGGATTCCAGTTCACCGATGGAACCGACAGAATTCTACGCGGAAGACTTGATATCTCAGATATTAAACGCAAACGCATATGGGAAGTGAAATATACGCAGAGGCTACGAGCTGAACACCTATTGCAAGTTGCTTTATACGCAGGGGTTGTAGAGGCAAAGCATGGAAAAGGTTCTACTTGTAAGCTCATAAACGCGAAGTCTGGACAAGTCATTGGGATCAGCCCGAAGACAGAAAACTCTTACGAGAAGATCATTCAACATCTTGTGAACTCAAAGTGTAAAATAAACAAACCTACCACCGCCCTAGCGAACCTAACGGATGAGGAATTCATAAAGGAGGCGGGGAACGCATTTGAGAACTATATTTGTCCAGTTGTGTTACCTTCATGGTTCAACGATCGGAAGATCCCAAGAAGGGGGAAAAGCACTATTAAAGATGAGATGAAGCCCATCGTAAGGGGCATACCTAAATGGGCTACTAGGGCTGCTAAAGAGCTCGCATGAGCTCGCTGTGTCCTCTTAGCATTATAAACCTGATCTCGTCTCCTGGAAACCGCTTGATATCAAGCATCTTTCGCTTCTGTATTTTCCTTTATTTCTGTTGGTGTTAGTTAAGTCTCGTATCTTTTACTTCTGCATTTTAGATTAAGAGGCTTGGGCTTCGGTGGGGGGGTTAGATGCTTGCTTAATTTACCAATCACCCAGTGTGCTTGTGCAGGAAGGGATAGACATTTTGTTGTCTATAACATGCCTTTTCTCTCAGCCTCTTGTAACTACAGAATAGGTGGCTAGTACGGTATAATATCACTTTGGGGGTAGATACAATAGATTGCCCCTTGGGCTGCGAAAGATTAGGATAGTAGGCGGACTGCTCCGTAGTACATCCTATTCTCCCTAAAGAGTAGGGGAATTGCGGTGTAGTTTTGGAAGCCTCACCTTTCTATGACTTTTATAGAAAAGGGACACAATTCGGTATGATACCGCAATCTCGTGAACTCAAAATGGGGGAAATAATCATGAAGATGGCAGGTTAGGTTGTCGATTGATCAAATTGGTTCTGTATGGTACAACCAATCAATCCCTAACTACTCGCTTACCGTATCCCCACCGAGGGGGGGGAATGAATTCCCAAGCAGAGAATGGCTCTTGTGTTCGGCCATAGGACGATGAAAATTTCGCATCCTGTCCGAAAGTTTTGCATCCTCTCAGCTTTGCTGCAAACAAACATCATATCGACCGGTTGCTACAATTCGCGGTGATCATGCAGGAATCCCGGCTGCCAAACTCTTTCACTTTGTCATTGGTCTAATCTAGTTTGGTCCTTTGTGCGAAAATTAGTTATCGATACTTTGGGAATGCGGTCTGGGGGGACGTGGAGGCAGTCATGGGGTATCACTCGCTTTTTGACCTGTGGGCTTTTTTTTTTTGCTCTTGTTTTGGATTTTCTAGGACGAGGTTGGAAACTTAAGTAGCGGATTGAAAGCCATATGAAGGTGTTGGCAGTAAATCCTAAATGATTGTTATAGGGAAGGGGTTTTCCTATTTAGTAGACTCTGACGGGAGGTTGGCCTCTAAGGGAGATCAGAACCATTATGAACCGAAATATTAAAGGTGAAATTGAGAGCTCCTAAGGGACTATGAGCCACTGAGAGTGAGTAATCCAGTAATATTCCATTAAGTAGAGAAGAACTAAGACAAAAATAGTAATACGGCAAAACGGAAGAACCTAGGATGAGGTTCCCTTCCACGGCCCTTAAGTGCGAGTCTAACTTCATACTTTTAAGACTCCCCCCCGGCTGCTCATCCTTGCACTTTAGAATATTAGATTTTTTTTGCCCTGCCATATATGTCACTCTGCATACCTGGAAGTCTTGGCGAAACTAGGCGGCTCTGGTGAGTAGTTTTCGCATAAGTAACTGAAACTTCCTAGCGATACTGGCTAGAAAGCGCATCACAAAAGATCACTCGCGGGAAAATTTCTTTTTTTTGTTGGAAATAGAAATAGTGAGAGAGTATTCGCATTGATTTATTACTCTCACAAACGACCAAACTTGGAAACCAGTGCTTGGGGGAAGGGGGGTATCGACTAGGAATTACACTACTTGGACAACCTCGCCATCCTAAACAACTTCATCATTTTGGTCCTCCTCGGCATCCTTTTCCTCCTCGGAGTCCACTTCAGTATCAACGTCAGTATCAACATCAGTATCCGCGCCGTCATAGCTATCATAGCCATCATCTCCATCATCTTTCTTGCACCCTTCAACGACAGTTTTCTTCTTCTCGTTCTTGGTATCCGGGCCATTTGCGGCGTGTTGGTTCTCTAGCATCTCTAAGACCCGAAAAATATGTGTCATCCCGGCGTCGGCCTCCTCCAACTGGACTTCGGTCTCCTCCAGATCGTTGTATAGCGGCTCGAGGAAGTCGTTGAGATGCTTGGTGAGGGCGACCTTGTAGTCCATGGTGAAGGCCCTACTGGCGAACATGAAGTTGTGGGCCTCAAGCTTGTTGTCTATGCGCTTCTTTAGTGCGTCGCGGACGCGGGCTAGGCGACGGAAGTTGGTTTGGAGCACGTTTAGTCTGCCATAGATGGCCTCCGAAGTGGTAATAGGGGGGTTGGTGTCCGGGGAGGTGGGGACATCGCTGACCGGGCTGGAGGGGGGTGATGCGTAGGGAGAATTGGAGTTCTCTGCGGTAATAGCCATCATTGTTATGCTGTGTTTATTTGGTAGGTGGAGGGAGTGGAGTTTTGTGATGGCCGTGGTGGTACGGTTGTGGTGCGGTGGTGGTAATATATAGCTCATGGTGTGTGCGTTTGACGGCTTTCCTGGAAGAGTGCGAACACTGAGGAGGAGGGCACACGCGGGCTGTATGTGACAGGTCCATAGTATGTCCGGGGGAGATAGAGGGCTTGAAAACCATAGGGTATAGGTACCGAGTGGATTCTTGAGTCACTTAGGGCTTTACTTCCTGAATAATCAACTGCTACTCTTCTAAAGAAAACCCTATGAGATATCTCACTTAGCTTATGCTCCAGGCAATTCTTGATGTAGGTGTTTATGGCAATGGCCGCAGCATTCGACACTTTCTTCTTGTGCCAACGGGCCGGGTTTAAGCACTCTGGAAGCAACCCCGTTCTAAAAGTCTTTTCTTCGTTTTCTAATCCTTAAATCTAAATTATGTGTATGAAACCTTCCGGACAGCGGTGGGGTCTATGAATTGGGGAAAGTGTAACTTTCAAGTAACAGCCGTTTTTGAAAGTGATAGGATGCATCGGAGCGATTTAGACTACTCATTGTGGAGGATGGACGATAAAGAATAGGGACTTAAGATAAATGAAAAAAATACAGGGGGGTCTTCTAAAATTGCTGTGATACCTTAAAAACTCGAATAAATGGACCTTGTGCTGGGACGCTGGAGTTGCCTCTTCTAGTAAGGTCAGCCATATTTTTCTTTTTATTTGTTACAACTGGAGCTGAGAGACGGTTCCTTCGCTGTGTCCCTCGCCTCTTAATCCGAAGGAGGAAATTCTAGACATCTTAGCGCGAGGTCTAATTATTCCAGTTTTTCCAGTACTCTTTCCTGACTAAGTGTAAGGGCGCTTGAATCTGTTGTGTTTCATATACCATAGCTCGCAGTTTAGATTATTCAAAGGAAGAGATTCACTGCAATCACGCAGAGTCACAGAATCAGGGACAAGAAAGCAAATCACAATGTGAATTTTTTTATTTTTATCAGTAGGAAACTTTGCGAAGTATTCCCCCCAACTAACCTATCATCTAGAAGATCCGTTCCATCTGCATCTAGATTCCAGACATTTCCTTTTTTCTCAGGTAAAACAGCTCTGCAAAATCCACCCTCCGTTCATTCTGACCAACATTTCCCACTCAGCACTGCCTGTCGATGACATTTTCGAATGGCTCGACGCGGTGGCCCATGGCTGCAAGGGTGGCATTAATCCTGTCGATCTCATCCTTGTAGTCGTTCATCTCGTCCTCTGTGGCTTCGATCTTGGCGTTAATGGAGGCAAGACGGCGGTCGCGGATGCGTTCAGTGATCTCGTTGTCTTGTTCTATCTCCTCAGCGAGCGCATAGCGCTCCCTGTTCTCTTCCATGCGGTCGAAGAAGGAGCTTTCCAATTGATCACGTCTGTCTATCAACTCAGTGACCTCGCGGGAGGGGCGTGGTGTACGTCTGGGGGGCATTTGGAACTTGCTCCCTTGAATAAGTTGAATGATGATCTTTAGCGATGATATTCAGATCTTAGTAGAGAATGTGCAATGGTGAACTTACTGACAATGGCTGGGGGGGGGGAGGTGAGTAGGTTTTAAGGGCAAATATTATGTATGGAGTTTGGTGGAACGGAGAAAAGTGTGAGGAGGAAATGGAGAGAAGAAAAGGCCATTAGCGGATGGAATAAATACCCTCAGTGGGAGGATGTGTGGGGGGGCCAATGACCTGATCGAGCAAAGTCTTTGGACATAGGGTTGTAGGCAGAATGTGTGAGGGTTGTAGGGGCATCATAGGAAGTGACTCGGTCAGAAAATCCTAGCGGTTGTTGGGTTAGGGTTTCATCCCAGACCCACCCAAATCCCGCCTGAGGTTTCATGATCTTTACCAGATAGTGAAAATTGGCCTTGCTCTATGGAGTCGATTGTGGTATTCCTTTCCTACTAGCAAGCTACGGGACCTTTAACGCAACAAACTTTAAAGTGCTACCGGTCCAGGAATTTCGCTTCCTGTTGGTGCGTTAACATTCCACGGGGGAAGAGATATTCTCGGAATTGGGGGATTTTTCCTCCTCGCACGAGGCTTGCCATACGGATTTTTTGTTTCTGGACTTTTGCCCTTATGCTCCGCTTCCAGCCGTTGAAGTTCGGGTGTCGGCCAAAGCATCTGGCTAGTGAAAGTGGTGACATAAACTTGTAGTAGGGTGACCTAGCGGCCTCAATCCCCGTTCTCCCTTCTAGACCCCCCGTCCTCCCTTCTGTTCCATATTTTCTTCTATTTGTAATCGGTTTCTCTTGAATGGCATCCTTCCAATGCTGACCTTTTTTTTACTTTTTATCCTGTGCTGGGCCGACATATCTGGATTTCAATAGACTGGTGGTCAGTGTTTCGGAGGTTGTTTCTGCTGTCTGGGACTGATTCCCACTGACTCTGCAGAGTGTTCTCCTTTTTCTTTCTCCTTTTTCCCTTCTTTTTTTTTTTTTGCTGTGCTAGTTTTTGCTTTATCGCAGTCTTTGTTTGTCTATTGAAAAGCAGGCACTCCCAAGTTTCAACGGCTTTCTTAGTAGCAAGCCTATTTCTCATTCGCATACCTTCCGATATTCCAAGATTTATTCTCTCTTTCTATCCCAGTTCCTACAAATTAGACCCAAAAATGTTTCTCAGCCCCAAAAGTAGAATTGCTTTTCTCTCATATAGCCATTATTTTCCGAGTGACTTTGTGTGAATAAGCTTGTTCTTACTATAATAATATTATGTTGATACCATGTTAGTCAGTTACTATGGTGGTGCAAGTAGTCCCTTTATAGTATTGTCTGAAAATACCTTAAATTTTTCCCGTTTGATGAAATAGAGAAGCAAACTACTTACAGTGTCCTAGAAAACAAAAATAAAGCTTTCACACCATCAAACACCACTATCACAATATTGTAAGCAATAAAATGCAAAAGCAAACCACGCGTGTCCCTAAACCTACATAACTGTAGCATCTACAATCTCCGCTAACCACTGCCTCAAGGCCAATGCTAGCACGCCAGGCAACTCCTTAATATCGCTAACGACAAGGTAAAACCCGAAGGGGAACGAATCCAAATACTTATACATCTTCAACGCCATACCGCCGTTCTCGTCCCGCTCGAACTTCACCCCCTCGAGTGTAAGAATGCTTGTCTCGCGGACGGAATCCACGATAACAAACACGATCATGATTTTCTCCTCCTGGGCTTTGCGCACTTGTCGGCGGAGGGTATCGTGGTCCTCGCATACGCCGTCGGAGACGATGATTTCTAGTTGCCAGAGGCTGGCGTTGGAGTTTGTGCGCGCGGACTCAAAGATGGAGAGGGACTTCTCGACGAGGGTTTTCACGTTCGTCTTAGTTTGGTCGAAGGTGAAACTTTGGAAGATCTTCACGCCGGATTCGGAGGTGAAGGGTTGGTCGAAGGGGTGGATTAGACGGGTTGTTTCGCCGAAGCTGACGATGGAGATTTGGCCGACTTCGAGTTGGGATAGGGCCTTTGCGACTAGGGTCACGGTTTCAAAGGCTAGGTTGACAGAGTTGGACTCCGCCATGGACTTCGAGTCGTCGACTGCTATCATTACCTGGTATTGACGCTTGCTGGGCTTTGTACGGCGCATCCAAATCTTGTCTTTTTTGTACTGACTTGCAATGTATGGGATGATACGCTTCATATTCAGTCGCTTGCCGGTTCGGAAATCTCCTCTCATCTTGGTAGCTAGAGTAGGTTCGAGAATAAGTCGGAGTTGCTCGCACAGACCCATTGATAGGTCCTTTGTTGACTGTTCGTGCTTCCGCCACAAATCCCGCGACTCTACCCATGAACGGCTGTTCACGAGTTGAGACGGTGGCGAATTACCCCCTCCTAGCTCGTTATCGGTCATATCGATGTCCTCAGGCTCCAAATTAGATTCAGCGTCTTCCCGAGGGAATATTTGCTGCTTAGATTTTGGTTCTAATGCCTTCCCAATGATTGCGCCAACAGAGCATTCTTCCGCCGATTCCAAGTTATCAGCATCCCTGTCCTCGGAACTTCTCATCTCATCATCCGTGGCATTGCCCTCTTTCAGCTCCGATTCATCATCCTCAAAGGTCTCCTGCGGCTGTGTAGTCCCCGAATCAATCGCCATCGAATCGTCAAGCGAGTGAGCTTGGTCTTCCGTCGCCGCGCCAAGAGCTTGCGTGTCAGCGACGGCTTCCTCGTCCGGCAAATGCTCGAATTCTGGATCGTCAAGTTCCTAACGTGCATGATTAATAATCGGAAATAATCGAAATTGCGGTTTTTTGCGCTTACCATATTGTCAACTTGGGGGCGTTCTGTATCTTTCTGGGCATCTAAAATCTCTCGGCGCCTTCGGTGCCATTTTTCCAGCACGTCACCAACTTTACGGAAAGATTCTTGTTCTTCCTTGAGATGCTCGTCTTTGGAGACTTGGTCGTCATTCTGAGGACTTGCATCTTGTACTGAGGCTTGACCAAATTTCTGACCGTGCTCTTGATTAGCGTCTGCGCCATTGGTTTCTGGCGGTTCACCAGATTTCGCCTCCTCGCCTGACTGCTGCTGGGCTGAGTTCTGCTCGTTACTATCTTGCTGGTCGGCGCCGCCATCGTGTGCTTGAGCTTCGTTAGGCGCAGTTTTCTCAGTTTCCCCAGACTTCTGCTCTTCGTGGGTTTGGAGTAGAGAGTTTTGTTCTTGACATTCGGGGGCTTCGTGGTCTTGGTCCATCTCCTCTTCGTTCACCTCTCCCTCTTGTTCAATCCGCTCTCCTTCATTGTCATTCTCGTCTCTTGCATTCTCCGGTTCGCCGAGTTCGGAGTCCTTTGCTAAGGAATCCAACTCGGGGAAGCACTCTTTTCTCTCATCTTTCCCTTCATCGTTTTGCATAGGTTCTTCCTCATGGGCAATGTCTGAGAGGTCGTCCATATTTAGATCGCCATCTTCATCTCCTTTCTCATCACCATCGAGTTCAAGATCTTCCGGTAAGTCAAGTGTATCGACTTCAGGAACATGTGAGTCCATTCCTTTGGCTGCCTCTGGCCGAACCTCATCCTCTTCATCCGCCCCTTTGCCTTCATCGTCACTCGCGTCTTCCATCTCGAGCTCTTCCTCCTTGTCCGCTAGACCACGTTGATTTTCGTTGTTCTCCTTCTTCGCCTCGATATCTTCTCCTTTATTTTCTTCACCTTTTGTTTCACCCCCTTCTTTTTCCTTAGCATTATCATCTCCCTTCCCATCCCACAGCTTTTCGTCGACAGCAGTAGGGTCAAGATCATCAACACCGCCAGTTTCTTCGTCCATATCATCCTCCTCTTCATTACCAGAACCCTTCTCACCACCATCTTCTCCTTTGTCCGACATATCGCCCAATTCGCCTTCCATCTCACTTTCAATGTCTACCGCATCTCTTTCATTCTCGATCTCTTTTTCTCGCTCCTCTCTATTTTTCTCTTGGGCGAGCTCTGAAAGGTCTTCGTCGGCTTTGATGTCTTTGCTAATGTCGTCTGCACCTTCGCCTTCTCCGAGCCCGGTTCCGCTCTTAAGACCATTCGCGCCACCAGTTTCTTCACCTTGTCCCTTCTCCTCTGGCATGCAGAAGCCTTTCGTCAGTAGCGCAGTGGCAGACTGGCAAAGGATATAAGTAGTCTTAGATGTAACGTGGTAGTAACATAGTGCCTCTCGAAGTGCCTCTCGACAGATAATAGTATACTCCTGGATAATCGGGTAATAAGCTGCGAACAGCGCGCGCGTAGCCTGTGAGGTAGCTGCAGTTGTATCAGATGGCTGCAGTCTTGCCACCAAAGCTAGAGTCTCTGCTGCTCTGCGAGCGATATCGCCCATATGTAGAGACCTCATGCTGGACGCAGACGCAGATTGGCATTGGGCCAGCCAGCCGGTTTGTTGGGATGATGGTGGGTAGGACGTCCGGGAGTCCTTCAATTTTTGTAGGCTGACGAATACTAGATCGCAAAGGCC
Organism: Tuber borchii; assembly: GCA_003070745.1. Classification (NCBI taxonomy): domain Eukaryota; kingdom Fungi; phylum Ascomycota; class Pezizomycetes; order Pezizales; family Tuberaceae; genus Tuber; species Tuber borchii. The sequence continues at coordinate 112,150 of NESQ01000046.1, forward strand.
TTGCAATGAAGCGTCAATTATCTGCAGTGACACAGAAGAATCCGCATTTGCGGGCGCTCTCGGTTGGTATTCCCGAGAAAGCAGAGCTGTTATAGGGTGGATAATATAAGATATTTCCGGTCGTTTCTGCCTGAGACATTCTGCATTTGAGTTCATTCCAAGCAGTGCCCCCATGGCCCGATCCATCAACATCATAGCCGAGTGCTCCCAGACACCATCATGGATGGCGAGCGCCTTTCTAAAGCTAGTGTTTAAATTTATAGCGGCTTCGCGAGACTTCTCAAAGAAAGCTTTGGCATCCTCTAACTCGATTCCACTGAAATCTGCGTGAATCCTCAACAACTCGATACCCAACCCAAGAGTCTCCGGAAGCCACAGAAGCTTCCTCCGGATATTGGTATACTCCTCGGGTACAATACTACTGTCTCCATAAAGATCCAGATGCTCCATCTCCAAGTTCGATAATGCCCTGTAGCTCTCTATAACCTGCTGCACACTCTTAAGATCTCTAAGTGAGGACGAAATCACGGCCCGCTGCTCCAGGATCATGGAAAACATATTCTCAATATATCCTACACTCCTCGCGACCTCCGGGCCTGTCAAGTCCGGCGTCGGCCCTGCCGCAGACCTCCGAATCTTCGGTAAAAGTTCTAAAACTCGAAGGAAGTAATAAGACTCATTCCCGTCATTACCAGTCTGCACTGTCTCCGTAGCTGTGAGGACTGCCTCGAGAGTAGATTGTTTTTCTAGTTGAGAGCTACTAAGGTTCCACTTCAATCCCATTTGCCGAAGTTCCCTCAATGCATCTACGAATGCCTTTCGTTTTCTCGTCTTCAAATGCTTCACTTCAGGCCTGTTGGTTTCTGTGAGCGTTCCGGGAGTCTCGGCTTGGAGTTCTTTCATGACCGCGACGATTGATGTCGAGAATTTGCTTAACCAGCCTGCGACGTCGACAATTCCGGACTGAGACACTTGCTGCATTGTTTGTACCGTGGGAACAAGATCTATAAGGCGGGAAGGTCTGCTATCCCATCTTTGCACTAATTTCTCGTAGATCTCTTTGACTAGCTCAATGTTGATATCTGATTGAAGAAGAACCCCTGGTACGCTAATGATAGCTCTATCCTCTTCAGAAGGCATGCCACCTTCGATCAAGGGCCGCATCGGTTGATCGAGTGTTTCCCGATACTTCTTGACAACCTTATAAAGCTTCCGATGTGACCGCTTCGCACTATCTCTCAAAGCAATAATATTTGTATCTTTCCAACTAGCTAGCAGAACTACCTCCGAAACTTTCTTTTCAAAAGTCTTTCTCTGCTTCATCAGGAAATCCGTAGCGATGGGCGCGTATTGCGAGTAATACGCGATAAGATTTTTTAGTCCCTTCTGTATAGACAACATCTCCAGTTTTTCCTCAGATAAGTGCAGAACATGTTGCTCAAACGTCTGTAAAAGACGAAGTCTGCAGGGGAACTGGCCGATAGAGGAAGAAGTTATGAACGCAACAAGTGTAGAGACAAGTTGGAATATATGATCATTTAGGTTTCCCCCTGTCTCAGACAGGCGAGCCGGGTTAGCAATCACACTCTCGAACACGTAGAACCACCAAGCGTCTGCATCGATCTTGCACTTCTCATCCTCAATGTCGAAAAGGCGCGGCCAAGTAGTTAGTTCCAAACGCCTCCAGCTTATAATTAGTTGAGTCAAGGCATGGTAATGTTCTGCGGCAGAATACTGGCTGCTAGCGACGCTTTGCCATTCGTCCAATGACCCGTGCAACCTCTCGACCTTAGGAAGGAGTTTTGCCACCGGCGAGTTGTTAGGGAAGCTGAGTATCTCCCGACATGTCTCCAAGGCATCCTGAAGAGTGACATTTTCAGGCCAAGCGTCAGTCAAAATCTGCAGACGAGCCCGGCATTTCTCAATCGCGCCAACTAGCCTCTGAGCTTGTTCCAGGTTCTCATCGGTATAAAAGTCATATGTTTTAGAGCTAGGCTTCCCTTCGCGCCCGTCGATCCATTTAGACGTTTCGCTAAGGGAAAGCGCGATCGCCGGCAGGAAACCCTCAAGCTCTTTTTGAGTAGCGAGAAAGCCATCAGTTTTGTGCATGCTCTTCGCGAAAAGACTGACACCACGGCGAATGAGGGAAGGTAAGTCACATCCTGAATTATCTCTCGGAAGGTAAAGAGCGGAATGGCATTTGGCAAGGCTAATAGCCAAGGAGCGGTGGTCCACAGTTGGTTTTTCTGACTTTTCGATTTCTTGCTCGTAGTCCGGAAACATGGCCTTTAGTTCCTGTTCGTCACAGTCCGCTTCTCCACCCTCGTATCGGTAGAGGTTTGCATCTGCAGCGGCCTTTTCTTGCTCTTCTACTGTCTTGGCCTTCCAATTATCAAAGAAACGAAGCAAGATCTTGTTGACAACCTCGTGAGATCCTTTATCCAATCCTTCAAATCCTTCGACCGCCCTACGAGTCGCAATCCTCCATAACAAAAGCAGTTGAGCATCATCCCAGTCACCACCGCTAGCAAAATGGTCAAAAGTTATATCTCCTCCGAAGTCCGGAATAAGAAGTGACTCGATATGCCCCGATTTCTTAGTCTCAATAGCAGCAAGACCCAGCCCAAGCTTCAAAGAGTATAAAAATCCAAGTACCGGATCCACCAAATCTTTATAAATAGGGTAATTCCTGCTTAGTCTCTCAGCGATCTGAGACAAATTCTTCTGGAATAACTGCTCTTCGGCATGGCCTTCATTCCCGCGCTTCAAGATAGATGCGAGGAGCCGCTCGTGCGGATTGCTCTGGACAACAACCTTGAGTAACGCTGAGAAATCCCCTTGTAACTGAGCCATTTCCGATTCCTCGGGCCGTTCCATCAATGAGTTCGGAGGCTCCCCACCAAGCTCTTCAATTTGGTTCTGTAAATACTGTAGTTGAAACTCATTTGTTTGACCGGTAAACCTGGATTCAAAAATCTTTTCCGCTTCAATCCTGGCGGTTATGTCGCCCTTTTGGCGCAGATATCTCTCTCGTCGTACCTTCAACTTCATGGCGGGATCGAAGGTGCAACTGGGAACATATAGTTTTAGACACCCTAAGGCATAGTGCGTCCAAGCAGAGCCTAGGCGCTCCAAAGTAATAGTCCCGAATCGAGATAAATCCGAACAAATAGCATGGATTGCAGGAGCAAAGTGAGTGTCAGCTACTGTCTTGAATTTATCGTTTGACGTCGGCGAAAGGGGAAAGCTGGGTATCCTCGACAGCCCCACTTTCTCCCCTAATAAAGCTCGACCAACAATACCAAACCAATTTGTAATCTGTTCATACATCTCTCCATCATAAAATTCAGAATGCAGTGTAATAATCTGTGAAGATAATTAGCTTTCAACCCCGGGCAAGCTAGCTCCTCGGAGTATAAATACCTTATATATCTTAGTAACTAGGAGTTGTGTCAATTGGAGTGTCCTATGACTAGTCACATCTTGAACATTCAAAAATAACTGCTTCGAAAATGTTTTCAAATCGACATTGAGCTGGCTCGTCTGGCCGATCGCCGAACGCCTCACTTGATGGCTGTCATCTAGGTCAGTACGACTAGATATCAGGCAACGATACACATACCTAGACTCCAATATTTCGGCTATGAATTGAGCCTCTACGAGACTATATGGGCCATCAACAACACAATTCTCGAGTTGCCATATATCCTTAAGAACTTGCTCGTAAGATGTGCCTAAAAATTACGGTCAGCAAAACCCCCCGCAAAAGCATCTCTAGGGAACTCACGGAGCCCGATGCTTGGGGCCTGATAGCTAAGAAGTCCGGATATGGGTCTGCCAGCAAAATGTGCGATAGCGAGCATATCGTTGTCGAGCTGTAAGAAACGGTCAGCAAACAGGTAGTCAAATGTTATATAGCCAATCCCTGCCTTCGCTTCATTCGGAAATGCGGCTACCCGGAGAGCTCTGAACCGAAACAAATAATCGAATGCTGGCCTGAAAACCGACTCAAGCTGCTCAGGTTCAGCTAACGCTTGCGACTTCTCAAGTTGGTCAATCTCTGCCCTAAGCCCTTGGACCAATTTCTGGATATTATCCACGCCCGAGAAAGTCAAGACGTCAGTGAGTGCTGTGATAAGTAATCTCTTCTGGAAAGCGAATACTTCAAACGAGCCTATTCGTAAAGTTAGTGACCCGATCAATAAGCTTAAGAGGTGGAAAAAACCTTTAAATCTCAACGTCACAGCATCAAATCGATCGGCAATTTCCTTCAGCTCGTTGTACACAGTCCAAGCAGCCAACGAAGCAGGCACAGATGGGCGCATCGCATTCCACACCAACTCCATAGAGAATCCAGTTGTAAGTTGGAAAGGAGCCCGAAATCCGTCTAACGCTTGTCCAATTGGCTGCATCAGAGCACGAGGAAGACTATCTCTAGAGGATTTAGCCCATTCCTCAAGCAATCCCACATACACATGGAGTACACTCTCATCCAACTTATTCCCCGCAGCACTACTCAAGCCAACAATATCATGCCATAGCCGCAGAAGCTCCAAAATACGTAAAAGCGAATCCTGCAATTTCTTATCCTCGCACACCCCCCTAAAAAACGTAGAGCCACACGGCCGGGAATCAGCCCAATTGTATAGTTCTTCCCGGACAGTTGACAAGAATTCGAATACCGGTAGGCCGAAATCGGTTTTAGACGTTGACGCAGGTAGTTTCTTTTTCGATGCCGATATCTCCAAAAAACTCATGCCTTTCAACCCTTCTAATGTTGCTGTCGTCGGTTTTCGAACAATTGCTTCTTCTACTTGCTCGATTTCGAGTATCCCTCTCAAGCAGTCGTGCACTCGTGTGTAGACGGTCCATTCAAGTATTCTTTGGGAATGATCTGCTTCTCGGCCGGATGCCTCGATTCCAAGAAACATTAGAGGCGTATTGCGCGGTAGATTTATAGGCTATTTAAACCATTAGTCAATATTTACTTCAAGACCGAGCCCCTCAGTACCCATATCAATTATTTCGAGTCACTTACCTGTGCCCCCTTGAATCCATAAATAGCTGGCAACAGTTTCGCGAGATACTCTATACGATCTTCACGAAGGGCCCAGGTCCATTTATGCAAATCTAGGTAAATGTTTACTGCACCCTGTACAATTCCCATCCGCCGCGCCTCCATCCCGGTCGACGACGATCCTATATGATCTCTCCATCTAGTCAATAATGCCATATCGGTCTCCGTTTTCTCCCCAGGCGTGTGGTCGAGAGCGATGTACACAAGGTACTTGAATACCAACGTATCAATATCGTTGTTGAGAAATTTACCGATGATCTGATAGATCCCCATTGAAGACTCTGTCGAAGGGGAATATTTAGCAAGCTCCTTCCGTTCTCTATCATCTTCTTCGGCACACTTTTCCATTGGAAGCGGATCCAAGAAAACCTCTATCCCACGATTCCTCATAGCCCGTGAGAGTTCGCCGTGGTCGGGGTCCATCGTTAGGAAGAGCTGAAAACCCGGGCTTGGGCGTACCACTTTTGGTCTGCCATCTTTGCCGTTGTGTTCGTTGACTACGAGACATCCATTTGGTTCGAGGAGCGAGTTTAGCCTATCTAGTACACTTGGACTGCATAGGTTCGCATTATCTAGGACCAGCCACCTCCCTTGCTCAATGGCGTCGATTAACGTCCCGTCAACCCACTCGAACCTAGCATTTGTAGATTCGAGAGCTTCGGCAATTACTTCCTCAAAATTATCAATGAATGGGTGGAACGTTCCAAATGCGTACTCCTCTTCAAGCGACCTAAGTTCCGTAGTAAGGCGCTGCAGTGAATCAATTCCAAGTCCAGAACTTGAGGACTTGATACGCTCACAAAACCCAAGCGCTATCTGAAGAGGCCCCGGGTGGCCATCCCCACAGAAATATTTAACTCCCAAATCCTTCAAGTGGTAATCGAATTGAGCAAAGGCCTTGGAAATCTTCCTGGTAATGTCTACTTGTTCAAACCCACCAACAATATCTGTAGTATCAATATCACTGTTGATTGCGATCTCATCAAGCTCGACGCCAGCGATACTTGCCAAAAGTTTTAATAGCCCGGTCTTCCCAACGCCAGAGGGCCCAACCAATATGCATGGAGTCTCCTGCGCAATTGCGGTCATAATTGTCTCCATAACAGGCAAGTTCTGCTTTAAAATTGTGAGATCCTGAGAGGATACAAAACACAGATCACTCCGACGGTTGAGAAGCGCGTGACCAACTTGCAGGTGCTCCTTAGATAGTCGATAATAGAGATGTCTCCTACTAGGCTTAGATCCAAAAACCTGGTCAAATAGCGCGTCAACCCTCTCTCTATCCTTCGCAGTCCGAAATCGATATTTGATAGTGCCTAGAAACTCTTCAGGCTCTCTGGCGGCCATGAACCGGGCAGGTGACGATAGTAACCCAAGCCAACGCAAAGTATCTCGCAGGTTGAATTCCCAGGGCCCTCCAAAGCTTCCGAAATTCCTCTTTTGAGATATCTCACTATCCAGAAGAACCATAAGCTCGATTACCTTCGAAACGTATTTAGGGTAGACCGATGGATTCAAGCGACCAGCGATAAGTTGTAAATCTTCAAGACCAAGAGTGTCAACATAAACAACCGTAAACCGGTTGACAAAAGACGCGGGAAGTCCTTTCCGCCCTCCACCTTGTTGGTGTGGATTCTGCGCCGCAAAAACTGCAAAGTCCGGATGTCGTCTGAAGGTACGATCGAGCTCCGAGATGTACGTCTCCCCGCGATGATCCAAACAGGCGTTCAGACCCTCTAGCACTGACTGGGAAGCCAGGTTCATCTCATCTAGTAACACCCAATGTCCGGCTTGCATAGCCCGAAGGAATGGAGCATCTCGCCAGGCAAATTCCCCGCTTTGGCCGCCCTCAACCGGGACATCGGAGCCGAAAAGATCCATCAGGTCAGTTTGCTCTGACAAATTGATTCGCGTCAGGGGATTTCCACTGGCCTTCGCAAGGGCCGATATCAGACTCGTTTTACCAACGCCGGGGCTACCTTCCAGTAGTACAGGTTTCTGCAACTGCATTGCTCTGACTACTCGCATAGCGTTCTTGATGGTTGTCGGCGCCGTCATATCGAATGACTCAGAAATATCTACCGCGGCATCTTTATTCTTTCGCAGGGAGAACGCTCCAAGCTGGATCTCCTCACCACCCGTATTAGCAGTAATCGGTTGATCGTATATTTGAGATAAATCCTCTCCGCACAGTTGTGACAATTCAGAGATACACTGTCGCTTCTCTTTTTCCAAATCTTCAGAAGCAATTGACAAACCCCCGGAGGGGTTTGCCCCCATCCCATCAATAAACACGAGTGCTGCGCCATGAACTAACCCAAAGGCAGGGTTCGCGGGCGGACAGGAGTTGATGAATTTAACCCAGGCCAATACATCTCGAATAGAGATGACCGGGGATGAAAGGGAGCTAGAAGGCCTAGAAATCCGCTGCGGAAACTCAACCACGGTTCTAGCATACTTGGACGCAAACGGCGCAATTTTGGCTTGTACAATCTGCAGGACGTCTTCCGGGTCCGACATCGACGGGACCCAGATTTCCGTAAACCGATTGCGTAGTGCCGGGGAAAGCTCTTTTTTACCATAGTCACCGCCAGGATTCATTGTGGCCATGAACTGGAACCCATCTGTGGCTATGATTTCTGATTCCTTTGCTCCCTTCTCTGCTAGTAGGATACCCCGTGCAGGCTCTAAGACACTGTTCAATCTCTCTAAGACAGAATCGTCGGCTAAGGATATCTCGTCAAGTAAAAAGAACTGGCCAGATTTCATAGCTTGGATAAGACTTCCATCAGCCCACTCAAATAACGCTTTCATCCGCTTGCGATTAATTTGGATTCGAGCTCGGGCATCATCGGGTATTCTCGCAGCGATATCTTTATCCAACGAATCATAAGCCCTTAGCAATATAGTCAAGTTGTTATCGGTAATCTCAGTAGACGAGCGTTCCCTAAGGATGGTCAACAGGTCCTCAGTAAGTTGGCTCTGGCAAGCCTGCTGATTCCGAATTGGTCGCTGAGCACCAATAATATCACCAGTTTCAGTATTTTGATGAGCATTGACAACAAACAATGACTTTCCGAAGGCATCTGCCAACATCTGACACACTGTCGTCTTCCCGCATCCAGTCTCGCCAATGAGAAGAACAGGCTCATTATTACGTAGAGCATTTGCGACGAGTGCGTAGAGTCGGCGCATCGCTTTTGTCCAAACAATGTCGCCGTTCGCTCCACAAATTTTATCAATGTAATACTGATATTCTGGGGTGGATTCAAGCGAATATAAAGATGAATCGTCGATTTTGACTCGCATAACCCTCTCAATGATCTCCTTAACAGCGAGTTTCTCCTTTTCGTCACGAACCCGCTCTACTAATAGCATGTACCCATCATTAGCCAAACTCTGATAACTCTGGTCAGTACGAGCTGCTTGACGGTTAGCCCATCTGAAGAGATCTCTAAGAGTAGCGAAGCTGTTTTTCTGTTCGAACAATCTAGTTGTTTGACGAATCAATGAGAGTTCCTACCCAACGGTTAGCAGGAATTCAGTAAACTACCTGCAGAATCACTAGAATTACCCTATAAACAGCCACAATCATCTTGCATCGGCTAGGTGGTATTTGACACCTTCCCTCTAGAATCGTCCTCAGTTCGTCTTCAGGGATATCGTCGAAATGCAGCTCCAAAAATCTGTTCCGGAATGCCCTAGATAGCACCTTCCTTCCTCCATAGAGCCCAGGCGGGTTCTGAGTTGCGAAGAGCATAAAATCCTTATGCGGCCTCACTACCTCCTGTGTTTCCGGAATCAAAAGCTCTCTATTGTCATCTAGCAACCTGTTCAATGCCTCGAGTACGTCCGTAGGCGCAAGATTAAGTTCGTCAAGTACGATCCAGTGACCCTCTCTCAAAGCTTTGACAAGTATACCTTCTTGGAATCGTAGTCGCCCATCGTCATCTGAAATATAGCTCCCGATATATTCTTGAAGATCGGTATGTTCGTGATTATTGATTCGCACGAATTTGTGCCCTGTCTTTCTCGCAAGGTATTCAATCATACTAGTTTTCCCACTACTCGTCGGCCCTTGGATAAGTACGGGGAACCGTTTTGTCGCAGTAGCTCGAACCAAGTTAAGCATGTTCCGCCGAACGGATGGAGGTATAATATAATGTGGCTGGTCCTCGAGTGGGTATGCTCCCTTGTGCATCCAATAATGCTCGAACAGGACATATTCTGCCCCCGGACATCGAGGAATCTGGGAAATCAGACTCCGTGCATTCTTGTGCCTGCCCAGAATATATTTCTCGATAATCGGTAATAGTATGCCCTCCGATGCCTGATCGAGCAGCGTCAAGAAGCTCATGCAGAACCCTTCATACAAACTCCGCCTCAAGCCATATACTGGAGCAATCTCGAAAACGTAACTCAGAGTCCTTGTCAAAGTCCTTATACTATAGTGTGGGCGCTGATTCGCACCATCGACCAGCTGCTGGTCCTCTGACAAGCGCTTGGCCTCCATATAAACACTTGCGATATCAGCGACCACTATGTCATCCCCAACCGCCAGGTTTCCAAGATACTCTCTAATAATAGCGAGAAGATTACTCAGTTCTTGATCTGGACTGGTGACGTATAGTTCAGTGAATCTGCTTCTCAGCCCAGGCGGCAAATCCCGCTTTCCCACATCCGTGGCCGGATTCATACATGCAAATATTCTGAAATCCGGGTGTGCCTTTACTCTCTCCACATCACCCTTCTCACTTAGAAGTATAGAGCCACCACCGCCGTCTTTAAGCAGATCGGCAATGCTCTCCAGAGTATCTGCGGCCGCCAGGTTTATCTCGTCCAAAAGTACCCAGTCTCCGTTTCTAGCAGCCTTCACCAAGCTTCCCTCCACAAAGGAAAAGGCAAAACTTTTGTCTAACTGCGAGTTATGTTTCTCAAGGTTCGATAAATCATTTGCAAAATTAGTCCACTTCGCCTGAAGAACCGGTCTATCCACATCGTCTAGTTTTCTCTTCTTAGCAGGCTTATCTTCGAGTTCCTCCACTTTGGGTGCAGCAAAGAACTGGTCGGCCATTTTCACAGCTTCGCCCCACAACGTTATAACTCGGTTCCATTGCTGCTTCGACCAAAACTTATTCAAGGCATCTAGAAAGCGCTTATTCCTCTTCAAAGAAAATGTCTTCTCGAATAAACCATCGAATCTCTCCTTGAGCGGGATAGCCAACGTTTTCATGTCGACAGGCTTGAACCCACCAAGGAGGTCACCACTCTCAGTCTGTTGCGATAAGTTTATGACTGTAAGGTTGAATCGCATCATGTCCGCCAATTGCTGCACAACAGCTGTCTTCCCAGTGCCGGTTTCTCCTACCAATAAGACAGGTTCCGCGAGCCTAATTGCTACACCAACTTGCTCCAACAGCCGTGCTGCATGATTTGTAGTCGCAAATGGCCTTCTCTGAGCATATCCCCTCCGCCGCTTTGGTCCAACTGGCTCCTTCTTTCGTTTCTTAAGCTTCACTCTCCCGACCACCAAGATTCGTTCAGAGTCGCTGTATCCAGGAATATGACCCCCTCCAAGGAATAGATCAATGCGTTGTGAAGGTATATGCATATTGCTCGCAACCCTTTTGACAATCAGGGTTCGGGCTTCCTTGGTTTGCAGACTTCCAGCAAAACAATCAACTGCCTCCATGAATATCCCATCGAATACTCCGTCTGATAGTGGTTCATGACTTGTGGCAATGCCGACAGAGATGTAAAGAGCGTGAACTCTCTTGCACCATTTCATCAAATCGCGAGGAGATATTAACCTCCCAAGACTTGTCTTACTGATGGCAAAAAATGACGGTTCTGAGTACGTTTTCTGAACATCGTGATAGACATCCATTAAAGTTGGTGAAATTCCCACCAACAGGGGAAATCGTGAATCTATTATTGTATTCAATTCTTCCCCGGAGGGCATCTCCACATTTACTCTCTCCCAAAGTCGACTTCCGAGACTGTTCATGGCCACCATATCTGATTTTATTGAGGGTGCAGTTCTGATAGTAGCAATTAATTTGAAACCACGAGCTGCTGCGATCTTGTCCCCTCTTGAAGGGATTACGAGTTCACCTCGTTCCATTAATGGGAGCAATACACTCAAAACGTCTTTTGGTGCTTGGTCAATATCCTCTACAAGAAGCCATCTACCCTCCCTCACGGCAGTTGTCAAGACCCCCGCTCTCCATTCAAAGCTTCCTGGGGCATCCGTAGTGGTGTAGGCTCCAACTAGGAGCTTCGCGTCTGTCTGGTCCCCAAGATGTATCGAAATCATGTCATTCAAAGTATTAAGCACTTGTGCGATCTGGTGAACGAGATACGTTTTCCCAGAGCCAGATTGCCCAGTAATAAGTAAAGGTCGTGGAGAACGGAGTGCTTGGGCAATTGAGTTAATGTTCTTCCGCGTAGTGTGCGTATCGACGATACTCGAGGATTGCGAGGGTGGTCCTAAAATAGCTGTCAGGGCCGAATACCCCCATACGGTAGTGCACCATACCTCGAAGCCTTGGAATCAAGACCCCACAAAGATCAGCCGCCAATGGCGATAGGTCACTAGAATTAATGACTCGTGAATTCCCTATACTCATTTCGTCGTTCACAGGCCTTGCCGTTTCTAAATCCTTTGATAATTTCTCTAGCCTTTCGGCTTCCAGCAGCCTAAGAAAGCAAGTATCAATAAAATACTCTATACCGGTTATGAGAGCGCCCCTCACATTAAAAACCCATAGTCTACCTCTCTACCCTCCCATAGTCCAAGGACCTTCTCTTTCGCAGTACCTCCAACCCCGAAACGAGAAAACATTGCCTCCTGCGCACGATCGGCAGCCTTCAAATATATCGACAGTATCCTAACCGAGAGATACCGTACCGGAAGATATTCGTGCCTCATAAGCCCAAACAAAACATCCGCATTAACGAGTCCCAAAAACGCTTCCCTTCTAAAACACAACAAACGATGAAGCGACAACAGCATATCAAGTGATCTTTCGCCATGGTCCACCGTCGATAGCTCCGACAAACGCAATTCATCCGACAAACGCTCCATCCTAGTGAGAAACCCAGGGGCAGCTTCTCCTGGACCAGAGCGTAGCAGAAACTCCTCAGCGAAGTCTGCCAGGAACGGCACTACGGGGAGCACTCTGGCGAACCCCGCCGCGAGTTGTTCCACCGTAGCAAACCCCCGCCATCTCGCCACAAGGTCAGTAAATATCGGTTCATAGCAAATAAGTATTAACGAAGTGAAATTGGGATCAATTGCAATCCTGGAGAGAGTATCAAGGTAGAGGCCATTGTCAACTCGGGCTGAGCCGGAAATAATCGAAATTGCATCCGGCGGAAGAGATGATATTAGCGGCGATGATAGGAATCTTTGGTCGAATTTCGAGCAATCCATTTTCACTTTGCGCTGTGTCTATTGTGGTGAAAGCGAGGAAAAGGCTTCTTTGGTGAATGAGAATTTGTTCGCGGCGTTTATCAAAAAGTTTACTGGAGAAAGAAAAAAAATGGCTTGGCCTGCATGAGTTGCTGTCAGGGCGTTGCGGCTCCAATCTGATATCACCATCGATCACACTCTGGGCGGCTCTTTGCAACTGCAGAGAAGTTCCCACGGCGAACTACCGGTAGCATAGTCCACAGAGATCCAAAGTCGACAAGAAATGCCCGAAATGGTTACTCAGTTACACAGAGAGTCCCATGGGATGCCCACTACCGGTAAGACAGCCAGAATCTTTGTACTCGGGGGGGTCAGTAAAAAGTACTAAAAACCGGAAAACTATTTCTGCCGATCCCATACAAACCTCTGTGGAGACAAGGGTTATGTTTTCCAATTTTTAATGAACCCTCCGAGTACCGCAGTTGAATACCGATACCTTACCATTATCGCCTGCAGGTACAAGTACCGTACCGATAAGAGTTTTTTTTTTTGCAAATTTGGAATAAAGCACTTTCGTTTAACACTTCACTGCCTAGCTAAACCTCTTTGGGGCTACGATGGACACTTCAGTACAACCTGGGCAAACACTTGGAGAGATATTTTCGTACAGGGATAGCCTACAGCACCTGTACTGGTACGGTAGTTGATCAACAAAATAGTCCCTGTCTTCCACGAAAGCGTCTCCCTTGGTAGGGTACTTGTACCTCCTCTCAACGTACAAGTACAGCAGGAAGCGAGTCTCCGAATAATACGGCACAGTATAACAATTATAATATTATATTCCTCTCCTCACCACTATTTCCATTCAAGAGACCATTAACAGCAAAGGAATAAGAATTTATTATAGTGTATATCTTATCAGATCCTCATCAGACTGAACTCGTCATCACGCCGTCAGGCTGTTTACTGTCGTATGTGGGCCCCGCCCCGTAAGCGTCGGCCAACCGCAACGCCCCCCCCCTCCCCCAGGTGTTTTGCAATTATTATGATAGATTTTCCTTTCTTCCTTGCTTGCATTCCACTAGCCTCCCAGGGTTGCAGCATTCTCGACGGGTGGTAGGGCCCCTCTCCCAGCAAGCAAGACAGAGAGAGAAAGGCAGTGTAGTGCGGGGCCGTGGGCACAGGGCAACGATCCTATCAAATTATCCAGACAGCATGCAGTTTTTTTCTTTTTTAGGGCATTATATAGTCTACCGGTAGTGGACCCCATACGTTACCATTGATACCGGTGCTAGAGGGAGCGGGCTTGGTGAGTAGCACAATCTGGACAGCTAGTGCGTCCTCGGAGCCTATTCTCCCAGCCCCATGGACCACTGCTCATTGCTAGATCCCTCGTGCTCTATGGCAGTAATTCGGCAAAGTGAGCGGTTATAGGTAAACATCTGCACCCCATGAAATTAAAAATGAATAGAAGCAGATACCAAGCATGCAGAGTGATTTCTCTAGCACAGCAGATAGAGTAGGGCATCTGTCAAGGGATAATACCATAACCCCACATTCCGTAGTAATCTTAAAAGCATACGACGTCCAGAACGTCAGAGAACGACAAAGTCTTTAGTAGCCAAGAGTATTAATTGAGGATAAGTTAAACCATAATTTCAAGAGAACCCCATCACAAAATATCACTCGGTAATCCTAGTCCCCTTGGGGGAGACAAAGGCGCTTTTTTGATTCACCAAAATTCAACAAGTTTTACCGAAAAAGCCAAAAAAAAAATAGATCGTCCCAAGGTCTCCTAGGCTAATAGTCTACCGCCCGACAAGATTCCAGGACTTTTCAGATTTTTCTACTCGTGCCTACCCAGGATAGAGCGGTGAGCAATACTTTCTTGGCGGCCCGGTAGCATCCGCCAAGACAAGCGCTTTTGTGTTAACTCGCCCGCCTTTGCCAAGAATACTTGCGCGTTACTTGTACAGGGTATCAAGGGTACGTCTGTCGAAGTCCCTCTGATTGGCTCGGGGGCCCTCTCAACCACTCACGACACCCGCTTTCGCTCCAGCCACTGCGCCAAGAGTTCGACAGACTTTTTTCCTTCACCAAAAATTAGCGTAAATGGCCAGTTTGGCTGCATATTTTGCGTTACACACACGTAAATTCGACCAACGAAAGTCGACTTCGACAGACTTTTGCTCACACCCTAGTACATAGAGGTTAACAAAAGTCGGGCGCGCCCCATATATGGTAAGTAGGGTTCTCCACCATACAAACCCGTTTTCTTGGCATTTTTTATAAGGGCGACAAAAGTCGGGCGCACCCCCAGAATAGGAAATAAACCCAGACTTTTCGTGGCACCGCGCCCGACTTACCCTTGATACCGAGTACAAAAGTTTCCGGAAATTTTTGAAGCCTCTTTTTATTAAGGGACCCTGTACCGCACCCAAGTTTAGCGCCTAGCCAAAGTACTCGTACACATTTCCGGAAACTTTGACAATGCGCAAGCGCCTCCGCCACCCGATATTTTGCTAAAGTCCTCACCAACTATTCGGCTCACGGAGGTATTCTTGGCAAAGACGAGCGAGTATGCAAAGGATACATTGCTAGACTACCCGCCTCGATTGCTTTACTAGTAGATGCTCCCCACCTCCTATACCCAGTAGGTGAAGATCTGAAAAAATTGTACTGCGCAGTTCGGACACTTGGCTATTTTCTAAAGACTCTTTGGAGCTTATTATAATAATATTATAGCAGAATCCGTTGCAATAATGGTCACTCAAAAACTCCCTGTTCTGGTGCAGTTTGGCTTGCTGTCTCCTTAACTAAGTCTCCGATCTACGAGACAACATGCATTATCGCCCTTACCACCACCCGTCCGGGGCCCCACCCGACGAAACCACACCTGATGATGAATTCGGCTGCCCAAATGCTCAGGTTTAAGCTTTAGCTCTTCCTGTGGTTCTATGAGGGGATTTGAACAGGCCACTAATTAACTATCATGTGCCTATTTCGAAATTACGTACGTTACGGTACGTTACGGCGCTTGGGATGACCAGGTGTGACGTAACCTATCGTATTGCATTTTTTGTATTGGGACACGGGGATGTAACTTTGCGGATTGTGCTACCGGTCGTGCAGTGCTCAAGTCTCTAGTAGGGGTGGAATGGTTGGTTTAAAGAGGAAGAGGGCTTGGGATTTACTGCACTTGGATGCTCGTACTTGCTTATATCTGACTTTGGGCTATGCTATTCGTACCTACTGTAGGAATCGGATGTTGGATTGCGGTACGTCCTGGCATCAAGGTATGGAATGGAGAAATGGGAATGTCACACGATCTGGCACCTGGCTAGTAAATTATCATACGAAATGCAGCGCTGTGTCGCCTTGGGAAAATAAGTTGTGTGATAGGTCCGGAACCATCTGCCTGCCTACACTTCCTCCTTCCCCCTCCTCAAAAAGCAATACCGGTCTCGAAAATAGCACTAGTCTCCCCGCATATAGGAATCAGACGACCCCCGAGAACCCATAGATAAAAGCCTCCCTCCCCTCCCTCTCACCCTACTCAACCAACCAAACCAAAAAGCCAAAATGAGACAACCCACAAAAATTTCTATCTCCTCAGACTACGTCCGCGCAATAAGTGCGCCCGCAGAGTTGTATCCGCGGCTACGAAAAAACATGACGAAAGACCTGCAAGAGCTGGAGATGCGATGGGTCCAGAGGGTCAACGCTATCGGCGACAAGATGCTTTCTGGCGCGCGCGTGGAGGAGGACGTGGTCGCGCTCTCGCAGATCGTGTGGGACGGGTTGGAGCTTGCGCTGCACGTTGCAGACTTGTTGACTAGGTCTGGTAGGGAGATTTTCGGAGATAGTCGTATGTTCTCTCTCAGCTTGTGCTTCGGGGGGGGGGGTTTGTGCTAATGATGATTGGGTGAGCAGAGGCATGGGAATTGGTCTATGTGCCGCCGTTCTTCGTCGAGAATACTGTTTTCTGCGGGAGGAGGACTGGGGCTAAGTTTGATTTGCCTATGTTACAGTATTGCGGGTACGTTATCTACCCGATGAACGCCGGGGTGACGCCCGGTGGGCGGCTGGGAGGGAAGGGTGGCCTAGAGGCTTTCTATAACGAGTTTTTTTCTCTAGTGGATAGGGTTGAGAAGCAGAGGAAGTGCAGAGAGATTGTATTGATTAGGGAGGAGTTGGCGGCTAGGATGGCAGCTTGATTTACTTGTTTTCCTGTTAATTATTAGGAGCTAGGTTTGTTTGTTACCTGCCGAGTGATCGTTAGTGATGCTTGTACCCCCTTAAATGGAGGCAATGGTGATCATAAAATGACATCTGCTAATCAGATACTCTACTATACTTCTCACTCATTTTTATAAATAAAGTCATCAAATTTCGTTACGCGTGAGGTATATAACACAAAACCCAATTACAGCATGAAAATAATCGGTATCATACATTAAGAGCACTGACACCAAATATTACACACTAGCGAATTGCTTTTCCCCCATTAGCAATAGAACAAGAAATCATGGAAGGAAAGCGCAAACCATGAAGCCAAAAGCCCAAGCAAGTGCAAACCAACCCCCGAAAAAATGAACTCGTGTGAAAAAACTGTAAAGAAAACTCTTTTGCCGTGAAGAAAAGGATTCATAAATTGTTGCAATAGCTCTCAAAAAAGAAAATTTTCAAACCACTTCGTCACCTTTAACTGGCGATCGCTTCTCCATAGTGGTGCTTCAAGATACACCCGCAGAACTGGCTCGAGTCGTGGTCTTTGCCAAAGTGAAGAATCCTTGTCGGAGGCTCAGTGAGGCGTCCTTCTTGACTCTATCGGACTCGCGGTTATTGAACAACCCGTATTTTCGCTTGATAAACTTCCATGCCTCGACCCCACAGACAAAGACGGGGATAGCGCCAAAGGATAGTGCCCATTCCCAAGTAATACCCTTGTGCTTGAAGACACCGGTATTGAGACCAGGGATATAGACTACAGGAAAAACTGAGACTGCGCCGATGACAACAGCATAGAACAAGAACTTGTTTTGGTAAACCTATTGCGCGTCAGTGCAGCCCAAGAATAAAAGGTTTTGGGAGTACTCACATCTCTGGGGAATGGGAACCTATGCTCAGTCTGGTAGGGATCGAATCTAAACATGCTTCGTCGGATGCTCTTGAATTCCCAAGCTGAGATCAAGATCAGCCATGTCAACTGCGCAAAAACGGCAGCTCTAGCCTTGAAAACAAGATCACACTCGGAGGAGTATCTAGAGTTGCAGTTCACGCCAAGATTTCCGTTTCCGACTCCATAGACAATAATGACGAAAGTACAGAGCGAGCAAGCTCCCATAATAGTACCATATACAACCATATCCACCAGAATCTGCTTGGTAAAAACACCGACTTTGGTATCGTGGGGAGGACGTCTCATGATATCTGAAGTAGCTTTTTCCAAACCCAATCCAAAAGCAGGGAAGGAACTCGTAAGCATGTTGATCCAGAGGATTTCCAAAGGCGCGAGCGGAAACACTGAGAAGTTATCTCGGTCTCTGAACGCAAGACCAATGATCAAGAGTATAACTTCTCCAACATTAGAAACCAAGAGATGGAGGATAAACTTTTGAATGTTGTCAAACATCCTTCTACCCTCTTCGACAGCGTTAACAATACTCTCAAAGTTGTCATCGGTAAGTACAATATCAGAAGCCGATTTTGCAACATCTGAGCCTGCAAGGCCCATTGCAATTCCGACATCAGCTCTCTTAAGACTTGGGGAATCATTGACACCGTCTCCCGTCATTGCTGCATATCGACCTCGTCGGTGAAGAGCATCAATCATTCGAACCTTGGTGTTTGGTGCGCATCGTGCAATAACGAATGGCAAGGCCGGGAGTTGATCAATCTCTTCGTTAGTCAAGGCATCAAACTCTGCTGCGGTCTTGACCATACTCCGTGCAACATCCGCAGGAAGTGTTCCGAAATCGGCGGGGATAATCCCAACTTCACGGGCAATGGCTCTGGCAGTACTTGGATGGTCTCCAGTCAACATATGAACCTGAATACCAGCATTTGTACATTTTCTAACAGCCTCCTTAGTTTCAAGTCGAGGTGGGTCGTACAGCCCAGCAAGACCCATCAAGGTAAGGTTTTGCTCAACTTCGTCGCGCGGGAATTCGTTCCAGTCTGCCGGTGGCGTATCCATAATGCGGCGAGCGATAGCGAGGACACGCTAAACCCCAAGATTAGCTACCACAAATCCTCCAACTTCCATCACAGAACCTACCAAACCCTGATCGGCGAAGGCCGTCATCTGCCTAGTAATCTCTTGTTTCATTTCTTCGGTCATTGGCGCTTGCTTATCTCCAAATCCAACGTTTGTGCAAAGGTCAATAATCCTCTCAACAGCACCTTTGGCAAAGATAAAGTATCGTCTGTTGTTGGGCTCTTGAAATACGACGGACATTCTTTTAATGTCGCTGTCGAATGGATATTCCTGAAGTGCCTTCCAGCCGTCTGCGACGAGTTTCTTTTTTCCGTAGTCGAAGCGATGGCAAAAGACCTGAAGCGCAATCTAAATGGTTGTCAGCGAAATTCCATCCATAAAGGCTATGAAAAACCCTACCTCAGTTGGATCACCGGTGGCTTGCCACTGTCTCTTAGTGTTATCAAATCTAACAGTCGCTAAATTGCAAAGAGCCGAAGAGTGGAGGAATGCTTCCAATTCCGGAACCACTGGAAGAGCGCCGTCCTGGAAATAATTTTCATCCGGAGTGTCTCCGGGATCAATTCCCCTGTGTCCTCTCGGTTCAGTTCCATCCGCAAATTTAAGTGCCAATGCTGAACGGGCTTGGTCGCGGGCTTCCTGCTGGCGTTCAAAAGTCTTGTTGGCGTCGATGGGCTCAGATGTGGCCGCTGGCGCTTCTCCGAAACGGACGACACCCGAAGTTGGGTTTGCGGCTTCTTCGGTTCGATCGACAGTGTAGATACCAACACCCGGAATCCAAGCTTTGCGGGTAATCATCTTTCCTTGGGTGAGAGTTCCAGTCTTATCGGAGCAAATATTACTCACACCCCCCAATGCCTCAAGTGCATCAAGCTTACGCACGATAACCTTGCGTTTAACCATAGTCTTCATACCAACAGCCATTGTGATCGTCAAGACGGCAATCAAGGATTCGGGAATGATAGCAATCCCTGAAGTCATATCAGGAACTAGGTACCACAAGATGGGATAGATAGAAAAACATACCAAGCGATATCGCGTAAATGACGACCTCATGAGGAATTCTAAATTTGTTTGCCGCAAACACAATAATGGCCAGAATGACAGCGCAAAGCAAGAGATAGTACGCCAATCTTGCAAGCTTCTTCTGGAGGGGAGTTCCAACGGTAAGTCCAAGCAACTTTCCAATAGCATCCCATGCCTTGAGGGTTCCCCCCCTCACGGGTTGGAAATTCCCATGCTTCTTTCGAGACATTGACCTGCTTGGCTTCTTGGTCTTGCCCTTCAAAGTTTCGGCAATAGCACCAATTTCGGTAGCCATTCCGGTACCAATCACGATACCACGGGCACGACCTTTTGCAACGGTAGACGAAGAGAAAGCCATGTTTGTTCGATCGCCAACGCCGACTTCACCTTCAATCGGGGGCTCAGGTTCCTTGAAGACAGGAAGAGATTCTCCTGTGAGCAAAGCTTCATCCGTCTCAAAATTCAGCGCTTCGAAAAGTCTCAGATCGGCCGGAACGACGTCTCCAGTCTTAAGGTCAACAATATCACCAGGCACAACTGCGATACTAGCAACATGATCGAGGTTCCCATCTCGCAAAACAGCAGCAGTAGGACTGGAAAGGCTTCGTAAGGAATCCATAGTCTTCTCGCTAAACAGACCCAATCGAACGTTAGCTCTACTTGTCAACGATGGTGAAAAAGGGAATAACTACGCTCTATATTCCTGGAAAAAGCCGATGGTGACGTTCAGAAAAATAACGGCGGTAATAACGCCACCCTCAACCCAATCTTTGACTCCATAAGACAAAGCCATAGCGATGATAAGTACCCTAACAACCTGTCAGTATACCCAAACATTGGAATGGAGAGAGGTTTGTTTAAGACATACAGAATCCTGAGACATGTCAGCTGTCAAACTCAAATTAAACAATAGACATCAAAACACAAAGACACTCACATGGCATTGCTGACCTGTTTGATGAATACCTTCCATACTGGAACTCCTTCACCGCCTTCAAGCTTATTTTCTCCATACTGGTCGAGATTCTGTTTGGCTTGGGAGGGGGAAAGTCCTGTTTCAATGTTTGTTCCCAGTTCTTGGGCGACCTCATCAGCGGAGAGCTGGTAAGGTGGCCGGGAGAAGGAAGGCTTCTGAGGGCGATATCTCTTTGAAGCCATAGCTGGCAGTCATGAAGTCTGTAGAGATGGGAGAGAAAAGACGGGAAAGAAGAGAGAGGCGGGGGGAAAGGAAGCCTTTTTATACATGAAAAGGTCCAGAATACGCAAGTCCGAAGTACCCAGAACCGCCTCCAAAATAGCTCCCCCCTCTCCCCATGGCACCATACAAGCTCGGAGCCCCATGTTCCCCACCAGGGAAATTTTTTTAGTCGACTCAAACTGACGCCATCGAAGAAAGATAGCAGCTAAGACTCACACCGGTAAAAAGTAAAAATTGATAAACCCTTCAAGGTGCCGGATTATACCGACTACCAATGACCACTGATATTAAGGTCTAAAGGTATTCACCCCTCAGAAATATCCTACCGATCCTGGGGGGGGGGCATCAGGGGTGCACTGTATCGAGTTCAATAGGCTAGCCAAAGCCTGCCTCGCCTGTATGCTCGCACGAAGTCAACAAAAGAAGGCTCCTTTGCCGTGGGGTGCAATGTGATATAGTAGCGTGCAAAGAAGAAGAAAAAAAATGGGTAGTATGGAGAGAATTCAGAGAGCTTTTGCTAAAGTTAGATTAAATTGCATCAGGATACCATAGTCTTCCTCCCTCTCCTATCATTGCCTTTCTAATGTACGTAGATTATCGCCCTTAGAGAAAGATATCAGTACTGTACCTGTAGTGCAATCTCGACTGATAACCTTAATTTCGGAAAGATCCTTTCCATGATAACCGTGAGGGAGGGAAGCAAGGAGCTGGGAGGAAGGATGTGGCAGAGAAGAAGGCAAAAAAAACGCCCGCCGACGTCAAAAGTGTTCTTCAACATCAGATCCTCGGAGAGCTCCCCGCCAAAGTATCTCACAGCCTCCGACCCTCTCGAAGCCTAAATTGACATCCAATCCAAGTGACGAAATTCATAGCGGGAAGATCCGTTTCCAGCAGTGATCGGGGATCACATGACGCCTAGAACTTCCTTGTTCAACGGAATTTCTGGGCACGCTTCTCGGCAATTCTGGGCGTTCATGGGTATATCTAGGCATTCCTAGGCATTTGGCTTGGCATTGGTTGGCAAAATCTCGAAATGCAAACAATTTTCTCGAGTTTTCCCAGGATTCGTGCTCCTACTGGCCACGTGTGACAATTGTGATTCTCCTTGCTTCAAGTGCTTCTTCCTTGAGCAGGATCTATTGGCCAGTGTGGAGGGTGTATCCATTGTTGTCCTATCATGTTGTTGAGGTAGCGAATCAAACGGCAATGTTCACAGAGGCCGAGAAATGCATCCTAAAGTTACTCGTACCCCCTGTCAGAAAAACTTCACAACGTCGGCTATATCAGGGTAAGCCAAGCATATATACTCGAGCACAGTGACATGTGCTTGAGCACCCGAGGGTAGGTAGTTCTTCGTACTGACCGAGTTCCCGAGGCTCTTGACGCAAGAAGTGGGGAATAAAATTCTGATAAAAAAGAGTCTAAAAAAATGGGGTTGTCTACCTTTCTATCATGTCCTCGGTGACACGAACTGTATTCTACATGCATTAAACTTTTGCACCGAAACCCTTACAATTACAATCGATCGAATAGGGGGTGTTTGCCTGATCAAAGGGAGAAAAAAGAGAATTTTTTTTTTTTTTTGGTCCACAGGGATGGCTTATTGCTTGCTTTCCTGCCCCCCGCTTGCTGCCACTGGCTCAATCTGTCCATTTAAAGAAAACCCGCTGGAGTGTGTTGAGCTCAACACTACTTCATGAATGCTTTTCGTGACATTATCCAAGGCCGCAATGTCCTTCTTTAGATGACCCATGAAAGCCTTGATGTTCTCGGCAAGTTGTGCTTCCGTAAATCTAAGCTGGCCAATCGCCAATCGAACCACGCCCATCCTCTCTTTATAATCGGCTTTTCCAACAAGTTCTTTAATGGCGGCGCTAGTATTCTTAACAACTGTACCAAGCTTGGGGGATGGCATGAGGCCTTTAGGACCGAGCACTTTCCCTAGCTTCGTAGCCACGAGAGCCTTAAAGGAATCTTCGTGGGCAATGCAGAGTTCAAAATCCAAGATCCCTTTCCGGATCTGTAGATCGATTGTTAGCACGAAAGCTTAGAACGGTCAAGCCAAGACAAGAAAGAACGTTCCACCAACCTGCTCAAAGACTTCGTCCGTTCCGACGATAGTAGCCCCAGCTTGCCGTGCAGCCTCAGCATGCTTTCCCTCTGCAATCACGCAAACCCTCTTATCAGTCCTCACAGGCGTGGGCAGTCGTATCCTGTTCCGGATAATCGGGGACGTCTTTGGTGTTCTGAGTCGGACGGCGAGATCGTACTTGACACTGACAGGGTTCTGCCCAACTTCCATCGCTCGAATGTACCGCACGGCTTCTGTAAGACTAAATTGCAGTGCATCCTTCAAGTCGTGTTGAATAAAATCTCCTCCCCCCTTCTTTTTCTTCTCTTTCTTACCATCCTTCTTCCCCGCTCCCTTGGAACCCGCCGCATACGCCCGGCAGAAATTAAGGACCGGTTTTGGCGGACTAACTTTTGACGCTGAGGTCAGAGCTATAGGGGCTCGCAGTCGTGGATGCATTCTGCAGATTTTCAACGCTTCGGTGTGGGGTATCTAGACGTCAATTTCGTGATTCGCACGCGACCAGGCGTTGAAGTGGGGCCGGGAGGACGTCTGCAGAATTAGAGTTTGAAGTTTGAACGTAAAGTTCCCTGTGGGTTAGGGTAGTGTGCTCCTTGGCGGTCCTCAAAGCTTTGATTCATTGTCAAGCAAGTGCTATTGAAGCAATCTTTATTACGTAAGCAAGAATCGCCAACTTTGCTTTAGCCGGTCTTTGTTGCGAATTGTTCCTTAGAAAGCGGTAGTTTTCATTAAGTGAAAGAACATAAGAAAGGAAAGAAAGTGTGAAGCTACATAGAAAGGCAAACACCGGGAAATCATCAAGCTATAGAAATGCATACGCAGCACCCGGTACGTATTCTACGCACGACTGTAACAGGTCTACTTGAATAAGATCAGAGGAGTTGGGGCTCTAGAAAACATTTCCGAGTTAGGAGTTTGTGAGACTCTGCGCACCAGTGCTCGTACAGCAAGCACCCATTCCTAGCTTAAAATATCTAACTTTGCCATTAAGGTACAAGAAAGAGAGGAAGTGTCCCCAACTTAGGTCCTATGATTTATCAGTCCGGTAGCCTAGCCTGGAATGCCTACCCGGGATAAACTCACACCAATAGATTCGCCAGCGTCCTCCTGGAGCAATGCTGTCATCAATATTCTAAGTCGGGATCCATCCGAGTGATATATCATGAAGGTATGATGAGAGTGTCACCGACTCCTTATCTCAAAATCAAACAAAATCACCGTGGAACTACTAGTGTAAATATTATTGTGGGAGCTCTGAATAAAACTATCTTTACTAATATATTCAACAAATGCTTACTTTTCTAGACGTTGGATAATACTCCTAAATACTATATTACTACCCAATGATCCCTAAAAGTTAGGAGCATATCATTGAGTAGAAGAGTCATGCTCCCCTCTCCTAGCCTAGCGGCTGTAATTTAATCTCACATGTGAAATCAATAGTTACAAAGAAAGTTCTAAGAGATCAACTTTGAGCCGTCACCTGAGAACTTCATCGTAGCCTTTCCATTCGATCAAAATATAGCAATTCCTTGCCTAAGGCTAGATCCTGGATTACTGATCAGAAAGCACCCTTGGCATTCCGTAGCCCCGTATTCTCGATTTCTTGAAAGAGAGTTTGTTAGTCAGTATAATTACGTTATGAGTTAAGCCATTTATTATTTATCAGGGAAATAAAAACGGTTGAACATGAATGTACATTGCCCTTTGAACTGGGGGCTAGTTTCTAGGTTCACGCCATCACTTGAACCGGTGCTAGCAAAATACCCAAAAATTGAGAAAAACAGGGTGAAGTATCAGAATTATATTTATAATATTATGAAGGAGAAAGGTTATTGAGTAGAAGGAAAAAGGTAGAGAATAGGAGGCGTCCCACACAGAGGTGGAGTAAGTTAGTAAAAAAGGTTGCCTTTTTTGGTAGAAGGGAATGTGCTCTGGGACTACAAATGTGGCTAAGAATTTAGGGCTCGAAATTAGATTATTTTTGGAATGATACTTGGGTCCGGACGTGGAGATGAAGTCATGTGATGTCACTCGAAGTTTGTATTTCGGAGCTCACACTAGTGTAGCATATAATATCAAGAATGCAAGGAAAAAAGGAGGTAAATTACTCCTAAATTTGAACCCCTCCAGTCTTTGGTAGCTTCCGCTAGTTAGCTGTGCTTAGTTTTAAGAGTTCTTGTAGCTGGGGCGTGGGGTGCCGATGGTGCCTACGGCGGTGACCTATGAGGAGATTTTCGTTATTTCTTGAAGTAAAGAGCTTTATGCTCCTATCTGCACCACTCGGGCTCGTCACTCCAATATCGGCTCGGGGGGTCTCATAATATAGAATCACTGCTAGTAAAAACCATCCCTGTAAACAGTAAGGTATATAGGGCTATAGAGGTAACAGCTAGTATACAGCAAAATATCAAGCCTTCAGGCCCTCTAATGACTCTTGCAGTCTCTCCCAACCCTTCGTACCCTCCCAGTTCTGCCTTCCTTGCCCCATAACCCCCCTCACCGTTGTCCTAGCTTTAAACCGCCAGTCTTTCGCAACAGGCTCACCAGCGCCTAGCCCCTCGGTCCTTTCTATCTCCCCCAAGCTCTGATACGCATCAACAAGATCTATTGTAGCATCTACTAACTCATCCCACTCCCTCTCCGTGCCGTCAATGGTGTTCGGTCTGCTATTGACCGTTCGCCACGCTTTTTCTTCCGCATCGAGAGCGTCTTTAGGCTTTTTCCTCCAAAGCGCTAGCTTAGCATAGATTTTCCAGAGGCGGCCCTCTTTGGTGATCAATGGGACGACGTCCTTCTCCATCAGTTCGACCACCATCTTTTGTAACCCAGGTTTCTTGGGATCGTAACCGGTGGGATTGTTGCTTTCCAGATCAGACGTGATGATGTGCCGCACAAGCATTTCGAGAACATCCACGTCAATTGCTGCTTCCCCCGCCGAGTCCTTTCTTATCTCGATGATTCTCCGTAGTGCGATAACCACGTCTAAGTACGCCGGTGGACTAACGCTAGCGGAAATCAGCAGGAGGTTCTCCCATAGCCTCCAGGAGTCGTTCTTCAGACTACTGGCCCGTTTCAAGGCTCGGAGGGCGCTTCTCTTGTTGTTTTCTTTGTCCACAACCATTTGGCCTTCGAGTCCATTCTCGTAGTTTGTTTTTTCGTCTTGCGGATCTTGGTCGAGGTCGGAATTTCTCCATTCGCTCTGAGCGGGAAGCTCAGTCTTTCGCCTCAGTAATGCCGTTGCAAGATTGCTCCAAGCCTCGGCGTCAGTCTCATCAAGCGAAACAGTCCTGGAAAATGCCTCAACCGCCCCCTCCCAATTTTCCAGTTCCAACCAGCAGCAGCCTAGCGCAAACCAACTGGGTCCGTTCAGTGGATTCTGTTTAAGCGACTCCATATACGCTTCAGCAGACTTTTGGTACTCTCGTTGCGAGAAATAGTGGCGTCCGAGAGATCGCTTCGCCCTTGCGTAGCGGCCTCTACTCACTTCCCACGATCGTTCGTAGTGATTGGGATCTTGATCGATATCACCAAGAATGCACCATAGGCGAGGCGCATTAGGTGGTATGGGCTCAATCTCCTTCCGGCTATCCCCACTGTCATCTTCGGATTCGAGAGGATGAAATAGTTGATCCTGGATCACCTTCCGAGCTTTGTCCTCCTTCTCGGTAGCCGCCAAGCACAATGCCACCTCTGCCCACATCTCTAGTCTTTCGTAGATCTCAAGAGCTGTTCTTATTCCACCAAGCGATATCCACCTTGAGGCTAGCTCTGCCTCTAGTTCCCAACGGGTTGGGACCGACAGCTGATGGACGTAGAGAAGGCGTTCTTTTATCGGAGCTACCGAGTCCTCTTTCGGTTTTGGCAAGAAGGTTGAAACAGCATTATTCGAGCCGTATGAGATATCCGCGCCAGTGGTATCTGCGATGACTTGATCAACGACTGCTTGAAGCTGCAGAAGCCCTCTTTCTACTGTCCGGGATTTATATCCTTCGATGCGGCTACGTATTAGCAGGCCTAAAGTATAGATCTCCCAATTGACGCTATGTTGCAGAACCCGCTCAGCATACGGTAACATCTCTTCTCTCGTGATACCATCTGCGGGGTTTGTGTTCTTGATAGTTTCGGTAATCAGTAATAGGATTGCCGCGTCTAACGGTTGTAATTGGGGCTGGTTTCCCGGGTCAAGTGAGGCTAATTCTGTAGACAAGGTGGACTCTGCCTGAACTTTGGTTGACTTTGGCGTAAAGTCAATAGCCTCTAGGATTGTATCATCATTTAGGTCCAAAGTCTTCGGCTTAGCAGTAGCCCTGCTGGGCCCTCCATCTGCACTCCTTGCTAGGACAACTAATTGGCTTGTATCGGTTTGTTGAAACTTGGTTCGCTTTCCCAACACTCCTGTGATGGCGTACTTGAGTCCCGTAATGCTTGCTGCCTCTTCTAGCTCCTTTAACGCCTTTGAATCGTAGCTGAAATATGTGTCGATTAGTGCTTTTTCGATTAGAAATTTCGCTCGAAGGTCTGAATCTTGACTGGATATACGATCAGGGAGTTTCCCTATATCTTCGTAGATAATATTGTGTAGGGTTGCGGTCACTTCAGAGAGAATCCTCTGGTGAAGGAAGTTTACTCGAGCTCTCCACCATGGGAGCGTTTCTAGCTTAGAACTCTTCTTGAGTACTGATGAATTTAGTACAACCTTTCCGAAAGCCAAGAGGAGCGCATTTGGGATCAGGTGGTAGGCAGTTTCTCCGTCTATAGATAGAGAAGCAATAATGGCCTTGGAGAGTTCTCTGCAAAACTCAGGTTCTTCGGCTAGCTCTTCAGGGAGAAGTACTCTCTCGGGAGAAAACGAGAGTGGAGGTCCGGTGATGTTTGACTGAATAAAGGCTTGAACCCCAGCTACCCCCATATACATTAGAGTGAAGCTGGGTATGTCTGTAGCGGATAGTCTTTTTTCAAGAAACCCAGCGTAGTCCTTGGTACTCCGTAGGTATTCAACATCTGAGTCACTGCAAATTGCAAGATCAGCGACGACAGCAGCTCTAGACAAGCTCCATGGAAAAAGGCGCTCGAAGTTACTCTCGCTGAGTTCATGCAATAATTCTAGGTTCGGGTCGGCATCGGTTTGTTCAGCATCCGTCGGAGAAGAGCATTTCGAATCAAGACCACGAAGTAATGACCATTCAGCGGTAGTCATTTTTTTGTAGTTCCCCCAGGATAGGATATAGGAAAGGGAGGATCAAATGTGGGCGGGGAGGAAATAAAAGTCTTCGTGACATAGATATCATTATGCCCTGAAGTTTGCCAGCTCGATTACATAAGCTAAGAAGTAGGATGAGGGCTTTTGCCAACGAGCCCCAACCTCGACCAAGTTGCCATGTCCCTGCAGGTGTATGATATCGACCGCACAAGGAAGAGTAAGGGTCTGTTCGGCATGCACTATTTTAGAACTAATAGACTTGAGCAACCCAGTCACGAAGTGGAATTGTGGGACTCGCAAGCCGGGTAACCTTTCCAACAATTCGTTCCTGCCTTCACCGCATTTTTCCAGACAATACTGTAGCAGCCGGCCATAAATATAGATGAGTTGCAATTTTGTAGGGGTTGTTTGATCTGGATAGGATTTAGGTTGTTGTTCATGTATGTGAAATGTTGTTGTGGGGATGACTGCCTTTTGTTGGGCACAGATAAAATTTGAAGCTTAAAAAAATACGGTGAGAACGGATAATCGATCAAGCAACCCCACCACCCCCACCTCAAAACCACAAATTGGGACAAAAGAGATTCCTGTACCGGTATCATACACCAATCCTCATACCACGCCGCGAATATGGCACCCCATCGTGAAGATGAGCATGATGACGAAGAAATTGATTTCTCTGGTAGGAAATTTTCTCCCATCTATTTATTCCAAAGTTCTAGGCTTGTATAGATTCTGATGAGGCCCACTTGTATAGATCTCAGAGAGCGGTACGAAGTTCAGCTTGATGAAGGACTTGATACCTTCGTTGTCGTCGATGGGTGTCCGAAGGTCCCGGCAGACAGCAAACCGAAGCTTATCAAGTTTTTGTGCAAACGTTTAACGGAGGTTGGGCGTATCAGCCAGGACTCTGTTTTTATGCCTCTTAACGAAGAGACAAATATGACCGAAGGGTAAGCACTACTTATACACTTCGCCGTCGGGCTTGAATATTAAAGGTCAATAGATACGCCTTCGTTGAATACGACACCCCCGATCAGGCCTTGTTAGCTTGCAAGCAGCTCAATGGAATGGCCCTCGATAAAAAGCACACCGTCTCTATCAACAAGCTTACAGATATCGAACACTTTGGGCGAGAAGGGCGCATCAAAGAGGAGTATGTTGAACCCGAGATTGAGCCTTTCGTCGAACAAGAGCATCTACGCTCCTGGCTCAGCGATATCAACTCCCGTGACCAATTTATCATGTACCGTGGTGAAAACGTTGGGGTCTTCTGGAATAAGAAGAAGGATGTACCGGAGCCTGTCGTTGATCGTGCAGGATGGACAGAGTCATTTGTTCAATGGTCGCCACAGGGCACTTTCTTAACATCTGTTCATGGGCAGGGTGTGCAGCTATGGGGTGGCCCGAGTTGGAAAAGAATTATGCGTTTTGCCCATCCAATGGTCAATTTAGTAGACTTCTCTCCGAACGAAAAATATCTGGTTACATGGTCTAACAAACCTATCTCCATCCCCGAGAACCCACCTCCAAATTTCCCTCTAGGACCTGACGAAGATGGGAAGAGCTTCATTATCTGGGATATCAAGACTGGTAACCTTTTGCGATCCTTCACCTCTGTTGAGGTTACCGGTGACCGTGATGCCGAATTGTTCGAGAAATCCCGTAAGAAAGTTTCATGGCCAGTGTTTAAATGGTCCTCAGACGACAAGTACGTTGCTCGTGTTGTGCCTGAGCAGTCCATCCAGATTTTCGAAACTCCGAGCATGCTTTTGCTTGGAAAGAAGGCTATCAAGATCGAGGGTGTTGTTGATTTCGAATGGTCACCATCCATTCCCACTGCAGAGAAGAGCAAGAAGGAACCAGAGCAGTTGCTTTGTTACTGGACTCCCGAGATGAACAATCAAACTGCACGTGTGGGTTTGATGAGCATCCCTTCAAAAGAAATCATCCGGACACGAAATCTTGTCAATGTTTCAGACTGCAAGCTCCATTGGCAGTCAGAGGGAAAGTACCTTTGTGTCAAAGTTGACCGACACACAAAGACCAAGAAATCCATGTACACCTCCCTAGAGTTCTTCCGTGTCAAAGAAAAGAACATTCCTGTTGAGATAGTCGAACTAAAGCAGGTTGTCATCAACTTCGCCTGGGAGCCCAAGGGTGACAGGTTTGTTTTCATAACCGTCGACGAAGCTATCCAGGGAGCTCAAGTTGCACCCAAGACCTCGGTCCACTTCTATGCACCGGAGAAGCTCAAGAATGGTGTAGGCGAGTTTTGTTTAGTCAAGATAGTGGAAAAGAAGAACTCGAATGCCATTTACTGGTCACCGAAGGGTCGCTTTACCCTCATTGCCACCGTTCATTCACAACAGAGCTTCGACCTCGAGTTCTGGGATCTCGACTTCGAGGGCGAGAAGCAGAAGCAGGATAAGGCTAGTAAGAATAAGGACCTTGCTGCCAACCTCATGCTTATGGGCACATCCGAGCATTATGGTCTAACCGACGTTGAGTGGGATCCTACCGGCCGATACGTCGCTACTAGTGCGAGCATGTGGAAACACGCGGTATTTCAGTCACCCATGCCTTGCCTAATCCCCTTTCACTAACAATCACAGATGGAAAATGGCTACCACCTCTGGGACTTCAAGGGCTCTCTTCTCCGTGAGGAACATATCGACAAATTCAAGCAGTTCTTGTGGCGTCCCCGCCCCCCCACCATGCTCTCCAAGGAAGAGCAGAAGCAAATTCGCAAGAACCTTCGTGAGTACAGCAAACAGTTTGACGAAGAGGACCAATTTGAAGCCGAGGTCGCAAACAAGGAAGTTCTCGAAGCTCGAAAGAGGCAGCTTGATGAATGGCGCGCCTGGAGAGCAAGAATCGAGAAGGAGGTCAGATGGGAGCGCGTCGACCTTGGCCTTCCCGAGGACCCGGAGGAGGCTCTCAGAGAAGCTGCCGGTGAGGAGGAAGACAAGATCGTAGAAGAGATCATCGAGGAGGTCATCTCCGAACACGAGGAGGAGATCGCGTAAAAATTTTTATTTTTATTTTTTTCCCATTGCCTTCACTTCTCTCGTTTTCCATGTTCTGTGTGGGTTGGGGGTTTTAATGTTTTGAGGAAAATTCAGAACAAAAGTCTAAGCCAGTCTTCTGCATTTAATTGATACCGATGGTTCCCGTACGCATACTAATTTATGTGTAGTCCAAGCATCTCTTAGGACTCATCATAAGACCATTCGAGTGATACCTTGTGAACATATGCCACAATCCCAGATAGTGTCGAGATCAATCAAGGCCATCCAACAGCTAACTAGAACTTATCGAGGCCATAGGGTTTCCGGAAACAGAGTTTAGCGAATGACAGAGCCCAAGCTATTAAGTTAGAGAGGCGATATACTGTCACATCGCGAGTATCGGAAGCTCGAACCTCCAACGGCGCACTGGCAGCCTCCCGTTGCCACTTATCCTTCGAACGTTGGTAAGGTAGCTGAAGCCTTGTGATCTGTTACAGACTCCAACCCCAGTGCGATGACATTGTACTCGAAGATTGTACGAGGGTGCACGTCGGACGGAGGATTCTATTTTTGCTTGATCGTAGTCGGTGATTGATGAATCTTGCAGCCTTCCAACTCATTGAAAACTCACAATTTTTTTTCTTCCCTGTTCCAATACACTTTTCCAATAGTAAAACGGCCAGGAGTATCATAGACGGCCTCAGCTGGTAAGTGATGTTAACAGATGCTATAGAGTCTAAGACAAAGATGTTCCAAAAATCAAAAAGGCCAAGAGCCCTGGACCAGAGGTCACCCCGGAGCCTAGATTCGGAGTGACCAGGCAACACTACTGGACAGGCTAAGCAGACCAGGTCGAACATTTCCGCTAAGGCGGATAAATCTTATTGTTTTACTTGCACTTAAAAGGGACCAGAAGGCTGATTGTTTTTCATTTTCCGCTGAGCACATCCCGCAGGACAATGAACTTACACAAGCAGCAGTCTTTGGGGACTTGTGTCTGTATTGTGTGCTTTAAGAACTTAGATTCCCTCTCTGATGTTCTACTCTATAAATCACTCCACTTCTGAAAACTACACATTGAACACCAGTTTGAACGGACAAGAAAAAAACCACAAAATCACCACTAATCTCATCAGCACCTTCGCGAATTCCGTTGTGGACGCAGCTTATCGGTCCCAACAACTAACGGCGTGATGAACTATTAGATAGTGGGACCACATTCGCGTCTTTGACAACCGTACCGCGGAACTTGGGAAGGTACAATCCGTGCCTAAAATCACTTTATAATAATTAACAAGAAATGGTAACGGTAGGAACAGGGAGAGTTCAAGGCGGATACAAATAGGCTCGGGGAACTGGCGAGAGCCATGAAGAGGGGCCCTAGTGGCATAAATTCCAAGTTTAGAGAACTAGAAGTTAAGGTTAGGAGTGTGAATTCAGGCTTCAAGCTAACAAGATGGCAGGTCCACCTGTTGCTTGCGGGTGTGGCAATCGTAAGCTCCTTATTACACTCACATCATATTATGAGGTATATCCAACTGGTATAGGCAGTTGGTTGGCTAGTAAAGGACTACGCCGAAGCCACTCAGGGGCGAGAGGCCGGCCACGAGCCTGACTCGGCGAAATAACCTTGCGGATGAGCGCCGGGACAGGGGGGGCTGCTAGATTAAGTCTTTAAAAAGACTATAATTGTATCAGGAACCTGTAATTACCCGTACCTGTACTCAGGTACTTTTTGTTACCGGCCAGGTCGATTGTATTATTCATTACTCACCAATTGATTCCATTCAATTGGAATTACCTACTGAGCAAAACTTAGGTTATCACTTTCACAGGGTCTATCCATATGTAAGGTATATGGAATGTTTATTTGGGAGCCTCTTTATGGCCCCCAACTACCAGTGCGAGGTACTCCAGAGCATCATCCTTCAATCAATCGAGTGATATCGTATGACAGCGTAGGAACCAAATGCACGTCTAAACTTCTCTATTTTCTACGAGCAGATAAGCGTAAATCAGTAATGCTAAAAACAATGACCATATGGTAGAGGATAGGAAGCCCACAATTTCGCAATGCCAGCAAACTGACACCTCCCCACGCAGATACCAAGCGGTGGCCAGAACGAACAGCACGGAAGAGAAAGCAAGGAGCCCTCAAATATAAAAGTATCATATCGTAAAAATTAGCAGACCAAGACGGATTGTTTATATACAATATCCCTCCGGTTGGAAATAACAATAAACTTCAGGAAAACGTATATCCGACTTTGTTATCTAATCCGCTCGTTGCCTAACTAAAAGCATTGGCCAGGAATCCTTGTACCGCTTTCAAAGCCTCATATCTGACCTCCGCGTCGCTATCACCCATCAATTCCATAACCCTAGACTTAGCGCCTTGCTCTTCCCACTTCTTCCTGCTCCCAGGGGCTTCTCTGACCAAAACCCCAACATCGTTCGCAGCAACGGCTAGTACAGTCTTGTCAGTGCTACTACTCAAAACCCGGGAAAGTGCCTTCACAAGCTCCGTATCATCCATGATCTCTCTTGCATGTCTTTTCCAGAAACCTTCGTTGCGATGAGGTGGGGACCAGCGGAGATGACCAGAAATAATCTCAAGTCGGTAAGATGAAAGTGTAGTTTGTGAAGATTGGAAAGTGTCCAAAGCTTCAATTAGGGATGAAAGGTCGGCTGTAAGATCTGGGTCGGATGCGGAAGTAAAGCGTGAAGAAAGTTGCTGAAGGTATGGAAGTATGTTCGAGAGAAGGAGTGGTGGTAGATTGGTAGACGGTGATTCTGTGGCAAGATTTGCAAGAGTTGCAAGAGCCAATCGAGTGATTTTCTCTTTCAATGATGAGCGGAGGATTTCAGTTATGGGAGGAATCACGTCATATTTCCTAAGGATACGTCGATTGCCTGTCAGCGATACCTCAAATAATAGGTGGTACTGAGCGTACGGATTAATTTCTTCAGCCACCAACTCTTCGAAAGTGAGTTCCCAAATCACAAGTAAAACATGATACAGCAGTTGCAACCCCACCCCTCCTTGAACTATGCCAGTCCCACCAGTGGCGCTCGCGACTCTGTCACTTCCACCGCAGTTTCCAGTAGCTGCCGTCTCCAAAATCTTAACTATAGGAGCCACAGTCTGCTCCTCCATGTCCCAGAAAGTAGTCCTAGCGAACGTGCTTCTCAACAGCGAGACATAGGATTGAATGGCTATATCCTGAAGATGTCCGTCCAGCGATTTGGTGAGGCCTGCGAGAGAATGGTACAGTTTCGGAAGAGCATCGCGGGCATCGGGAGAGGGCTTTACTGAAGATTTCAGACAGGCGGTAAGAAGCGTAGTCAGGACAGATGCGCTGAGGAGAGGCGCCGATTCATCCGTGTGTGATAGTAGTGACAGGAGATGAGCAAATGGTTTAGGGAGAGATAAAAGAGAGTTGGTGAACGCGGGGACACCTGACACGATCAGCGCTTGAGGTCAGCCAAACATGATTTACCATTATAGAGTAGCCCATCCCTTGGGTTTTCGCGACTGAATCTGGGCTGGCTCCAAACGACTGGCGAACGAATGTATTGCACACACCCTCCAAGAGATCACCTAATAACACGAGCATATAAGCCACGACATCCATCCTCTTTCCATCTGTAGCCTTCCTCAATGCTCCTTCGGGACCTAGGATGAGTGCGGCATAGCCGTCGACATCTTTCTCGACCACGCCAACCTGCTTCTCTTTCGACACCTTATCGATAGCCTTTATCTTTTTGATATCTGAATCCGTAATCAAGCCAGCGCGGACGTGAGCGTCCCAGGCAATAGAACGGCCACGGATATTCGAGAAAAGCTCCGAAAGGTATTTGGGAGTATCGAGGGACATTGTGAGTTGTGGATAATGGAATGTAATGGAGCTGGGGAGCTGGGGCAAGGAGGGGCAAGGAGAGCTGTCAGGAGGGACCTAGTAGTTACCCGGCCTGAAGTGGGCGAGGGTGCATCTGCTTACTAACCCAGTTCGATGCCCGCCGCAACTCGTCCCTCTTGCGCACAACCAAGAGCTCTACCGATCCATTCTCTACTCGAGTAGGATTCATCCGCCCCCTCGTACAATACCCCATCCTCAACCATCTACCTCTATCTCAGACACCTTCTCCACCATCCGCTTGATCATACATCACCCAACCAAATACTGCCCCACACAATGTCAGACGAACCCGTGCTGAAGGCGGACAAGGACTGTGGGATTCCCGTTGCTCTCGGTTTTTCAATTTGCTCCCAAATTCTAACCTGAGGGGTTTATAGTCACTGGGGCACTAGACAAACAGCTTCCGGAGATCTTATCCCTCACTAAGGTTTGAAAACTGATGGATTACATACTTAGCCCGAATACTGACCACTCTTGGACCCTAGACAAACAAAGCGAACCTCCCAGTGGCCATCGAAAAGCTCTTAGCGTTAGAAAAGCAAACAAGACAGGTTTGATCAGCCTATATATCCAACATCGGCATTTGTTAACATTCCTTCTAGGCTAATGATTTGGCTTCGACTAACCGCCTTCTCACCACGATTGTTACACTGTGCAAGGATGCCGGGGACTGGAAGCTGATGAACGAGCATGTCCAAATACTCTCAAAGAAACATGGCCAACTAAAACAGGCCACAACTAAGATGGTGCAGACCGTGATGGGTTTCCTTGATGAGACACCCGACACCGAGACCAAGCTCTCTGTTATTGAAACGTTGAGAACAGTTACCGAAGGCAAGGTGCGCACCCGTAGTCTACACTATTCTTTCGGTCAAGGCATCCAGACTTAATTTATCTTTCTAGATTTTTGTTGAGGTTGAGCGGGCTCGTATAACCCGCATCCTCTGCCATCTCAAGAAGGCACAGGGCGACCTTGCCGGAGCCACTGATGTGCTGTGTGAACTTCAAGTCGAAACATTCGGGTCTATGGATCGACGGGAGAAGACAGAATTCATCCTTGAGCAAGTTGAGTTCTGTATTGAACGCGGAGACTTCACTCAGGCGGGAATCCTTTCGCGAAAAATTTCCACAAAATACTTTGCCCAAAAAGAGGTATCTGATCTGAAATTGAAGTTTTATGATCAGCAGATCCAACTTGCAAAACAAGAGGATAAATATCTAGATGTGTGCAAGCACTACAAGGCGGTTTACGACACCCCTAGCGTGATTGAGGACCCCAATAAGTTGAAGAGCGTGAGAACCTCTATCCCATTCACCAAACAAATATTGATCCCGAAGGGTGATAGGTACTCGAGAGGATTATATATTATATTATCCTAGCACCTTACGATAACGAGCAATCAGACCTACTGCATCGTATTCATGCAGACCCGAATCTAAGTTTGGTTCAAAAACAATCAAATCTTCTCAAATGCTTTACAGTTCATGAGCTGATGCGCTGGCCTCTTATCGCTGAAAATTACGGGGCCGAGCTACGCGCTTCTGATGTTTTTGCTCTCGGTGACCCTAAGGCCGAGAAACGTTGGGATGACCTAAGGAAGCGTGTTATCGAGCACAACGTAAGAGTCGTTGCAAAGTATTATACCAGGATCAAGATGGACAGATTAAAAGTTCTCCTTGATCTTGACGAGGACGAGGCCGAAACCTATCTGAGCCAGCTGGTAACCCAAAAGACCGTCTACGCCAAAATAGATAGACCTGCGAGAATCATTTCTTTTGCCGAACCCCGAGATGCGGATGATGTCCTTAATGAATGGAGTGGCAATATGAAGAGTCTTCTGGGACTGTTGGAGAGAATTGATCACTTGATCACAAAGGTAATTTAGAACGAAACACCTTTATATTTGTTCATTCTATTAACGTTTGGTATAGGAGGAAATGATGGCCAATATTGCTCCAAAGGTCAAGAGCAAAGGAAAAGCCAAATAAAATGGATGTAGCTAGATTTGTGTATAATAGACATTGCGGCAATACACGCAAAGTTGCTAGCTCCTTATTCATACCACACTTTCTCAGATAAATTTCACAAACTACCTGTAAACCCGTGACCAATCAATAACATTATCTTTTCGTATCGTAGTGCTGATGCCTATCATTCACCATGCTTGGTCGGTTGATACTCGAGCAGATTCTAAGCTATTAATGAGGCACGCACAAACGTCCAACAATGTAGCTATTACAAGTAGCCCGGGCGCTCTTGATAAGAATAGATCAAGCCTTTTCGTCAGACTATGCCTAGGGCTGCAAGCATTGATGGGGTTGTGGCTTCAGTAGAATTATTACAACTCAGCGATTCGGTGGATGGAGTGACAAATTGTGACTATACTAGTATCCCGCGCCACGATCAGATTTGTCAAGTGCCACAGCCAGCGGCGTCAGGAGGGTCCCAACGCCAACGCCAAAACAGTGGGCAACTGGGCTCGAGATCCTCAACCCCCTCAAACACCTCAAGATTGCCATTATTTCTCATTCTTTACGAAGACATGTCTCACAACTCTGCCACTGCCGGTTGGGAGCGAGTTGAGGACAAATACTACCGCACGATCCAGCTCTATTCTGCTCTCTGGGATCCCGACTTTGACCTCTCCGATTATATTGTTGCAGGGGCTCCTTACGGTGGAGCACTCGGTAGCTCCCCCCACATGAACAACCGTTTCAATGCTAGGCTGACAAACTGCTCGCTATAGCTCTCTACAAAGATGAGACGAGAATCCAAGCCTACCGAAACTCTCAGCAGTCAAAATCAAGCATAGATATTTACAGTGCTGCTGGGAGGCTCATTCGTCGGATATCCGTGCGGT
The DNA here is from genome assembly GCA_003070745.1 of Tuber borchii. Classification (NCBI taxonomy): domain Eukaryota; kingdom Fungi; phylum Ascomycota; class Pezizomycetes; order Pezizales; family Tuberaceae; genus Tuber; species Tuber borchii. The sequence goes on from NESQ01000046.1 coordinate 150,172, forward strand.
AGCCCATTATTTCGCAATCCTCTACTGCTTTTAAGGCTGGATCGGGGAGATTAATGGAGAGATTGCTGATATATATGTGGGCTCTAGTGGGATAAAGGCTCCATCAAGGGTCTCGGTTGGTCAGAGGATGAGAAGCTATTGGTAGTAACGGAAGATGGAGTAGTCAGGTGTTATTATGACCTTCAAGGAGATTTCACTCAATTCTCTCTCGGCAATGTAGGTCACTCCGGGGTTATGAAAGGCAATCACTGACATACATTCAGGGCGCTGAAGAAGCCGGTGTAAAAGAATGCCGGTTTTACTCTACAGGCTTTGTCGCACTGCTACGCAACAACCGATTCGTCTCTGTCTCCCGCTATGATGAGCCGAGGCCACGCCTCTTAGCAGATCCGGTTCCTTTTATCCCAGCTACAGAGATTATCCACTCATGGACGATTCTCCCACCATCCTACACACTCTCCCGGAATGTTGAAGTGTTTGTTTCCACCGGCACAACTATCTTGATTGTGGACGCCACAGAAGTACTGGACCAAATGCTTCAGAACGGACCATTTGTTCATATTTCTGTTTCGCCAAATGGGAAATACGTAACTTTGTGCAGCGTCGAGGGGAAGGTTTGGGTCATCAGGTCTGATTTTCAAGAGAAGTTGAGCGAATATGACACCGGAACTGGAGGCGAGGAGTTACCGCGAGCAGTGGAGTGGTGTGGAAACGATTCGGTGGTGTTAGCTTGGGATGAAGAAGTTCATATGATCGGACCTAGAGGCTCAGTGTTGAAACATTACTACGACAACTTTGTACACCTTGTGCCTGAAATCGATGGTATTCGCATAATAACTACGGAGAAGTGCGAATTTCTGCAAAAAGTTCCTGGTAATTGACCAGTTCGCGTTGGGACTCATATACCTTGATCTAACTGAGTGATGACAACAGATGGCACCGAAGATATCTTCAAAATTGGGGCTACGGCACCCGCTTCAATCCTGCTTGACGCTGTTGATCAGTTGGAGAGAAAGTCGCCGAAGGCTGATGACAACATCCAACTCATTCGTGCCCAGCTTCCCGAGGCAGTGGATGCCTGCATAAAAGCTGCGGGTCATGAGTTCTCTGTCCACTGGCAAAAGCAGTTGCTTAAGGCTGCTAGCTTTGGAAAAAGCGTGCTGGAGCTCTATAGCTCAGATGAGTTTGTAGAAATGTGTGAAACACTCAGGATGCTTAACGCTGTAAGATTTTATGAAGTCGGATTGGCAATAACATATGAACAGTATGAAATCCTAGATAGTCGTGGTGAGCCTAGCTAACTTGGATAGATTTATACGACTTACGCCAGAAAAATTAATACAAAGATTGGTCAATAGACAACAGCACTTGCTGGCATTGAGGGTCTCGGAGTATCTGCGGTTACCTACTGATCGGATATATATCCATTGGGCTTGCATGAAAGTCCGAATGTCAGCGGATAATGAGGATACCATTTGCCGCATGGTAGTGGCGAAACTCACTGGAAAGCGTGGCATATCCTTTGAAGAGATTGCGAGAACCGCGTATGATGAGGGTAGAGGAAGGCTTGCGACTGAGGTATGAGCCTACCTTAGCTATGCAACATGCATACTAACTATGTGGAAGCTATTAAACTACGAGCCACGGGCTGGCAGACAAGTCCCTCTCCTACTCAACATGGAGGAGGGCGAAATTGCTCTTGACAAGGCAATCGAAAGCGGGGACACCGATCTTGGTAAACATCATCACTATTCTACTTTAGTTTCACCAGATCTAACCGGAATAGTCTTTTTTGTCCTTCTCCATCTTAAGAAAAAGCTACCGCTGGCAAATTTCTTCCGGATGATCAATGACCGGCCTGTTGCATCGTCACTAATTGAATCCTCGGCTAGGGAGACGGACCCCGAGCTCTTGAAGGACTTTTACTATCAAGATGATCGCAGGGCCGATGGTGCACACGTTATCCTCCGAGACAGCTTAGCCCAAAAGGACTTATCTCTAAAGATGGAGAAGCTGAAACTCGCCTCAAAGTTACTAGCCGATGCGAAAGAACATACTCTCGAGGCAAAGGCACTTGATGAATCAGCAAAGCTCTTACACATGCAAGAGGTTTTCGAGAAAGATCTGCAGCAGGAGAGATTTGTCGGCGACTCAGTTAACGAGACCATATTCAAACTTATACGCATGGGGTATTCCTCTCGGGCGAACAAAGTTAAATCTGAATTCAAAGTGCCAGAGAAACGGTTCTGGTGGCTCAAATTGCGGGCTCTGGTCGCGAAGAGGGATTGGGGAGAAATCGAGGAGTGGGGTAAAACTAAAAAGAGCCCGATTGGTTGGGAGGTATCGACTTTGCTTCTGGTTTATTTTTTTTCGATTTTTTAAGAATCTCTTACTTACATCGTTTTAGGCATTTTTTAATGAGTGTCTGGCTGCAGGCAACACCAAGGCGGCATCTATCTTCATACCTAAGTGCACTAATCTACCTCCTGCGGATAGGATAGACATGTGGGTTCGCTGCGGTAATATGGTTAAGGCCGGCGAAGAAGCTTTCCGGGCCAGGGATGCTAATGCGCTGGAGGTGTTGAGGTCAAAGGCAGCTGGTGCGGCAGCCTTGGAGATTGATAGGCTCTTGAAGCAGCTCCGTCCGAAATGATAATGGGGTATTTCGTGGGCGGTGACTAAATAGATAGCTAGCTTAATGGTTGATATCCTCACATGTAAGAATTTTCTTCTTTCTTTCCTTTTACAATTAATGGTTATTGTTTACTAGAAACAGGCAATACGAATCCACCCTCGTAGCATACCTAACTTAACATTCATGAAGCCCGGTAAATTTCATAAGGGCGTAGAATTACCCATCCATCACACCGTAGCTTTTAACAACGGCCGGGTATAGCATTTCCCCAAGCAGACCTATTACACAAGGGAGTGAAAGATGATTCCCGAACAAATGCCAAAGAGTCTTCCCTTTGCCTCTCCAGCTCGAGTACTTTGTCCATCACTAGGCGGAACCTCCGCCTCCACCCCTACCTCTCCCCCTGCCTCTGCCCCTGTTCCCCCCACGGTGATCCCCTCTATAGCCTCCCCTCCCCCCACGATCGTTCCCTCCACGCCCACCATGCCCATCTCGGTTTTGCTGTGTCTGCGTCTCCTTCACAAGGTCGATAATCTCATCGGGGACTCTGAGGTATTTAATCTATGATCCACAACATTAGCCCCCAACGAACGAACCAACCGTTCCCTTGCCATCCTAAATTAACATACATTATTCCCCCGAACGTAACACTCGGCTAGTCTAAAAAACTTGTCACCTTCCTACAACCGCATCCATCCCTAGTTAGCCCCAGCTTGCTTGAAGGAAAGAAAGGTGGGGAGGAACAAACAGAACTAGTCTGCACAACCTCCTTTAAAGTCAAGTTCATCCAAGTGTCGCAATTGACTAGGTGTCCGTTGAGGGTTTCGCCGTTTTTGAGCTCTACGAGCATCGGGTGGCCTTGGGCTGTATTTAGGAGGGACAAGGGTAGCTAGTATGGACATTCTGTCAGCCACGGGTCAGTCGGTGCTAGTTTGGGGGAGGGGAGCGGGAGCACCATTTCGTTTGTTACTACTGATGGCGGAGTGAGGGGGTAGCTAAGGTGAGAATGGATGAATGGAAATGTGATGGAGAGCGATGGTTTTGTGTTGTGTTGTGCTGTTGCATGGGCGAAGGAGGAAGGCCAGTTGGCGCGGTTGCGCTGGGCTGTATGTGCGGCAGTCCTGACGTTTGTAAAACGGACTGCTATAGTATTACATATCACCAAAATTCTGAGGCTCTAGCTGATTTTTGGCTATATGCGATAGCAATCCGTTCCACAAACATCACAGCATTACGAGTATTTATATAGTGCAGTGAAGGCTCCACTGGCTGCTGGGCGGGGTTCTCGAGGCTGAAAGGCTTGTGTCCTGGTCCAGGGAATTTTCTCTTTGGCATTGGGGTGAAAGTACAGTAATTTGATACACTAGCCCCATTACTTCTCCATTTTACCCCTCGATATTTTGGGGAGGTAGGTACATAGATTACCGTTTCTGCTTTGCTGGTTATGCCAGGTACCGGTAGGCCAAACTAAAATAAATACACTGCAAAAAATACGCCGTAAAAGTGGAAATACTATCATATTTCTGACGCATGCCGAACAGGGCCTTAATAATATTACGGTATGTAGAGCAAGGCCTTAATTGTAGGGTGAAGGGTTTGAAAGTTAATGGAGATACCCGTAAGAATGCTTGACCAAACTTGGTCGGTGTAACAGAAAGCCGATAGAATACCTACCGTAACCGCAGGAACTCGGCGGTTTTGTGGCCGAACTCTAGAATCATATGTGCGACTTCATGGCAATCAAAGAGAAAAAGAAGGGTTCCTGCGAGAGGAATTAGGATTTCTAGAGTTAACGTCTTAAACTTGCACGAGGATTTTGGCCTTATCGTTGAACGGTCATGAATAGTTGCGCCTCTCCTATTAGGGCTTTTTTTCACTTTATCAAAGGGCAAGTGGCTTGAGGCAGAATTTAGGTAGGATACCCAGAAGCCAACGATCGCCCTGACAAACGGGGGGATAGTGCTGCTATTACCCACTCAAGTACGTTCTTTGGTCAAGAAGCTCTGAAGCCGGTAGCATTTGTCTTTAGACTGTTTTAAGGTGAAAAGGGAATGTGCAGTGCCGTAACTTACTATGACAGCTGGGATCAAACTCCTCTACTGGTAGCTCATATCTGTACTTTAATGTTAGGGTATGAGAACCATGATTGTGGCGAAAAGAGTCTTGGGAGGTAATTAGCCGTTTGATCAGTTCCTTATTCTTGGTTTTAAGGGGATAAAGGCAGTACTTGTACCAGCATTAAAAAAAGGTGAGGGATTGAGGCTCAACAAGATGCGGTCTTTTTTTGCTAGGGCTACGAAATTCGCAGCTACAGAGTAAAAGGTAGCCCTATACAGCAGACCTCGCGGATCAAACGACACCTCTCAGCACTTCGCGGATGGCGGCACCAACGAGAAAAGGCATCATCTCCACCGCCTCAACCCACTATTTTCCATCTCATCTACCTACACCCCACTTTCTATCCAACTTCTCTCAATCTTCGCGCTACCTCCTCCTCTGCACTCCTTACTTTGCTTTTGATTCGTTTTCAAATTTCTTAGCTTTTTGCTTTGCTTCTCATAATTTTTTGTCTATCTCTTTGCCTCCTTTTTACTCAACGTGGGTGAGCCCCTAGCGCTCAAAGCTCAGAGCAAACATGGCCCCTTTACCAATTACCTTTACCGAACTTTTATCTGTAAGCAGCACTTAAGTTTGAACAGCCGTCTGATAATCCTTACTGATAATTTTATATCTATAGCTCCCACAGCTCGAAATTCAAGTATGGATCACCAAAACAGCTTTGGCATCCCCGAATGAATTATTCACTGACTGTTTGAAAACAGCAAGCATCAATAGGTTTCAATACTACCGTAAGTTTTACTATTAAGTTTTGCTTCTGGTCCTGGTTTTGAGCCATTCTCTAACCGTTATCCACAGACCTTGGAGAGCGATCACTTCATCTGCGTTCGTGAAAAGAGTGATGAGGCAGCAGCACAAGTCGTAATAATCGACCTTCATAATGGCAACCAGGTCACACGGAGGACAATCAAGGCAGATAGTGCTATCATGCACTGGAGCAAACAGATTATCGCCTTGAAAGCCCAACGCACGCTTCAGATTTTCAACTTGGAAGCAAAGGAGAAGCTGAAGTCGCATACAATGAATGAGGATGTTGTCTTTTGGAAGTGGATTAGCGAGAGGAGCTTGGGCCTTGTTACAGACAATAGCGTTTACCATTGGGATGTTATGGATCCTGGCCAAGCCGCCCCTGTCAAGATCTTCGACCGGCACATGAATCTTTCGGTAAGCATGGCCATTGCAAGGATGGGGATCAATTTTGACTTTTGAGAATTAGGGTTGCCAAATCATTAACTACCGCGTCAATGGGGATGAGAAATGGATGGTTGTTGTCGGCATTTCTCAATCACAGGGCCGTGTTGTGGGTAACATGCAGCTGTACTCTAAAGATAGAGGGATCAGCCAGGCCATCGAAGGTCACGCCGCTGCATTCGCCTCGATCCGACTTGAAGGGGCATCCTCTGACACGAAGCTATTCACATTTGCTGTCCGAACGGGTCAAGGAGCTAAACTCCATGTAGTTGAGGTAGACCATGTCGCTGCCAACCCAGTGTTTCAGAAGAAGGCTGTCGATGTCTATTTCCCAGCGGAGGCCGTCAACGATTTTCCTGTTGCAATGCAGATATCACCAAGATTTTCTGTCATATATTTGGTTACCAAATACGGTTTCATCCATTTGTACGATCTTGAGACTGGAGCCTGCATTTTCATGAACCGCATTTCGAGTGAAACCATTTTCATCACAGCACCCCATGAAGCTAGCTCCGGTATCATTGGCGTAAACCGAAAGGGCCAAGTCCTGTGCGTGAGTGTCGATGAGAACCAGATCATCCCATATCTGCGGGAAAACCCGGCGAACTCAACACTTGCCATCAAACTTGCTTCGCGGGCTGGCCTTGCCGGCGCTGATGAGCTATATCAGAAGCAATTTCAGTCACTTATGGACCAAAAGAATTATGTGGAGGCCGCTAAAGTTGCCGCAAATTCTCCTCGTGGATTCCTGCGCACTCCAGCGACCATCGAACAGTTTAAGTCCGTTCCAGCACCTCCCGGACAGCTTTCGGTCATCCTCCAATACTTTGGTATGTTGTTGGACAAGACAACACTGAACAAGCACGAGACTATCGAATTAGTCAAGCCCGTTCTTGCACAAAACCGGAAACATCTGCTTGAGAAATGGTTGAAGGAAAACAAGTTGGAATGCACAGAAGAGCTGGGGGATGCCGTTAGGGTCCATGATGTTAATCTCGCCTTGAGTGTCTATTTGCGGGCCAATGTTCCTCAGAAAGTTGTTGCATCCTTTGCCGAGACTGGGCAGTTTGACAAGATCGTGCCGTATGCACAAAAGGTCGGATATAGCCCCGACTACACAGCTTTGTTGACCCATATCGTCCGAATCAACCCGGAGAAAGGTGCCGAATTTGCAACTCAACTTGCCAGCCAGGAGGGTGGTTCCTTGGTTGACATTGACCGGGTGGTCGATGTTTTTTTGTCACAGAATATGATCCAGCAGGCCACGGCTTTCCTGTTAACTGCATTGGAGGGAAACAAGCCAGAGCATGCCGCCCAACAGACCCGTTTGTTGGAAATGAACCTCCTGAATGCGCCCCAGGTTGCGGATGCTATTTTGTTGAATAATATGTTCTCGTACTATGATCGTGAAAAGATCGCAAAGTTGTGTGAGAATGCGGGCCTATTCCAGAGAGTATGATATCCTCTTACTGTTTTTCTATATTTGCCGGCCTTATACTTACAATTGATTTTCTCCGTAGGCTTTGGAACATTACGATGATCCTGCTGCGGTTAAGCGGGTTCTCTGCAACAATAGTCCCGGGCTTGCTCCGGAATTCATTGTTGAGTATTTTGGGAGGATGTCCTTGGAGCAATCCTTGGACTGCATGCGGGAGATGCTGAGGATTAACATTCGTCAAAACCTCCAAGTTGTGATTCAAATTGCGACTAAATACTCCGACCTTTTAGGTGCTAATCGCTTGATTGACCTCTTTGAGAGTTTCAAGACCTTCGAAGGTCTCTACTATTACCTTGGCAGTATCGTCAATTTAAGTGAAGATCCGGACGTGCACTTCAAGTACATCCAAGCTGCTACTATTTGCGGTCAGATGAGTGAGGTAGAGCGTATCTGTCGCGATAGCAATTTCTACAATCCGGAGAAGGTCAAGAATTTCCTTAAGGAGGCAAAGCTGACTGAGCAACTTCCACTGATTGTGGTCTGCGATCGTTTCAACTTCATCCACGAGCTAGTCTTATATCTATACCAGAACCAGCAGTTCAAATCCATTGAGGTTTATGTCCAGAGAGTTAATCCGGCCAGAACTCCGGCGGTGGTTGGAGGGCTTTTGGATGTTGATTGCGAGGAGTCCATCATTAAGAGCTTATTGAAGTCTGTCCAGAGCTCGGCAATTCCTATCGATGAGCTTGTTGCCGAAGTTGAGCGCAGAAACCGTTTAAAGCTTTTGTTGCCTTTCCTGGAGGATACCTTGGCTACTGGGAACCAACAACCAGCTGTCTACAACGCCCTTGCCAAGATATACATCGATAGTAACAACAACCCAGAGAAATTCTTGAAGGAGAACGACCAGTACGATACTTTGGTAGTCGGAAAGTACTGCGAAAAGAGAGATCCGTACTTGGCATTCATTGCATACCAGAAGGGTCAGAATGATATCGAGTTGGTTAGGATTACCAATGAGAACTCCATGTTCAAACAGCAGGCCCGGTACCTTGTAGCACGCCGTGATTCCGAATTATGGGGGTTTGTCTTGAGCCCCAATAACATCCACCGCCGTTCTCTGGTGGACCAAGTTGTTGCAACTGCCGTCCCCGAATCCACTGACCCTGAAGATGTTTCGGTGGCCGTACAGTGCTTCTTGAGCAATGATCTCCCGACCGAATTGATTGAGCTTCTTGAGAAGATTATTCTTGAGCCGTCTACATTCAGTGATAACAGCAGCTTGCAGAATCTGCTTATCCTCACGGCAGTTAAAGCGGATAAGGCCCGCGTAATGGACTACGTTCACCGTCTCACAAACTACGACGGCCCCGATGTAGCCCACATTGCCATCCAGAATGGCCTCAACGAGGAGGCATTTGAAGTCTACAAGAAGATCAATGCGCATAGTGACGCTATCAATGTTCTCATTGAAAACATAGTCAGCATTGAACGCGCCTTTGGCTACGCTGATCGTGTTGACTTGCCCGAAGTATGGAGTCGTCTCGGTAAGGCTCAGTTGGACGGCCTTCGTATTACCGATTCTATCGAATCCTATATCCGTGCTAAGGATCCTAGCAACTACGCCGAAGTTATTGAGATAGCTACTCATGCTGGGAAATTCGAGGATCTCATCAGATATCTTCAAATGTGCAGGCAGACCTTGAGAGAGCCAGTTGTCGATAGTAGCTTGGTTCTGTGCTATGCTAGGGTCGATAAATTGCCTGAGCTAGAAGAGTTCCTAAATAGCTCTAACGTTGCTAATATCGAAGAGTGTGGTGACAAGGCATACGAAGAGGGACTTCACCAGGCCGCCAAAGTCTTCTTCTCAAGCATTTCCAACTGGGCCAAATTGGCTGTGAGTCCATACATTCCCCCGAATTCGTGAATCCCTTTATTAATCCATCTTAGACTACTCTCGTATTTTTGGAAGAGTACCAAAATGCTGTTGAGTGCGCCCGTAAAGCCAATAGCACAAAAGTATGGAAGCAGGTCAACGAGGCTTGTGTTTCCAAGAAGGAATTCCGCCTTGCGCAGATTTGCGGTCTCAACTTGATTGTCCACGCCGAAGAGCTGCAAGATCTTGTTAAGCAATACGAACGTAACGGGTACTTTAGCGAGCTGATTAGCCTTCTCGAGGCTGGATTGGGTTTAGAGAGAGCCCATATGGTATGTTAAACTGTCCTATCGAGGCATGAGGGCATCGTTTGGCTAATTTTGACTGGTTTAATTGCAGGGTATGTTCACTGAGTTAGGCATTGCCCTTTCGAAATACCACCCCGATCGTGTAATGGAACATCTTAAGTTGTTCTGGGGCCGTATCAACATTCCAAAAATGATTCGTGCTTGCGAGCAAGCTCATCTTTGGCCTGAACTCATATTTTTGTATTGCCAGTACGTGCTGTCGCTTTCCCCATGTTGAACGCGACTAATGCATTTCTCTCAGCTATGACGAGTGGGATAATGCCGCTTTAGCAATGATGGAGAGAGCGGCAGATTCCTGGGAGCACCAGTCATTCAAGGATATTGTCGTCAAGGTCGCCAACCTGGAGATTTACTACCGTGCCCTGAACTTTTACCTGCAGGAGCAACCTTCCCTGCTTACCGATTTGCTAGCTGTTCTTACACCTCGCATTGATGTTTCCCGGTAGGCCAGCTTCCTTCTGATATTGGTAGCATTGGGCTTACCTTTTCTAGTGTTGTGCGAATGTTTGAGAAGTCAGACAATATTCCTCTTATAAAACCGTTCTTGCTCAATGTTCAGCCTCAAAATAACAAGATTGTCAACAACGCTATTAATGATTTGTTGATCGAGGAAGAAGATTACAAGACGCTCCGTGATTCAGTCGAGAACTATGACAACTATGATCCGATTGAACTCGCTCAGCGTCTTGAGCAGCACGAGTGAGTTTCTATGATGCGTTTGTTTGGTCAGAGTTTCTAACATTTTTATAGACTTGTCTTCTTTCGACAGATCGCTGCCAATATATACCGTAAGCAGAAGCGTTGGAACCAATCTATTGCTCTATCGAAGCAGGATAGGCTCTTCAAGGATGCTATTGAGACCGCCGCCGTATCCGGAAAGGAAGATGTAGCAGAAGAGTTACTTCGTTACGTGAGTATAAAATATTCCATCTTTGAGGTATTCTTACTGATTGGCGCTCCTAGTTCGTCGACATTGGCAGCCGGGAATGCTATGTTGGTATGCTTTACGCCTGCTATGACCTTATCCAGCTCGATGTTGTCATGGAGATCTCGTGGCGCCATGGTTTGAGTGACTACACAATGGTGAGTTACACCCGAAAACGTGATCTTCATGCGAGACGTTCTAACTAGAGCAGCCTTTCATGATCAATGCCATAAGACAACAAAATAAGAAGATTGCTTCTCTTGAGAGAGACAATGAAGAGCGTAAGGTCAGGGAGGCTACTCAGCAAAAAGCCGAAGACACTACTCCAATTCTGGGGAATCGTCTTATGCTCACCGCCGGACCGGGTGGCCCTATGCCACAACAATCGTACGCCAACGGAATTGCGCCGCAAGCTACTGGGTTTGGAGGGTTTTAGACATGAGTGGATAGAAGCCTTTGATAGCTGATAATTATTTCCTTCTAACTATCTGTCATTCTATTTTCTTTTTTCTTCTCGTGTTATTCCTGGGCGGAACAACTTTCGGATGAAAATACTTAGGAAATTGTCCTAGCATGATTCTCTGGTGATGATAAACGGCCGAAGAATGAGGCAGATTGGTTAAAAGGGGGAAAAAGTAAAGGGATTGGATTTAAGTTCCTTTTTGGGGTTTTCTCTGCTGGAGGGACAGAGGGTTTTTTATGCCTTTCCTAATTATTTTAACTTTCTTAACGTTACCTTGATGGGGTCTGGCTGTATCATTAATTATTTGTGATATCATTCCTACGTCTAGTTTATTTCGCGAGTATTGATATTATGCTGTGAATAGATTGAAACCATGAGCCCTATTGCGAGTAGACTGCGCTATATGAACTACTGTGGAGGCTGTGGAGGGAAAGGGTTACCCTCTGGTGTTTGTTTCCCCACCGCTTCTTCGCCCTTGTCGGTGTCATATTCACACACCGCTTCCATAGCAGATTTCTTTGTCGTTGTCATGCCTGCCTTTCCCTCACTCAGTGCCCCGCTGGATTTACAATTTATTCTCTCAACTTCCCCGCCCATCTTCTAGGCAGGGCGGTCCATGCACCGACACTCGTACGCCACACACTCACATGCTTCGGCTCGACTCGCGGAAAGGCGAGATATGAGAGTGGCTTTACCGGGAAAGGTAGGAGCTGACGAGGTAACGTCTGCCCCGAAATGGCTAACGAGGAGCTAGTCACCGGTGGCGGATTACAACACGCTTTATATCGTGCGTTACAAGCTGTAGATTCCACACGGTAGCTGGGCGTTATTTTACTTGTGTCAGTACAGTACAGCGCAGCGCAAGCGCTCGCGTGTGTCCATCATAAAAATCGGAAAACATCTATAGACTAACCCTTATCTTTATAGAGATTTGTATCACACAGGATCAGCAGATATAATTTTCCGGTTTTCACTGACACACGCCCGAGTACTGTACTGAGTAAAGTGCAGTGCGAGTACCACACCGGTACTCTGAATATCAAAACGTCCTGCCCCCCCGCCAATCTCCCCCTCCCTCTCCCGCCGTTCTTCGTAAGTTACAGTACCTACTATAAGCAAACGAAAACGAAGTACCAGTATCACATACAGTAATAAGGCAACCCCCTTCACCTCACGAAGAAATGGAAATAAATAGATAATGATACCGTGGGATAAACTTCTATCCATAGAGTACTTTACTATAAATATCCTCCTACAATGCTAAGACCAATCAAGCACGGCAACAGTGGTCGGGAGAGGACCGGGATCACTTACTATTACCGATATCTTACCTCCCTTCCAACCAGTTATCTCAAGTGTCATAAGCTAGCTGCCGGGATGGCACGGTACTTGTACTGGAGCACACATCCCGCGGGTCTCCGATCCAGACCAATCCGGATTTGGGCGGTGTGTCGCGTGCGGTGTAACTGCGCTCTCTGATAGTCAATATGGTGAGCTTCCGAGGTTGCGGAGGAGGTGGTGGTGGGGTGTGGGGGAATGAGAAAGTGTAAGAGAGTGAAAGATTGTCTAGTCTAGCCTCTTGTATAAAAGACTGCCACTGGAAACCTTATTCTCTTCTTGTCGATACTATCGGTAAAGTCTATCCAATTTCTTCCTCAATAGTAGGAGTAGGAGTAGGCTGTCGTCTTCGAATCCAAACCTGCCCCGTCTAATTATAATTCCACAACAACGGAGATAATAATGCCCGTTAGATTATTTACGTTCGCCTCCCTCTCTTCCACCCCTTCTCACATTCTCAAAGCTAATCCTACCCCTCTCTACTATTAGGACCAAAAACACCCTGGCGACATTCCTAGCCTTAACTGGTGCTGGTGTACTCGTGGCGAATATGAACAATTCAAAGCCGCGAGCGGAAAAGGAGGACCGCGCGAACGGCGAGGGTGGATTTGCGCTTAGGGGGTGTGAGCGATCTGGTTTTTTCCCCTTCTCCGAATCCGCTTTGTCTACACAATAATGGGCTGGGCTGACAATGGGTATGAACGATAGGTGGTGGTGTTTAGTTTAGATTGGCCATGTCCGGGCTGTCGGTATTGGGGTCAGAGATGGTACGGCTGCCTAGGCCATGCTACGGTTTATGTGGTTGGCTTGGGTTGAGTGGATTAATGGAAACCTGCAATAAATGGTGTCTCGGAGTTGGGCTTTTTTTTTCCTGTTCCTAGGTCGATTATTTGCTTTGAGACTGCTTTTTGTTGCTCTTTCTGTTCTGTGCCCGAGTATAATTCGGGGAGATTTTATGATGGCGCGAGGCTTGCTTGACTACTCGCGAATGCATGATATGATGTTTGTGAACACGACCGAGCCCGCGTATGCGCCAAGACTAAGTGCATATGACCTGCAGAGATATAACTTTTAGTGAAATTAGAGATTGAAAACACACGATAGAAACAAGAGAACTAGAATTGGAGTCAATAGCCCACTAGGAGCAGTGCTCAATGCGCTCGCATTAGGACTTCCGCAATTATCAGAATTCTCTCCTGTCAATGTTAGGGATGCCTCATTTTCGATTCCTTGGATTTAAAAATCCCAAATAGTATCGATTGATGTTGCATAACTGAGATTCACCGGTAGATTACCTTCTTCCGACATTATCAAGGTATTGAAATCATGTGAAGTAGGAATAGCAGAGCTAAGATATACAAGACGTTAATATTAGAGAAACAAAACTCGTATCCTTGGGGTTTGCCTTATTCCGAACATCGCATATCATGTCCTATTCACCCCTATTCACTCAAAGTATCGATAAATCCATCATTTCACACCAGTATTGGCTAGAGTTGAAATCGTACAGCTCGGAACGAATCATTGTTGCATCATGAGACATCACTCTCGCCGTCCCCCGTCGTTCCCCGTCGTCCCCCCCCGTCCTTCACCATCCCCGGCCGTCCCCACCCGTCCCGGGCCGTCCTTACCCATTCTCGGCCGTCCCCCGCCGTCCATCCCCCTTGCCCTACATGATCTCTTTAGCGGTACTAACTATTACATACAGATACCTGCACTGTATCAACGTAGTAATTCTTTCCTTCTTCCTGTGTTGCAACCAGGTCAGAAGATTGAAGGTTTTGCTAAGGACAGTTCAGAACTTGCTGTGGGCCGTAGCTTTTGCACTAGCACTAGTGCCAATTACACCGAAATTTGGTAAACAAAAGTGTAAACAAAGCCCTGTTACGACCGTATTTAAGAACTGTTCTTAAGACTGTGCATAGTCGAGCCACTCAGCACTTGCACAAATTAGGCATAGTTAGCGCCGTTGCTCTAGCAATAAGAAAAGTTGCAGTGACGACCGTCGTAGCAAAACCTCCCTATTAAAGACCTTTACCGTACGGTGTAAAATTACCCATCTACCCTGTGCAACGCCCGTGGTTTCAGATGTCTCACAACCTGATCGCTGTTCACCCGTCGCCACATCGATCATCCCCTTGATCCTTGTTTTGCCACCAGAAGCGTTCCGATTTTCGTCCCTACCCGAGTACAAATACCTTTACCCTTTTACAAGTCAATGGCTTCCTCTCTGTCTACCGAAGATGATGTGAGTTTAAATCTACCACTCAATTGCTTCTCCAAGAGCGGTTGCTAACAACATATTCAAAAGGTTCTTGACCGCCTCAAGAAAAATGTCGACCCCACCGTTCTCTCAGATCGTGAAGCAGCCATACGGAAGCGGGCTTCAGAGCAGTATGAGAAAGCCCAGAGTCGGCTCAAGGATTTGGTCACTATTCATTCCCCCACCAATATTTCCGGGCACAATAGCTAATGCGTTCCGACTTCAGGTTGACGACAACTCGACACTCCCTGTCACAATTTCTTCCATAAATATCGACGGGGCAAAGAATACCCGCACAGGTTTCCTGCAAAAGGTTCTTCAGGAGACTTTTGCGAAAAGTAAAGAACCGGGGTTCACGTTAGCAGAGGCACTGCGGGAATTAAGCCGCGATTGTCATACCTTTTCCAGGTTTGGGATATTTCACCAGCCCACACTATACGTCGATTTGGCTGGTCAGAGTGGTGGCAAGACAAAGCTCAACGCTAAAATCACTTTGAGGGAGCTATCGAGGTTTATTTTGAAGACTGGTACGGATATGGGAAATACCGAGGGGAGTGGATACCTAAGCCTTACTTACCGGAATGTGTTTGGTGGGGCTGAGAGTCTGAATGGATATGCTTCTACCGGCACAAGGACTAGGTCAGCTTATGAGGTGAACTTTCAGGCTCCGGTCAACGCGAATCCAGATTTGATTCTAGAAGCCGGTGGGTATGCATCTTCCCGGTCCCATCACTATTATTCCTCGCATGAAGAGGTCCTTAGAGGTGGAAAGGTCGGGGTTAAGTGGGGTGAACATCAAGCTACGTATAATGGAGTTTGGAGACAGATTACGGGCCTTGCTCAGGGAGCCTCCCCAACCGTTCGATGTGATGCGGGGGACTCATTGAAGAGCAGTTTGCGGCATACTTTCACTAGAGATCGCCGGGATAGTCATTTACTTCCTACCCGTGGGTGGATGGTTAGATCAGAATCCGAGGTTGCTGGATGGGGCGGCCTAGGAGGTGATGTAGCCTTCTGGAAAAATGAGATGGAGGCACAGATGGCAGCACCACTGGGCGCGTCTGGCATCTCGGTGTCAGGGGGACTCAGAAGTGGATTGCTCTACCCGCTCTCGTTGGGTGTTGGTGACAACAAAAAACCAGCGCAACCATCCCGTATCAACGACCGTTTCCAACTGGGTGGCCCAACGGATGTGCGTGGCTTCAGGGAATGTGGGCTAGGACCAAGAGATGGAAATGATAGCGTTGGAGGAGATGTCTACATAGCAGGTGGAGCCAATATCTACTTTCCTATCCCCAAAGTGGGACCGGAGAAGCCGTTAAGGCTGCAGGTGTTCGCAAACAGTGGACGCCTTGTCGGCCTTCAGGGCCTTACTGAAGACGGTGGGAATGTTAATAGCAGTGTCGAGGGAGTGCTTAAGGAATTGGGGAACGGCCTGCCGAGTATCGCTGCGGGAATCGGCTTGGTCTACGCTCATCCAATAGCGAGATTTGAGTTAAACTTCTGCCTACCGCTCGTGAAGAGGTCTGGCGAGAGAGGCCGGAAGGGATTGCAACTTGGGATCGGAATTGACTTTCGCTAGTTGGAGGCCCTGTATATAAACGAGCGTCGCAACGGTTTTGTTTGTTGCTACGGTACGCACGTATTAATTGTGGTGGCTTAGAATTCCTTTTACTCTCTTCATCTTCTCGGCCCTATTATCCTTTGGGTCCTCATGTTACCATTTTTTTCATAGAGCTATCATCAGTATTAAATCAAAAGTTGGCAGGGATTCTTCCATCATGCTCGAGCTCTGTACTGGGACTGTTGCACGGAAATTATCAGTTGAGTGGTAATGATCGTTTTGGGAGGCTTTTTTTGTGCGGGGTTTTTGGAAGCGATGAGTTGTCGCACTCGCCTGGGTACTGGGATGAGAACACCAATTGTGGCACTTACCTGAGGAACCCCGATTGCACCTCTAGCCCAAATCGGACCATTGGTGAGGGTTTTGTAGTCATGGTGAAATCCAAGTGTGTCACAGCGAGTAACATGCCGGGAAAGGGAAGGCGCGTGGGTACATATTCCACTAGGCGATCTCTTCAAGCCTGCCTTAGGTCGTGGTGTGTTACCTCTTTGCGAGACTGTAGCAGCGCTACTATAATATATGTCGTGCCTTCCTGCCCCTTTTTAGCAATTTCCACTCGCAGTTAAGTGGGAACTCATGTATTATATTTCTGTCCACAAAGTTCGGGTCATTTTAGTTTGTAGGGGGGTGAAACTTCTATGATTTCACTCGGTCATATTTAATTCTTCTGGCTCTGTAAATTCTTCCATATCGATATTTTTCTTGTATTGTTTTATTCTGCTTCTTTCCTGTCCCTCGGAGCGATAGGTGAACTTAATTTACCCCTGTAAACAATCCCTTCAATCGTCCCGGTTTTCACACACTTTTAGCTTTGGGATGCTTCCTGTATGTTACTAATATATTATATTGACAGGATAAGTCAAAATCAGGCGAAGCCAACCACAATCCATTGTTTAGGCCCAAATCTGGAGCAATACAATATCTTACTGGGCCGGAAATAACACATCCTGGGACGGGGTTAGTGAATTTGATCAGTGGAGTAATAACATATATTCGTAACATCAGTGGGTACTGTATTACCCTACAAAGGCCTAAGCTAACGATAATGAAAGAGAAAAAAAACAAAAACACTTTTAGACGCCACATCGAGTAATCAGCATCCAACTTCATAAACACCAACCCAGGAGAAATCAAGCGAGAACCAAAGCTAGCAAAGCCATCCTGCAGTAAAGCCCATATCTCATCTAGCACTCCGTTAGCACCATGCAACCGTAATTGGGGAGCGTAAGCTATCTATACCTGTCTAAAGTAGGCTGCCCTCTGGTCATAGTCTACCTCCTCACCAATCTCGGCGTTCCTGGGTAATGGGTGCATGACAATCATGTGGCTCTTCGCATTCTTTAGAACCGAGTGGTCGATGATGAAGCTGTCCTTCAACTTCTCAAACTCGTTCAGGTCTGCGAATCTCTCCTTCTGGACGCGAGTGCAATAAAGTACATCTGAGCTGGCAACAAGGTCCGATGTGAGTTCGTGGTACTCTTTCACCTCGACCCCAACCTTCTTGAGAGAATCACGGACAGCAGTTGGCATTGAGAGCTGTGAGGGGGAGGCAAAGTTGATGCGAACGTGGTAATGCTGTAATAGCTTGGCAAGGGAGTGAACCGTACGGCCGAATTTAAGATCGCCAACAAACGTGATGGTCAGCCCATTTACAGTTCCCAGCTCCTCACGGATAGTGAACAAATCGAGGAATGCTTGAGTCGGATGTTCAAGACTTCCGTTTCCTATTTAGCTGTTAGCACCATTCAAACCACGGTAAGAACTCGAATAATTGGGCCCGAGACTAAGACGTTGGAGTTGCCTTCGCTGGTAAGGTCTGGCTCTTTTTTCTTTTTATTTTGTCTTAAGCTCAGGCTGAGGGGGTCAGTTTTCGCTGTGCGCTCGCCCCCCTGTCCGAGAAAGGGAATTTCGGACGTCTTAACCTCGGGCCCAATTATTCGAGATCTTACGGTATTTGAGTGATGAGTGGAACCATACCTCCGTTGATAATGGGGACTGGCGAGAACCTTGCTGCCTCAGCGGCACTATCTTCTGCAGGGTGTCTCAGTACAACAGCGTCCCCATAGCAGGCCAAAGTTCTGATTGTGTCCTTGAGAGTTTCTCCCTTCTTCAAACTCGAGTGAGCGGCAGATATGGCTACGGTTCTTCCACCTAACCGCTGCATAGCTGCGTCAAACGATGCTGAGGTCCTGGTAGACGGCTCGAAGAACATCGTGCACAACAGTCTCCCCCGGAGAAGATCAATTACACCCCATCTCTCCACCACGAGTCTCATTTCTTGGGCAACCGTGAAGAGGTGATGCAAGTCTGCACGGCTAAACTGATTGACTGACAAGATGTGGCGACGCTTGAACATGGAATCGCGAGAAAGCAGCTCTGAAAGCGATGCTGATATCATTGGTACGGATAGTTGGGGATGGGGCGATGTGTCAGAATGGCTGGCGAGAAGGCTTGATGGGGTTTGAAAAGTGGGTAGAAAGTCTGGGGCCAATGGCTGGGTACGGCCAACTAGTTTTGGGCTCAAAAGGTTCTGACGGCCATGCGAGCTCTCGGGCCGTAATGTAACTGAAGTTACAACAGGATTAGCGACGGAGGCGGCAGTGCCGTGCGACCCATCGCTGCTGATATATCCATCCAAAGCGGCGGTCCTGCCCTTAAAAGTGACCCTCTGCACGGTCCCCTTAAGAGTGTTGCCAACAAAAGGAGACCAAGAATCTCTTGTCTGTACCTTGTAGGATCTGTCCATCTCAACCTCGACGGAACAAGTTGGCTGGTCGTGAAGGTCGAAGATGGTCTTGGGGTTATCGTGAAGTCTGCACTTAAGATCATCAATTGTCAATCGGCCGTTACAAACAGCAGTGATCAACAGAGGAAGCGTGTCTGCGATACCGAAGGCTGCGTTGACATCCTGTTTCATGTCATGGGCAAGCTGGAAAGGCAAACTACCGACAGAGAAACAGTCGATAATGCCGAGGTTGTCCCAGAGCGCCTTTTGGTCTTCGGCAGTTGGGAGAGCAGGGCAAGTAGGATAGTCATCCTGAGATAGGAACAGCGCATAAACAGCAATATCACAGGTGACCTTTAGTCCTTTCTCCTTGCTCAATGCGATCAATTTAATGTCGTCCTTAGTGGTGACGCTGGTGATATGTACGTTGCGATTATGTAGACTCGCAAGCAAGAGTATGGAGGCCAAATCCGTAGTTTTCGCGTCAGTCATGATAGGTTTATGCGTTGGCCATACCCCAAAATGAGAGTTCACCGTAGCCACCTTATTGATGTTGCCAGAAAGGTGATTGAAGGGTATGAAAAGCGATCCCACACGGGAAGTGAGAGGGCTCAGCTGTTGCGAATTGGTGGAAGTTGCTGCTACAGAGTAGTTAAAGTCACAGTGTGCGAGTTTGCTATTAGCTAATGCCGCTTCAAGAGCTTTAGCATCTGTGAGACTGTCCTCGATACCCAAAGGTAGAACGCGGATCATAGAAAAACCAGAGGCGACAGATTCACGCGTGACTAGCTCGAAGTCCTTACTGCCCTCCTTAGCCAAACCAGGAACGAAGGCGGCAATGTTGATAAGCCCCGGAAGTGTGATAGTACGGTGACTTGTCTGGTAATCAAGGCGATCAATTTCCAACTTGTGATTGCGTGAAAGTGCTTCAACCAAAAGCTTCGCGTTCTTAACGTTGGTGACCAGTGGTGTATGGTAGTCAACTGCCATGCGTCTAGTCTGATAGCCCCGGGACATATAAGAAGCGGGCCTGCGAAACCGATTATTGGAAGGCAAGTTGATGTAAAGGTCGATAAGATTGTTTGCTAAATGCTGAGTGAGAGAATACTCAGTCTTCTGCCCATTGGTCTCATCTTGCTCGCCCAGAACCTCAAGGTACTGTACGGGTATCCCGTGCTCTTGGATGAAATCCGCAGTACCAGCTGTTGCAAAGAGTTTGTAGCCCAGTTGGTATAGTTTCTTCACTGAGGGGAGCATCTCCATCTTCTCCTTGTAAGAACCAATGGATAGCAAAATGTTCTTCTTAGGGAGACGGAAACCAGTGGACATAAGTGCTTTGATATAGGCCTCGGATTTGTCACGGCCAAAACAAGCAACCTCCCCGGTAGATGCCATTTCGACACCAAGAACGGGATCGGCTCCAGACAAGCGAGAGAAACTGAAGTGGGGAACTTTAATCCCAACATAGTCCTTTGGAATATCGATTTCAGGATATGGATCGACTGGGAGGCCCAAAATTGCTTTCGTAGCCATCTCGATAAGATCTACGCCCATAACCTTCGATACAAAGGGGAACGATCGAGAGGCACGCACGTTGCACTCAATCACCTTAATCTCGTTATCCTTAGCAATGAATTGGATGTTGAACGGACCGGTGACATTGAGGGCATTTCCAATCTTCCTGGTAGCCTCTTCGATTCTGCGTACAGTCTCGGGGTCCAAATCTTGAGGGGGAAGGATGAGAGTAGCATCACCAGAGTGGACGCCGGCATTCTCGACGTGCTCAGAAATAAAGTGCATCAACATTTTACCATCCTTAGCTACCGCGTCCATCTCAATCTCCTTTGCATTCTCAATATATTTAGTGATGACAACAGGGTGCTCTCGGGAAACATCGGCTGCTTGTCTGAGGTACGAGGCAAGGTCATCTTTGGAGTAGACAGTGTTCATGGCGGCACCGGAAAGGACATAGGAGGGGCGGACCAAGACAGGATAAGTAACTTTGCTGCAGAACTCTTCAGCTTCTTCAATGCTCGTTAACTCCTTCCATGCCGGCTGATCGACCTCGATTCTATCAAGCAGACGGGAAAACTTGTACCGGTTTTCTGCACTATCTATCATTTCCGGTGACGTCCCTAGGATCTTGACGTTTAGGCGGTGGAGAGGGAGAGCAATATTGTTTGGTGTCTGACCGCCCATGGCAATGATCACACCGCTGGATTGTTCCAGCTGGTAAATGTCGAGGATTGTCTCCAAGTTAATGTTCTCGAAGAAGAGTCTGTCAGCTTCATCATAATCGGTACTGACAGTCTCCGGGTTGTAGTTGACCATGATAGTCTTGATTCCCTTCTCACGGAGAGTCCTAACTGCACGGACTGCGCACCAATCGAACTCAACGGAGGATCCGATTCTGTAAACGCCGGATCCAAGGACCATGACACCCTTATCGTCGAATTGCACATCATGCTCAACGCCGTTGTAGGTAAGATAGAGGTAGTTAGTGAAGGCAGGAAATTCGGCCGCAACTAAATCATATTAATATAACTCCTTGCGGTGCCGTAAATTTTGGGCAAACTCGACCCGTCGCCATACTTCTTAAAGCAGCCACTATTCCTCTTAAAGGCTAAGTCCGTGGCGAATTCGCTTTTCCGGAGATAGTAACTGCCATACAGGTGACAGCGGCGGGTCGAGCTTACCCAAAATCTACCTTGCGGGGGATTTCCCAAGTAACCTACCAGTATCAATCTGCTTTACAACAGGCATGATCCCCTCCTCAACCCTCAGTCTTCTCACAGCAACCTCATTGGAACCCCAAAACTCTGCCAATTGCCTATCAGAGTAACCCAACTGCTTCGCCTGTCTGAAGAGTGGCGTAGGAATGCTAGAAGCGTTGTACTCGCACATCAATTTCCCGAAATTGGTAAGCCCCATGAGTTTGTTTAAGAACCATTTATCAATCTGGGTGAGCTCCCAGATCCTCTCGACGGTATATCCAGAGTGCATAGCGTTGGCAATCGCAAACAATCTCTGATCGGAAGGAGTCTGCAACTCCTGATCGATACTCATCAACGCTTTTGTTTGATTGAACCCAAGATTGTGATAGTCAATGGCTCGGATTGCCTTCTGGATCGCTTCCTCGAATGTTCGACCAATGCTCATAACTTCCCCGACACTTTTCATGGAGGAGCTGAGAAGAGTCGATACACGAGTGAATTTTTTCAAGTCCCAGCGAGGGATCTTTACAACCACATAATCAAGAGAAGGCTCGAAGCAAGCACAAGTGACCTTCGTGACAGAGTTCGAGATTTCATTCAGAGGAATTCCAAGACCCAACTTCGCCGCGATGAACGCGAGAGGGTAGCCAGTAGCCTTCGATGCCAATGCTGAGGATCTAGACAGACGAGCATTGACTTCGATAATGCAATATTCCTTCGAGAACGGGTTCAAGGCGTATTGAATATTGCATTCTCCGACAACTCCCAGGTGACGAATGACGTTTACCGCCGTTGTTCGAAGCATATTATAATCCTCATCAGAGAGAGTCTGAGAGGGGGCAACGACAATCGAGTCACCAGTATGGATACCAAGGGGATCGAAGTTCTAAAAAGCAGACTGAGCAATCATTTCCAACTTCGCGAAATCATACTCGGGTATGGACGTGGGTGATCGGACAGCCAAAGCAGAGAACTCATCTTTGCAGGCATGGAAATAACATGCTGCTTAACGATGTCTCTTCTGCGCACAAGCATTTGCACCGGCCTCCCTGGTCCCTGGCTGCCCGATCACCCACGTCCATACCAGAGTACCGTACCTTACAACGGGATGCCTACCTCCATATTACACACGGTGATACAATTGTCACGGCAATCCCGGACAACTTCGTACTCAATTTCCTTCCATCCCTTCATACTCTTCTCAATCAAAACCTGCGGACTAGCGGCAAAAGCCTTGTTACACAAGTCCCGGAGCTGACCCTCATCGTAGGCAAAACCACTGCCTAACCCGCCAAGAGCATAAGCAGCACGGACAATAACAGGGAATCCAATATCTTTCACTGCGGTCATGGCCTCCTCGGCGGAAGACGCAGAGGCGGATTTGGCACACTTTTCTCCAATTTCTTCCATTGCCCGGGCGAAGAGCTCTCGGTCCTCGGTTGTGATGACGGTCTCGATAGGTGTGCCCAAAACCTTCACACCTAGCCCTTCAAATTCATCCTTCAGTTGGATACCAACTTGAAGAGCTGTTTGGCCACCAAAAGTGACATAGATGGAGTCTGGACGCTCATACTGAATGACCTTTCGAACGAACTCGGCAGTCACGGGCAAAAAATATACTTTGTCTGCTAAACCCTTCGATGTTTGGATCGTTGCGATATTGGGATTAATAAGGACAGTGTAGATGCCCTCCTCTTTGAGAGCTTTGATGGCCTAATAACATACGGTACCGTATTATCTCGTCAAATTGGGTATCGAGTACTCGGGTGTGGACGTGGGTGACGGACAGCCAGGGACCAGGGAGGCCGATGCAAATGCTTGTGCGCAGAAGAGACATCGTTAAGCAGCATGTTATTTCCATGCTTGCAAAGATGAGTTCTCTGCTTTCCTAAGATCAATTCCACGCTGCTATAAGAGTGTCTCATCCGCGCTCAAGCATCCGCAGAGACCTCCCTAATCCCTGGCTGTACGATCACCCACGTCCATACCCGAGTACCCAATTTGAGGAGATAATACGGTAGTGCTGTTAGCTTCACATCGGACGGCCGTCGAAAACAGTGCACTCACCTGACTCCCAGAGTAATCAAACTCTCCAGCTTGTCCGATACTGAGGCCCCCACTTCCCAATACCAATACCTTCTTGACCTTGGCTCTCGGGTTTGCTTTCTCGTTATCCTCAATGAGCCCGCCGGGAATCTCAACTGGCTGATTCAACGCAGCTTTTCCGTCAGGGCCTTGAGTCTTCTGAATAGCACTAATGAAGACATCGAAAAGCCATTCGGTATCCTTGGGTCCGGGTGTGCTCTCTGGGTGGAATTGGACACTGAAAAGAGGTTTTTTTGTATGCCAGATACCCTCGTTCGAGCCATCATTGGCATTAATAAAGAGTTCCTGCCATCCATCCTTTAGACTCTTAGCATTGACCGCGAAACCGTGATTCTGGGAGGTGATGTAGCATCGCCCGGATCGCAAATTGGTACACGGAATGTTATGTCCACGGTTGCCAAACTTCATCTTAGTAGTCTCTGCGCCGGCTGCTCGGGCGAGAAGTTGGTGCCCAAGACAGATACCGAAGATCGGGGTCTTGGCGGCTTCAATTGCCGTTCGAAGTCTATCCACGGTAGTCTTTAGGGTAGCTGGGTCGCCAGGTCCGTTACTAATAAATAGGCCGTCATAGTTTCCCTCCTTTAGAAAATCGTAGTCCCACGGCACGACCTTTACCTCGATACCACGGGAGAGGAAACATCTAAGCTGATTGAATTTCATACCGACATCAACACAAACAATCCGAATTGGCTTTCCGTCTGGCCTCTTGAGAGCCCTGTCGACCGGAGGTGAAAAGATCCGGGGTTCCCGGATAGACACTGCTCAACCCGGGTCAGACAACGAACTCTACTAGGGTATGGACGTGGGTGATCGGACAGCCAGGGATTAGGGAGGCCTATGAATGCTTGTGGGCAGAGAAGACATTTTTATAGCAGCATGTTATCTCCGTGCTAGAAAAGATGTGCTAGAAAAGATGTGCTCTTTACTTTCCTAAGATCAATTCCACGCTGCTATAACACTGTCTCCTCTGCGCAGAAGCATCCGCACAAGCCTCCTTAATCCCTGGCTATCCGATCACCCACGTCCATACCCGAGTATCCAAGAGCTCAAATGATCAGTTACTAACCTTCAGCCACAAGGTTTTTGGCATTAGGGTCTACCCATTCCTGAGATTCCCCTTGTAGCAACAGCCTCCCAAGCATACTCCCCTGCGTCCGAATCTTCTTGGTGAGCGCTCGGGTGTCAACATCGTAGATAGCCGGGACTCCCTGTTCCTTGAGCCATGTTCCTAGAGAGCTCTTTGCCAAGTAGTGGCTGTAGTCTTCTCCTGAATACGAAGCCGTGATTAATCCCGCGATGTGAATCTCCCTCGACTCGAAGTACGACGGGAGAGAGCCTAGCAGCTCATCTTGTGCCTCTCTATCAGGAACACCTAGTAATTGCCCATTAAATACTGTACTCGAGTGCATGTTACCGGCATGTAGAACCTGAACATTGGAGTCTGAATTTACAAGTTACAGACATTTAGAACCCGAACATTTGAGTCCGAATTTTGTACGGGCGGTCAGATGCGCACAGACAATCAAAAAATTTATCCCTGTGTTCGAGTTCTATATGCCTGTAACTTGTAGTATGGGCGCTCAGGCGCGCAGACAATTCGCCATACAAATTTTTGATCCCTGTGTTCAGGTTCTTCATGCCGGGAACGAGTAGATCACTTGCAGGAGGATCGTATAGCATACCGTAGTTTCCTACTAGGGGGAATGTTAAGACCAATATCTGTCCCCGATACGAAGGGTCCGTTATAGACTCCGGGTATCCCACCATGCCTAAGATCACCTAGATTAGATTCCATGACCATAGAAACCTCAATTTGAAAAAATGAAAATGAAAAAACGGCGGGGTGAATACCTGTCTGGAAAACCAATTCTCCAGATATACTCTTCTTGGCGCCGAAAGAGTACCCATGGTAGGTAGTCCCATCCTCCAATTCCAAGGTCATGAGGTCTGCCATTGATCTGTCTTCGTTGTTTGATTTTGTTTGAATGAAAAGAAGGGACAGTAGATACGAGGCTGCTCGGTCTAAGGTTGTTTCTGTAAGGCTGTTTCTGTAACGGTGTGACCTAGGGCGATCTCATAGGGTAGTTTTAGCAGTCAGCAGAGAGTTTGCGCACCCACTAAAAACTCTACTCGAGTATCATACTCGTGTAACAAAAGTCTTGGCATCCCGGTCAAATTTTATCGTGCAACTTGCTTTACCTCAACAACCACTGATGGCTTCTACACAGCTATCGCAAGAAACAGAACCCTGTAATCTCTCTTGATCATTAATTCAGGCTGAGGGAGGACATACAAGGTGGTAAATTTGAGGCATTATTGTCCCGTCACTCAGTTGGGGGTGCCAGGACTTTTGCTACACGAGCGTACTGGTGCTTCTTAGCTAAGATTTGCATTCCCTATTTGTCGTTGTTTGCAAGGATTTCTCTGCCAAAGAGGTGTAGTGTGCATCGCGCATGGCTAGTGCTCGTGCTAGTATCCGGAAGATCAAGATTGCGTAGACAGGCAAAGAAAGTTCAACCTCATCAAACCCGGTTCAAGATCCCTTATAAAATCCGGTATAATAGATTGTTCGACCCCGCACTAGTTATGCACTTCCCGACACACTATACCTCTTTGGCGGAAAAACTCTAGCAAATCAGACTACGACAAATGGGGAATGCAAATCTTGGCTGAGAAGCACGAGTACTAACAAATTTCAAAAGTATTCGGATACTTTGGCGCCAAGACACCAGCCGGCTGATACTTTGGGCATGTCTTGGCGCCAAGGTGTCCGAATCCTTTTGAAATTTGTTAGTATGCAGTCGACGACGGTCAACTAAAATTGGCCAATAATGCGCCCTGTTAGACACGCACTCGTCGAGTACTAGTGCTCATGCGGCCGAGTGCTGATTTGGTCACGTGATCTTTCATTCCTGTTAGTCAATCGGATGGAAGATCACGTGACTAACTCAGCACTCGGAAGCACGGGTACTAACATCCCCGGAGGGGGGAGGAGCCTGGAGGGGGCAGTAGATCAGATTACTCGTGCCAAGGTTGTGGCGCAACCACAACCTTGGCACGAGTACTAGACCTGATGTGGAAAATGATCAACGGAAAGTATGCCCTTCATGGCATTTCTAACCACCTTGAAGAATATAATTGGTTCGCCACTACTTGGCACTCGTGCCCCCTCCACGCTCCCCCTCCGAAGATGTTAGTATCATACTTGACAAAACCAAAAGTCTCCGGAAATCTTGGCGCCAAGATATTATGGATAGTAGAGAAAGAAATGGCGAGGCGATGAGCGGAGAAAAGAACAAGATGAAATAAGGTGTAGAATTAAAAGAAGACAGAAATGAAAGATAAGGAAACTATCTAAAGTACAAATGATTCATGCTTGAAACTTGTTTCCCTCATTGGCAGCCATGCACCGTACCATAATATCCGGCAACTTGACAATTTCATCTCTCACATTTTCCCTGGACACTTGGCGCCAAGATTTCCGGAGGCTTTTGGTTTTGTCAAGTACTGGGGGTGCATGAAAGTGATTAATATTTTGTGGCGCAATGTAGCACAAAGTAACAGGACAGGTGAGAGAGTCTAACATCTAACTGGTCCTATGACTTTAGTCTACACTGCGCCACAAATTATTAATCACTTTCATGCACCCCCAAGTACACTCCTATTCGCAAAGTTCTCGCGGAAAGAGAGGTATCGCAGCAATGTCTTGGCGGCAACGGATGTACCAGGACAATTCTCTGCCAAACATGCTCAGTTCAAATTATGCTGGGGACAGTAACAGACTTTAGATTGACTCACAGAGAGTATACTGGAGTGATTAAGGCACAGAGTGGCCATATGAAGTGGCAGCTATGAAGTTTACATGTATTTCTCATGGAGTAGATCTCTTACAAGGACGGCCGATGGGGAAAAATCTTGTACCAGTACTTTTGTTGCCGCCAAGACATTGCTGCAATACCTTTCTTTCCGCAAAAACTTTGCGAATAGGAGTGTACGGTACTGCTATGTACTAGCTGCCCTCCCCTCGAGACCTCGAGGGTTGTAGTTCCCGAGTATTTTATATGAAAAATTTCAGAAATACCATATGCTTATTAGAATTTATTTTGAAAAGCCTACTAATAGTAAACCTGCATCTACCCTTCCCTCTGATTATCTCCTGGGCTGCTGAAACCGTGGAAAATTTTGTGCCGCCCCTGTCAGTTTCTAAGACACAGATGACTAAGGTGCCTTCACAGTATTCTTCAGTGATGCTATGAGTAGATATGATCATATAACCAAATTTGGCTATGGTCTGAGGTTTGCATGTCTGCGAATTTGTAGTAACTAACAAAACCAGGCTATATGATCATATCTACTCATAGCATCACTGAAGAATACTGTGAAGGCACCTTAGTCATCTGTGTCTTAGAAACTGACAGGGGCGGCACAAAATTTTCCACGGTTTCAGCAGCCCAGGAGATAGAGGCCCTTCCCCTGCCCCCCACCCCCTACCCCCTACCCCCTCTCACTCCTCTCCCCCTTACCCCCTCCCCCCACTACTACTCTACTCCCCCCTTCCCTCTGCACCCTACTCCCCCCTCCCCACAGACTTCTTTTTTTTCTTTTTCTTTTGGGTGAGTCTGTGGTTGCAACTCGGTCAGACTCTCCTTTTTTTTTTTTTTTTTTTTATTGGCGAGGACGGTGGTTGCTACCTGGGGCTTATCAGATCGTCAGATCGTTCGCGTACTAAAATCATTCTCCAGTGCTCGAGTACTCGGACAGGGTCAAAAAGGACGGAAAAAAAGATCAGCAAGATCAGGCGAGGTAGTTAGGAAATAGGTTGCAACAGTGGAAATATTCTTGCCTTGGCAGACACCAGAAATCCAGACTGAAGAAATAAGTATCTTAGTATGATACTTGACCATTTAGATGACATTTAGATGATGATGAAATTGCCAATGTGCAGTTCAACCTATGCATTTATATGAGTCTCTTAAAGAACTACTCCAAAAAGTTGATTCCTTCTCCTTTGGTATTAATCTGGCCTTATATGATCAGATTCTTAATGAGACTCATAGGTGGAATACAATGGTGACTACATTGCAACATCTCCAGGTTAATGGCATCCTATAACACCCCCATTTTTCCACTCCCTCCTGATCGATCAGCGCCTCTATCCCTGTTTTGCCACCGAAAGTTTTCCGCCCTTTTTGACCCTGTCCGAGTACATACCGTAAAAACCCTTTAAATCGGCCATCTGGGATCGGGGCTTGGCTATTGCGCGTAGGGGGTGTGTGCAACAGGAATCACGATGCTAAGTCATAATAAGCTTAGCAGAGCGGGTTAACAGAATTGCGAATGCCAGTTAATGGGGGCTGCCAAGTTCGGCTCGCCCAACCCATACCGCGTAGGGAAGACACTATTCCTTCTCAGGGTGTTTTGTCTTGAAATACGGAGATTAGAGCCCGACCCCAGATGGCCGATTTAAAGGGTTTTTACGGTACCGTATTAGACAATAAGTTGAAAGAAATAAAAATAAAAATAAGCAAAATTTTAATTTAGTAGTGTGGTATCCATAAAAAGAAACTTAGAACTAGTGCTGTCCGACTGCCGTCGCCCCGTCTAGGACGGACTGGGCGGTCTGAAATAGTAAAATTCTGAGTGTAACCAGAAGGCACCAAAATTTTTATCAGACCCACGTGACTACCGTAATATGTCAATTGGTCGGCACTTGCAATCAGAGAAAACCTTTGAGATACCATGCGCTTGGCGGTCAACCCTTTCGGATACCATCGGCTGGGAAATATACGATCGCGGAACGCTCAAATACACGACCCCCCCAAATACACACTCCTAGCTGATTGGTTTATAGATTGAGATTACTAATATTCAGCCAATCAGAAGCGCAATCAGGAGCGAATGTGTATTTGGGGGGGTTGTGTATTTGAGTGTTCCATGATTGTACCATCGAAAAGTGAAACCTTTGTAAAAAACAACCCACATTGCAACGAACAACAAAATATTTACACTCTTTGGCACATACTTTTATTCCTCAAACAATGCAAAGAAATTTTACAAAATAGCACAAGAGATAAAGAATTACTTGAGCCCTGCTAGTATTTTTCTAAAATTTCCCTACAATCTTTTTGTGATTTTCTAAGGATTCTTGGCATAGAAAGCCACTCAAAACATACCACTTTTAAGTGAGAGCAGACAAGCATACAGAAAGCCTTTCTGTGGGTGGAAAAAAATATATAAATATATAACACTTGACTGCCTTTGTTTATCCATTTTCACTTTATTTTTTAAAATTTTCTTCACCATTCTATGATGGCCAAAGAGAGTGATGATTATTCGCAAAGGTTTCACTTTTTCGATGGTAAATGTCTCGGTCGATGGTATCCGAAAGGGTTGACCGCCAAGCGCATGGTATTCTAAAGGTTTGCTCCTTGCAATCACCCATCAAACCCCTGCTTGCATCCCAACCCTTCCCGCCTCCCAATTGGCCATCGGCCAAATCGCCTGTTACCCTCCTTACCTAGCAAAACTATATAACCTCCCCACCCCCCACACTTTTCCCTTCTTTTTCCTTTTCCTTTTCTTCTTCATACTTACCTTGTGACAGACTCGGACGTTCATTGATATCCGAGACTCGGAGAACTCCACCTTCATTGCACACCGAGGGTAGAGCCTCTGCCAAAGGTTTTCGGGCCTTCTGGGTTGCTCAATTTTTGATTTATTTAATTGATTTATCTCTTTTATCATGCTTGATATTATTGATATTGATTTTATTTTTTCTTCTCCGTTGGGGTCTGGGCTTTGTCGAGGCTTTGAAGGGAGAATGAATGAATAAATGGAAATTTGGATTGTTGGAGGAGGGAAGCGCGTTGTGAATTGTTGTGATGGGTCTATTTTGTATGGAGGTGGATCGAGCTCTACGGGGGCTTTTTAATTTCATTTTGTATTATGGATATTCTGGCGTGTGAGATTGCTTCGGCTGTGCCATGTTTTTTGTATGGTAGAGTGCAAAAAAGTGTGTTTTGTGGTGGAAATTTTCCTATACCATATTATTAACTTTTGCGTTTGTGGGGTGGAAATGGGTATGTTCAGAATGTGATGAACGATACAATATGCGCGTGAGCCATGCGCACCCGACTCCACAAAAGCGTGAATTTTAAGCTTTCTGGGGAAATATCAAAGGATGGAACGGGAAAAAAAAGGCCCAAACGGGAATCGCCTAGTTTGAGCCTAGATACTCGGATACCAGGGTTAGTCCGCGAACAGCAGGGATGATGAGGCTAAGAGGGTATTAGGAATAGTGTACGTGTGTGTTGAAAGCCCGAAAAATTCCTCGAACGCTTTCTGCTTTACTATTGGTTGAACTATCTATTTACATATTCCTATTGGCACTTGGCCTTTCGAGCTCCCATGAGCCTTCTCGAAGGTTCCCAAGTACTAGTTTCTGATAAAGATGAAATAAAGTGGCGGATATCCAATAGAAACCTGTAAATAGATAGTTCGACCAATAGTAAGGTAGAAAGCGTTCGAGGAATTTTTCGGGTTTTCAACATATCCTCACTAGTGCGTGCACTATTCCCAATGTCGCCCTTAGCTTTGTCAGCCCTGGTGTTCGCGGACTATCCCTGGTATCCGAGTAACTTTATCACTGGTCATAGAATATGCTGCTCAAATATATACATTGCGACCACATCCGCCTAACTAACCCCCATCTATCAATCCTCCGAGAAAAGATCCCTCAAAACCGCATCCTCACAGGCCCCCATATCCGGCGGCTTCATCCCGTACGTAGCTTCGTAAACAAAGATACTTAGATTACTAAGGAAAGGCCTCAGCAGCTCAGATCTTATATCCCCCCCACTCTTTTCTAATTCCCTAACATGATCGCCAGCCAGCCATGGCCTCCGCCGGTTCTCCACAATTGTGCCATGCGAAGAGGACGAAGGTAGTTCGCTTGCAACTTGATCGACGAGAGCAGTTGGATTCCAATCGTTTGGGCGGTAAACCGCTTCTATCGTGTCTGTTACGAATAGCCATTCGTGTAACTGAAACTCGTCAGGAGCGATGACTAATAGGGTGTCCAAGAGTTTGCAAGCCTGTAGAATCGAAGAGTCTGTGTGTATGTCGTTCTCCTCCTCTGGGAAGAGAGATGATAGAGCGGATTGTAATTCGGTGTTGATGAGCGGCCAGAGAGAAGAAATATGTACTAGAGAAGTCCTAAGAGCTAATGCCCGGAATACGAGGTAGATGTCCCCTCTTGTGGCCGAAGATGGTGAGGTTACTGCCGTGGCAGATAGTAATTCGACTAGCTTTTCTTCTAGCTCGGGAAGATTAACAACGAAAGTGTCCATCTCCGCCGCGAGTATTAAGAACGCAATCCTTCTTAGGTTGAGTTGGGTCTTCTTATCAGTCTCCTGTCGTGCCGAGGTAGCGCCCACACCAAAAAGAACACCCGCTGTTGTAGGTGGGGTGATTCTCCCTAAAAGTTCCGTCATGCGTTCTCGCTCGCTGACGAGGAATTGTCGAGCTAACGGAACCCAGTTGCTTTTAACAAGTGAAATTGGCGATGAGAAGAATTTGGGATCAAGAAAAGCATCAGAGAGTTCTTTTTTCCAGGCCTTTTGATTATTAGGCAATCGTGTGAGTTGGTATAGAAGGTCTAGTACCCCTCCTGTGACATTGTGTGGGAATGATTTGGACCTGAAGGTTGGACCTATTACATTTGCTGAGATTGCAATGGAGGCAGCGACCACCCTATCAGGCTCGACGAGGACCTTGCGAAGTTCTGGCACAGTAGATACCAAGACGCCTACAATGTCGACCGGGGATGTTTTTCCCTTGCTAGTCCGATCTCCCTTATTATCTCCATCGCCTTCCTTCCCCCCGCCCCTCTCTCTATCCTTATCGCCTGCGGCAGCTAGCGCCGGAGATTCTAGCACATTTTGGCCAATTGGCTTGACCGTGAATGCTGCAGTTAGTAGCCTAATAAAAAGATCCTGTGCAAAGCGTCAACCGTAGCTCGGAAACAATTGATAGAATAATTAGCAATGGAACCTACTCCTAGTTCCTTTCTCATTCGTCTCTGCTCTCCAAAGTTGGTATTATCTACCTTTTCTCCAAGGATAGCTGTGAAACTTAGTAAACTCGGCAACGTCTGACGGTGTGGGAATGGGTTGGCAAGAACATCTTTCAAGAAGACCATGCAGTCTGCCCAGATTTCATCCATAGCATCATCCTCTAAACTACGGGCGTATTCTACTAGGAAGACCACAACATCAAGGTCTTGAAGTTCAGCGGTGAGCGCCGATTTACGGTTCGGTTCCAGCGCAGCCGGATTAGTTCTTGAGTAGATGGCATTAAAAATAGCGGGAATCGTGTGTTTGGGCCTCGATCCATCAAGTACGTTGATAAGCCTGAATATATCCCCAGTTTTCTTGACATCGCTTGTTAATGTTGGTTTGGCTGGCCAGAGTTCAATCAACGTCTCTAAACATTCAAGAGTCTCCGCGCCAAAGAGATGTTCTAGAATCCTGCGAGCGCGCCCTCTCATTCGCACACTAACGTATTGCCAACTCTCCTTGCTGCCGGGGTCCAGCTCGCTTTCCCCAGTAATTGCGCTAGAATCACCCCAACTCCAGATTGCATAGCAGCTTTTCACGGTATCCCTGAAACAAAGAAGTACCGTGAGACGGTTATTTGCTGCTGAGCTTCTATGCTGTGGACTTTCGACTGCAAAGACGCCGCTAACCATATTCCCGAAGAATGTACTAGCTGTTGGTGCATCAGGGCTTTTGGTGTTGGCCCCAGCGCTCTTAATCTCTTCATTAACAAGTTTGTCATGAGCTGCTCCAAGTATCTGTTCGAGGCCGTGCAGAAGAGCAACCAAAGTGCCTTCCGGACTATTGACTAGTGAAATCAAATCATTGTGTTCTTCCTGTTCGAAGACCTGCTTTAATGCATGAAAGGCCTGTCTTATTTGCCCGCATAGACACTCAACCAGTGGCATCAGAATTTGAAATATCACGTTCTCCAACAAGGGCAAGCACTCAGTCAAAAAATTGACCCAGCTGTCCAATACTGGTCGACTACTCGAACTGGAAAATCCACCGACAAGGCATTTAAGAAGCTGCTGTGGTGGTATAGCTCTGGGCGGTGCTACCATCGTTTTCTCTGTCTCAACGGATATTGGTGCCCGCCCTCCCTTAATACTTCCGGTATCTTTTTTGAACTGCCCCAACTGGCTTGCAGGTCTCATCAAAGAAAGCTTCAACGCTGCAAATAGTACATCCAATAGTGAAACTTGCACGTATGTGTCCGCAACGTCTAAAGCTGAAATGAGGCGGGCCGTAAGGACATTCTCGAGTTCCATGTCCACAAGAGGCTTTACAAAAGGGCTCAGAAGCAGTTGGTGTAGCACTTTCAATGCTATCCTATGGAGGCGAGATACTCGCTCGACATCTTTTTTCTCTTTGGCATCACCCTCAATGGCTCTCACAGCGGCTTTGACGAAAAATGTTTGGAGGGTCATATCATCTTCCCCGTATCCGGCTGGTGAGAACGAAAATGTTAGCCACACAAGACTTAATTTTATCAGAGAATGGCCCCCTACCTTCCACAAGCGCTTTAGCCCGAGCTTCATCGGCTCCAATAACCAACTCACTCGCCAGTGCAGCCAATACTGTGTTCGTGGAATACTGTAAGATGTTTGACAGTGTCTGAAAGTAGTAAGTAGCTATCTCCAAATCATCGTCTTCCCCGAATGGTTGTCTTCTAATTGGTGCGCCGTTGACATCTCTCTGGCCAGGATCTCTCAGGAAACCAAGTCCGAGAAGCTTTGTGATGAACACGCTGAACAGCCTTTGAGAGTGAGCTTTTTTGGTATTCCCTAAGGTACGATGCAATGGGTGAAACATACCTATAAACCGTCCCAAGATTCTGGAGCCAGCCGCGAGCAAAGACAGCAACCTCTAATCCATCGTCCCCCAGTGCATCCAGAAATAAGAACAATGGCCTTGTCAAGACCATTTCCAACCCACTTGCACCACTGGGATGATTGCTACTGTGCATCCAGAGAACACCGAATTTCCTTCCATTCTCCGCATTCCTTGCTGAATAGACACCGCCAACATCACCTTCGGTCATCACAGTTGCGATTGCAGCTTCTATTTTTCTATCCGCTAGGACCATCTGAAGGTTCCAAATTGCTTTTACCGCTTCCACATGAAATTTGGGTCTATCAGGTGACAAATAGCCCCAGATATTTCTAACAATGGGCAGGATAAGGGATCCAATATCATGCGGCGATATGTAACTCTTAATGTACAAAGAAGCCACCACATTCGCGATTCCTTGCAATGCGGCAAAAGACACGACTGGATTCGACAGAACGGCGAGGAAAGATTGGGTGAGCTGTGTTGACTCTTTCCAGCATTGGAACTGGGGGATTTTCTGGATAACGCTGACCAGTAAATGGCACCGTACCCTTATGTCTTCGTCGTTTTCGGGACTCGTCAGGGCGCTTTGGGCTGCCCTGGCAGCTTCTTGAAGAACCCATTGACCTACATTCCGGATTGAGAATGGCGGGCCAGCTGGAGATCCTCCACTTTGTCTATAAAACTGCTGTATCCCTTCTATGATCATTGCTTTGTCTGCGTGTTCTGGTTCTGAAGCCACTTGTGCTGGTATTGCCTTGAAGACACTCTCGGGGACCATTCGCCATAGAGCTTCAGCGATCCTGAACCCCTTTGCTTGCAACGCTTTTCCAGGGCCCCCACCAGAGACCTTTCCCAGCTCTACAAGTGTCGCTAGTACCAATAAGGGAGTATGCAGTACCACCATCTCCTCCTCATTCACATTGAAAGTCCTGATAACAAAACGTACACTCTCCAATATTTCTTCCGCCTCCCTTCCTTCTCCGGCGGAAAACGCCTGGGTAACCTTTTCCAATATTTGACCCCAAATGAGTGATGCTTCAACCCCATCAAAAAACATTCGGGCGCTCTTCAGGACTTCTGTATAGACTTCCTTACTCGGTGCCGATTTCTCATATTGCCTTACACTTTCGACCACAGGCAAAAACAGTTTGGGGACAACCAAAGAACCAACCTCCCAGCGATCCATTAGGGAAAGGCAAATTCTGTACGGCTTTGCCCGCTCGGCAGAACTAACCCCGATGGGTTGATCGAGCATCTTCTCTAACCCTCCAATAAGGGCATAGAGACCATATTTTCCAAAGTAGTCGTTCGCACGCCGCTCTTGTCCTTCTGGTCCGAGGTACCAGGCCCAGAGGCGGCGATTAAGTGACATATCCCTCCGTAAAACCACCCCAGCTGCCGAGGTTATTAGAAGCTCAAGGTCAGGTTTACTCACCCGCTCTTGCAGTATTTTTGAGCAAAGCGGCAGTGACCCCACCAGTAGGTCCAGGAAGCCTCGTTGAACCAAGATCTGCTCATCGTTCAGGCCCGCGCAGAAGGCCCTTATCAAAAGTCCAGGCTCAGGGCTAACTAGCGCTTCAGCATCACTTCCTCCTGACTCTAAATTATCGCCGACCTCTTCGGAATCTAGTTTCGGGAGCCTTCTTCCCAAGAAAGCCAGTGCTCCCTGCCGCCTGCCGGGACTTGTTATAGTAGCTAATAAGAAGCACTGCCAGAAATATGCATCATCACAAACCCCATTTCGAATTTCGTCCATCAAGGTCAGTGTTCGGTCAAAGTATTCACCCCCCTCCTCATCGATACCGGGAAGTAAGGCTAAAATTAAGCTTTTTAGAGCTGGACGTAGAGCGGTCGCAAGCGGAAGGTAAAACCTCTCAAGAAGCGTAAGATAATGGGGTTTTAATGTTAGGGATGCGTATGAGAGAACCGGTGTCAAACCGGGTGTCCACAAAGTCAGGTCCGCCCCAAGCCCCTCACACCCAATAATAGAGAATATGTAAGAATAAACTTCAATTGTCTTCTGGTGAACTCCGGAGGGAAGTTGAGGATTTAGACATTGTGCCAGTCGTTTCGCTATGAGGGCTTTTGATGGTATTAAAGGAAGTGAGGGGTGAGATTGGAGTGCCTATTTCTTTTATTTTAAATGAGTTAACACAAAACTCTAGTAACTCTAGTAACTCCAACAAAATTCGCCGAAAGTAAGGGTTATAAGTAACCTTAAGAAGTCGACCAAGAAATGAGATATAATCAGCCCATTCTTGTAGACTGTAGCTCTCGAATAGAGATAGTGCACGGTCGATAGTCGTAGAATACCGTTTGTATTTTGGGTCTTTTCTTGTAATTTCTGTAGATAAGCTGTTAACTGATAGTCTCCGATATAGCTTGTAGGCAATTCGTACCATCTTCATTTCGAAACCTTGGTCTTGGCTGAGGAGATGAGCGGCCAGAGCTTAGGGGGGATGGAATTCTGGAGCCAGGATCGAGAGACATTGGGTTTGAAGATGAAAACTAGAGTACTCTGACTGAAGATTGCTGCAACATCGTAGCTTCACAGAGTTTGCGACAGACTGGTCTGCACAGAACTCGCGATAGGGTAACTTGTGACTTAAACAATGTTACCCTACCTTCCCTTCCAGACCCTCCTTACCATTCTAAGCTCTACCTAACCTTAAAAGCCACAAAGGTTTCGCAGTGAACCGGCACAACAGCATATCGTGCACCCAACAAACCACTTGAAACGAGTTTGTTTTCCACTACCTAAAGATAAGCACCTCCACTCGCTACTTTCTGTATCCTCCCTCTTAATTCTTTTGGCCGATTCTCGACACCAGCCTACATGTTATCCGGACACCGAACTCTGGCCCGGGAGTTCCCATTTTTATGTTCCGGTTTCCGAAAGGTTTCTACTTTCGGAACTACTGCAAGCCACCCCACTATTCGCACAGGCGGAGGAGTGCGGCGGATACGGTGGGTATTTCTTCGCCTTCTACACCCATATTTTTACGGATTCTAAAGGCAATATAGTGGTGGGGATTTCGACTGGACTTCTCAGCTGTTACGCTGCCAAAAACCGCCTAGCAATGCTACTCTAAATCCCAATTCTCCCTTAGGGTCACATTCAGGGAATCAGTGTCTACTTTCAGGTGCTACAGTTTCTGCTCTTGGGTTCACCGAGCGATCAAACAGACGGAGTTTCTCGACTTCGGCCTCCTTGTTCGCTCAAACAGGCCATGAGGAGTTATCTGAGAACACTGACAATACTACTTTTAATGATAGGGGGGGAGGGCAAGGTAGAGGAGATACAGGAAGTCGGGTTTCCAGACGCAATACCGATAACAATGGACAAGTGTTAAAAGTCAGCAGAAAAAAAGGGCCCTTGGAAATTTGGAAGATGATTCGTGTGGAGGTTGCGAAATTTCTACGAGGCGAGATCAAGGAAGGAATTAAGGAGGAAAAGGTTGGCCCAATACCGACAGAGCCTCCCGCAGAGAAGGAATTGAAGGATCCACCTCGCGAAATCCCAGACGAGGTACCACCTTTCGTCTTGCAAAGTAGCTATGCAGACGGCATTATTGAGGAGTTGAAACAACCGGAAACCCAGAAACAGTTTGTGGAGCAAGGCTCCTACTCATCTTTTGGACTTGATCTAGAAGAGCAAGGGTCTTCTCCCAATGCCACGTCAGCTCTAGGTATCCCTGGCTCTAGTTGTCGCGCTGATGAGAGGGCTTCGGAAGTTACAGAGTCTGAGGCTAGTGGCCCCTCGTCTCGAGAAATCTTCGGATCAGGTAATTGCTCACCTCGTAAGGTATCTGAAAAAAAGAAAGTCGAGATTGGTACCCATTCAACAACCACTAAGACTCCTGTATCAGAAAAGAAAGCGGACAAAGTGGTCGTGGCAAAAACTAGAGAGCGAAAGAGAGCCGTTGACACCAAGAAAGCTGAGGCTGTCGCTGAAACTGAGGTTACGACTAGAGAGCGAAAGAAAGTCATTGACACCAAGAAAGCTGAGGCTGTCGCTGAAACTGAGGCTACAACTAGAGAGCGAAAGAAAGTCATTGACACCAAGAAAGCTGAGGCTGTCGCTGAAATTGAAGCTACACCAAAAGCAAAGCCTGGCAAGTCATTAGCTGAGTTCGCTAAACCGCTTGGCTGGACGGAACTGTCGTACATTCCGTTAACCTACCATATATCCGAGCAAACTTTGCTTAAAAAATTCTCCTTGAAAGAAAACAGCCCATTGAGGTATTGGTGCTACGATTTATACACGGGTGCCGCAGGGGAGAAGGTTAATGTCCATTACTGCAAAACAATTGAGGAGTTTAATCGGGTGGCCGAATTATTTCTCAATGATAAGGTTCTTGGTTTTGACTTGGAATGGGTGCCTTCAAACTATTCGACCTCAAAATCTGCAAAGTAAGTTTACCAGGATCCGGGTCTCCTCAAAATCTTGATACTGACTACTCTATAGAGTCAACGCATCCTTGATGCAGATAGCAAATGAGAGCAATATCGCATTATTCCATTTTGCCAGAGTCTCAGGTTTGTTGTTACGCAAGATTCACCTGTCTTGGCTAATTATGTTTCATAGGCCAGGTTCCCGATTTTGAATTGATACCGCCGAATCTTAGAAGATTGTTAGAGTCAGAGAATATCATGAAAACTGGCGTAAGTGTGACAGGTATCTTCACCTTTATACTCTCCATAGTTCCCAAATCAGCTCTAAACCTATTTCATGGGTTAGGTGATGCCAAGAGAGTCTCTAAATTCCTCGGTGTTCATCCTGCCGGCATTTTCGAGCTGTCCGACCTGTGGAACCTTGTCTATAATGTGAAAACCATGGGAGGTTCCATTACTCGACGTTTGATCGCTCTTTCTAGGTTAACCGAGGAATGCCTCTATCTCCCCTTAGACAAGAGCGCCTCAAGGATAAGCAATTGGTCGGTTGAGTTAAACGATAAACAAGTACAGTGTGAGTTTTCGAAAGAAAAATAGAAGAAAAAAAGGCAAAAAGGACATGGGCCTGCCTGTGATGGCCGAGAAGTTGACTCTAATCGTTTAGATGCGGCGAACGACGCCTATGCGGCATTCCGCGTCTTTGACGCATTGGAGGGGATGAGACACGGTCTTACTCCACCTCCTAAGTTTCCAGGATGCCGAATCATACCCCCACAAGAACCACCTTCCGACAACGACTATCCTATTGTTGAAGAAGAGGTGGAAGAAGATGATTACAAGCCAGCGCGCATTAATCTTGATGGACCCGAGGTTGAAAAGGCTAGTTCGTGGGCAACCTCGTTTTTAGGGGCGCTTGCCGGAAGTGGTATAGAGGCGAAGGCTCAACATTCGCAGCTGAAGGCCTATTCGTTATGGCACGACGGGAAGCACTCCGTGGAGGAGATCGCAGAGCTTTGTCGGACCCCGCCCTTGAAACTGACGACGGTAGTCATGCACATTTTGGAAGCCATTCGACTCGAGAATCTTCCTTATGACGATAACAGACTAGCAGAGTTGAGAAAGCGTATCCCGAAGCCATTTATAAATGGCAAGTACCACTGGGTATTCTCTGCGCCTAACAAAGATGGCGGGAATGGGGACGTCTACCTTTCATAACCCACGATGATTTCTCCCTACGCAATAAATATATATATACAAAGAGACCTCCGTGCAGCCTACTCCCCTCTTTCTCCAATTAATCTCTCTTAGTGCGAATTTCCCGACTTTTATATAATAGAGATCATGCTTTACCATCAGTTGCAGATGTGTATCAGGAGTAACTACATATAAAACTTAGGTGCATGTCTTGATATCTTGCGGGATGTTATGTGCCATTCGGAAGTTCGCGGAGGGATCGGCGAAAAAAGGAGAAAAAGAACCGGCAATCTGATATTATGCTCCATTGTAATGTTACCGTAATTCAAGATCCATGCTCTGGTTGAGCAGCCCAATTGTCTCCAAATAGCTGCTGAACGCTTGTTCTGTGACCAGTGTCCCGCCTTTTCCCACAACTAGTTTCCGACTAATTCAAGGAAAAACAATCAAGTTAGTCACAGGCAATAAACACGGACACATATACATATCGCGGAATCCACCCCTGCTCAATTTCTAATAAGGGGGCCAACTTATTCCTACTGTGTAGCTGCCAATATGCCACCTTGCATAAATTCTTTACAATACGATGT
This sequence comes from Tuber borchii, assembly GCA_003070745.1. Taxonomy (NCBI): domain Eukaryota; kingdom Fungi; phylum Ascomycota; class Pezizomycetes; order Pezizales; family Tuberaceae; genus Tuber; species Tuber borchii. The sequence continues at coordinate 191,066 of NESQ01000046.1, forward strand.
TCCATCCCCTTCCTTCTGGCCGCTGTCCTTAAAAACTGGACCGTATTGTCGATCCGCTGTTGTGAAAATCGACTGGGATCGGAGCGTCGAAAAGCTTTGCGTAGTTTTTCCCGAATAGAATATCGTGCAGGGGAGGAATATTGGACGGCGGCGAGCCCAGCCTTATAAAGGGTACGGTAAGAGCGAATGATGGTGGAATCGGGAACCATCTTTCGTTTGTGTTGTTTTCTGGCAGCTGTTTCGAAAGCCTTTGTTTGATGAGAGTGAGTGTGATGTTTATTTGTAGGGTTCAAGACAGTGCTCGAGTGCTGCTGACCCTGGCTAATTGCAGTCGGCGGCCGAATTTGTTCCAATTTATGTGTTACCCGGCCTAGGATGTCGTTCTGGTTGTCTCAGCGCCAGTTAACTAAATCGCTTACGTAAAATAGGACAGCGAAACAACGGTCGATCGAGTTTGGCTGCAACCGCGTTCACTAATTGAAAAGCCCTCCTTCCGTGTCCAGCAACAACCACACTTCATCTACCGTATCTCCTTCCACATTCCCAACCACAGTTCTCGCTCATCTCTATCTAGACTCCCCCTCTATCTGCTTATACTTTCTTTTAGAATTTTAACCTCCCTAGAGACTCCAAATATCCCTACGCAGGATGACCGAGTACGTGTAATCTTCCCATTCCCGCCTCGAGTGAGCCGCCCCAAACAAGCTATTAACGATTTTGATATAGACCACCGCGCCAACAATATGGTGTTACGCCACCGATATCTGTTGCTACACCTACAGACAAGGAAGTTGAGCGCAATCAAGCTCTTATCGAAGAGTTGAAAAAGCAGGGAAGCTTCGAGGGAGCGGAAGAGAGTCAGAAGCGGTTTGTGCCTTTACTTTGAGCCTCGATCAATCCCATTGGCTAACTGAGTTCGTGTGTGTGATAGTGTCCAAGTTTTGAATGCTCTACAGAATCTTACCGAAAGCTTTGTGAAGAAAGTTTGTGCCAACAAAGGCATGCCCGAACATATCATTAAAAATTCAGGGGGGAAGATCTTCACTTATGGGAGCTATCGCTTGGGTGTATACGCGCCAGGTAATACTAGCAGTTTTATTTGCGCATACTCCTAATGATTTGCCCTTTATGAGCTAACTTTTCCACCGTGTCGTAGGTTCTGATATTGATACTCTTCTTGTTACTCCGGCGCATATTACCCGGCATGACTTCTTTGCAACCCTCCCTGCTATGCTTCAGGAATTGGTTCCCCCGCCGGAAGATCTTTCAATGGTTCCCGACGCCTTCGTCCCGATTATAAAATTCAAATTACAGTCTATCTCCATTGATTTGATCTTTGCGAGACTTGCCAACGTCAACTCGGTTCCGAAGGATATGGCGCTTAGTGACAAAGAGCTTCTAAGAGGGTGTGACGAAGTTAATCTTCGTTGTCTAAACGGCACCCGAGTTACTGACGAAATATTGACTCTTGTTCCAAAACCAGGTGTCTTTAGGATGGCTTTGAGGGGGATAAAGCTCTGGGCGCAACGTAAGTATCGCCTTTCGGAGCCCGTTCTTTCGCTGACTTAGTGTTAAGGGCGTGCTATCTATGCCAACGTTATGGGGTTCCCTGGTGGTGTTGCTTGGGCCATGCTGGTTGCTAGGATCTGCCAACTTTACCCCATGGCCGTTAGCGCAGTTGTCATAAGCAAGTTCTTCAAAATTTTAGCTCATTGGACTTGGCCTCAACCAGTCCTTTTGAAAGGTATTGAAGATGGTCCATTGAGTGTTCGAGTCTGGAATCCTAAGGTAGGCTATATCGAATTAAATCGGAGTACTCGGGTGCTAATGCGTCTAAGATCTATCCTTCTGATCGCGGACACCTAATGCCTATCATTACCCCAGCGTATCCAAGTATGTGCGCTACTCACAACATAACCAAATCCACCAAATCAATTATTATTCGAGAGATGAAACATGCTGCTGAAATCATGGACGGTATTATGGTTGGCAACTTGAGTTGGGATAAGCTTTTTGAGCGCCACTCATTCTTTACAAATGGCTATCGGTCCTACTTGAGTGTAGTCGCCGCTGCTAAAGACAAAGATACATTGCTCGGGTGGTAGGCTGTTTCCCTCATTTTCTATTTTCTGCTATCTCACTCCGAGTAGGTCCGGTCTTGTGGAATCTAAGCTCCGTCACTTGGTCATGAAGCTCGAAATACTTGAAACCATCAAGCTCGCACACCCCTTCAACAAAGGATTTGATAACGTTCACTTTTGTGAGACTGAAGAGGAAGCTATCCGCATTGCTAACGGTGAAATAAAAGCTATTGATAGCCAAGCGGGGGTCAAGACAGTAGTCACAGATCTCAAAGCAGAACAAAATGGAGATGTTGAGAAGAAAGAAGACGAATCCAAGTTTAAAGTTTACACTACAACCTATTATGTTGGGTTGGAGATTAACACCGGTAATCACTTTTTTCGCCATCCTAGATTTCGCATGCACTTACCTACCTAGAAATTTCGAAGCACATCGATATATCCTGGGCGAGTCAGGAGTTCTTCGAGACTTGTAAAACCTGGCCATCCTATAATGAGGATGAACACACTATTCATATCAATCACACGCGCAAGTATGCATACTCCAGGCTCCTTTTTTCCATCTAAGATTTGAGGACCGTCTCCGCTTACGAAATATTGACATCAGTTTTGAGCTCCCGGATAATGTTTTCCAACCTGGTGAGACCAAGCCAGCGAAAAAAACCAAAAAGAAGATCATCAAGAGGAAGGCTGGCGCCGCAAACGGCGGATCGGCTAAAAAGAGATCAGCGGATGAGGTACGTATGGGTTCTACATGTTGTCCTAAACGGGAGGAGGTAAGGTGCAAAGAAAAGGCAAAAACACAAGAGGAACCCTCGCTGGCAGATTCCTAATTAGCGCTGTCGGAAAGAAAAGTGCTATGAGAGTAGTTGACCCCCTCAAGACTACAGAGTATGAAAATCATGTGAGAAACGAAAGGAAAAAGCATGAGAACAAAAGAAAGGAAAGGAAACGACAAGAAAAAGAGGAAGACTGAGAGCAAGTGGAAAAAATCACGGCAAAAATGGATCAGTTTGCAAAACCTCCTCCCCGACTACGGACCAAGTGATGAATAGCAGTAATGCTCTGCATAGAGCAACGAATTGGCTAACTGCATGTCACCACCCGATTTATGGCGGTTCCGTCTCATAGGCTTCGATCAACGATGACACTAAACGTGCAAAGCAGACTTCAGTCCACCAACAACAACCTGCACAAGCGTAGTCCCTTCGGGGATATTCAGAGTGGGGCTATCGTGCGAATCACCCCTTCTTCCACCCTTCTTTTGCATTTGTTCCTGTACCCCAGCCGATCTTTCTCTCAAGTTGGCTCAAGATACTGCCGCGTGATGACTTAGAGTGCCCCAAGAGTGTATGGGTTCACGAATTCTGATAATTCTTTTTTATCGTTTAGATGCGATAGGTATCGATCCCCCGAACAAAAGCGTGTCCTCTTTTTTTTCTTTCGTTTTTCCCGCCCCTTTTTTGACCCGGATATATCAATTGGGATCTGTCCCAAACCTATGGCTACATTCGACCTCTGCTGGCGTTCGCATCCATTGGAATTTTGTTTCGTGACCAATGCACTCGAGTACTTATTCATGATCGTTGGCCTACTTCCCCTTCCTTTTTCTTTCAAAAGCCACTAACAAAGTCGCAACCTCAATCACGAAACAAAACAACATTTCTTTTATGCAATGCGCTGTCCAACTGGGTTATTTTTTCCCTCTCTTCTACTCATCACAGTGGATTAAGCTCTGCCTACCGTATGTTGTTCTCGGGCAGCTGCTCAACACCCAGGACCAACAACATCCATCTCCTCAGTTCTACAGAATTTTGGATTGGGAATGGATTGATAAGTACGGGGACTATAGACAACCACTAGAGGACTTAGCTGCGCAACCCAAAAAGATGTTATTACGATTTGGTAGTCCGTATAAGGCTGGGATTTTTACATCTTGGATTTTCTTTCATGTAATACATAATCTGGCCTTCCGTTGTACCGCAGCAACTATTCTAATGCCGTTGTTCGTCTGCAGAGCTTTAATTCCTTTTGTCATTTGGCTCATTAGTATAGCAGTTGCTTGGGTGGTTGTTTTGATTTTTTTTCGCGATTCTTAAATAAAGCTTAGCATTTGGAATTGTATAGTATTAGTATTTTGTAGTGCGAAACAATATTTTCTCACAGCATTGGTCCGCAATTTGAGTTCCTTCGTTCGCATGACATGAAAGCTATTCGGCACAGCACCATATTCTAGGGTGGCACTCGAGAGATATACAGAATCTACTCGAGCCGTGCTCGAGTATACAGCTACTTGAGAATCCTTTCCCGATATGGAAGAAAAATCTTACTCTAAGTCCTATCTGATGAAAACCTGCAGATATTTGTTTGGGGTTCTGACTAAGCTATTTGATGTTTACAGCACTGGAATCCCGCAGAACGCCCAACCGAGGTTGGGCTGTGTGCGGAGGTACAGCGTGTAAGTTTTGTAGGTTCCACAAACGAGGACTGCCCTGCGCAACCTACAAAACTTACACGCTGTACCTCCCTATGCGCATCTAAGCATTCCCAGTCACAAACCGATCTCAAAGCTCCCCCATCACAATCCCAGCACCCCAAACAACCACAGCTTCTCAGCCCAGTATGGCGGTAAGTCAATCCCATTAAGTTCCTAGAGGGTTCATCATCCCAGCTACCCATGGATAACACTTACACCACCTCCCTCTCTCCAGAACCTTGGCATAACCACCGTCGGGGAGGCCAAAGAAATCCGCGGCATGAACCTCATCGCCGCCCACTCGCATATTCGCGGCCTCGGAATTGATACAGAAACTCTCGAGCCACGGGCGACCTCCCAGGGTCTCGTCGGTCAAGCCCGCGCGCGCAAGGCGGCAGCAATCATCCTGAAGATGGTGCAGGAGGGCAAGATCGCCGGCAGGGCCGTGCTGATGGCTGGGCCGCCGAGCACGGGGAAGACAGCGATCGCTATGGCCATGGCGCAGAGCCTCGGACCGGATGTGCCGTTTACGATGCTATCGAGCTCGGAAATCTTCTCTTTAGACATGAGCAAGACCGAGGCCCTCACGCAGGCGTTCAGACAGAGTATTGGTGTAAGGATTAAGGAAGAGAGCGAAGTTATTGAAGGGGAGGTCGTGGAGATTCAGATTGATAGATCCGTTACCGGGGTATTTTTATTCATCTATTCTACTGCTACTGCCTGCTGGAGGCAATTTTTCGTGGAGAGCACTGCTAATACACCAAAAGGGCCACAAACAAGGAAAACTCACCATGAAAACCACTGACATGGAAACAATGTATGACTTGGGCACCAAGATGATCGATGGCCTCACAAAGGAGAAAGTAATGGCTGGCGACATCATAAGCATCGACAAGTCCTCCGGGAAAATCACCAAGCTCGGTCGCTCATTCACCAGATCCCGCGACTACGATGCGATGGGTCCCGACACAAAGTTCGTCCAATGCCCCGAGGGTGAGATCCAGACACGCAAGGAGTCGATTCACACCGTCTCCCTGCACGAGATCGACGTCATCAACTCTCGTACCCAGGGCTTCCTCGCGCTTTTCTCCGGTGACACTGGTGAGATCCGCAGTGAGGTTCGCGATCAGATTAATATTAAGGTTGGAGAGTGGAAAGAGGAAGGCAAGGCTGAGATTGTGCCTGGTGTGCTGTTCATTGACGAGGTGCATATGCTAGATATCGAGTGCTTCTCGTATATCAATAGAGCATTGGAGAGTGAACTTTCGCCGATTGTCATTATGGCGAGTAATCGTGGGAATACCAGGATTCGTGGAACGAACTACAAGAGTCCGCATGGGCTTCCGTTGGACTTTTTGGACAGGGTGGTTATCATGCCGACATACCCTTATGGGTCCGAGGAGATTAAGGAGATCCTTGCTATCAGGTATACATACCCCCAGGTCACTATATAACCTGCCTATCGACCCGCTAACGGGTTGTCTACAGAGCTCAAGAAGAAGAAATAACCCTCTCTCCCGACGCCCTCGCCCTCCTAACCAAGATCGGCCAAGAAACCGGCCTCCGTTATAGCTCCCACCTGATCACCACTGCAAGCCTTATCGCCGCGAAGAGAAAAGCAAACCTAGTCGAAATCGGCGACGTCCAGCGAAGCTACAAGCTCTTCTTCGATCAAGAACGAAGCTCTCAATACCTCCAGGAGTACGAGAAGAAATTCATCAGCGAAGAAGGCAACGTCACGTTCGCTGGCGGCGCTGCCACAGCTGGTGGGGGGATAGGATGGAAATTTCGTAAAGGAGGCATGGGGTTTTGTATTATCAAGGCTGTTTTTTCTTGCTCTTACTACAAAAAGCGATTGGGGGGTTGGGGGGAGGAGTGTTTGGTAATGATTATGCCCTGTATTCTTAAAGTAGTAATTTTGATTCACGAGAATAGACCCGGGTCCTCCTTTTTAAAATAATGGTACTATATATGTGATTTTCTATCCTACTTTTTTTTCTTCTTCGAAGTCCCAGCTAGTCGGAGAGGTTGGGTATATGCATTATCCGATGTTTGCAAACTAGGAAAGATAAAGTGAGAAAGAAATGAGTCTGCACCTATATAAAAAAAGGCCTTTAGTGCGTACGCGCTATAAGTCTATTTTCCACCATCCACAATTCTCTTCATTTCTCCTGCGATCCTGCCAAAGAAGCCGACACCATCATAGACCATGCCGGTGTATCCCATGACAATCTTAGCGCCGCGTTTCCTAGCCTCTAGGACATCTTTCCCATTGGTGATCCCTCCAGAGGCGAAGACAACAGCGTTATCACCAAGCTCCTTAGAATACCTCTCCACAAGCTCCAACATTTTCGGCAGCAGCACCGGTCCGGAGAGTCCTCCAATCTCTTTATGAAACACCCTCTTCTCCTCCTCAGACACTTGCGGCGAGGCAAGTACCTTCAGCGGCCTCTTGACGGTGGTGTTCGCTACAATAACCCCCGCGACGCCGGCGAACTTAATGGCAGCGGAGATGTCCTTGACATCCTCTACGCTATCGCTATCTGGGGAAACCTTGACAACGACCTTTGGCTTGACCCTCCTGTCAGCCTTCTGTACCGTGAGCACCACCGCGGCCAGCAATTCTTGCAGGCTCTCGCGCTTCTGCAAGGATCTCAAGCCGGGAGTATTGGGGGAGGAGACGTTAACGACGAGGATGTCAGCGTACCTCCCCAGCTTCTCCACACAGGTAATGTAATCCCTCTTGACAGCTTCCATATCCGTTTCCGCCGTAGCCTTATTCTTCCCGATCTGCACGGCGAGAAGACGGTTCGGCCAGAGGCTCGCAGGGATTTCGGTGCTGTCCAGGACTTCGCGCTCTGTTAATCCGTGCTTGAGCGCGTATCTACGCACTCGGTCGCGCAGGCGGACAGCAGCGATGTCGGCACCGACGGAGTTGAAGCCGTAGCAGTTGATGATGGAGTTGGAGGTGGGGAGGCGGAACATGCGCGGTTTCGGATTGCCCTCTTGCGGCAGGGGCGTTATGCAGCCGATTTCGAGCAGGGAGATTGCCGGGGAGATGTTAAAGAGCGGATCTATGCATTCCGCGTGCTTGTCTAAGCCGGCGGAGATCGCGAGGGGGGTTTTGAGATTGTGGCCAAACAGCTAGGACAGCATTTTATTGTCAGCTGTTGTGGATGGCAGGGGAGTTCGTAATCGTAAAGGGAATAACCTCTACACCTAGCTTCTCACTCTCAAGATACTCGTGTGTCCCCCGCTCCCGTAAGCCGAAGCCTAAATCGTACAGTGCCCTCAAAGCCTTCAATCCAACTTCGTGTGCCTTCTCGGCTCCCGACCCCTTCCCGCCAGCGTCCACGGGGACATCGTCACCGCTATAAATCCATCGTAAGAGCGGCACGACCTGATACTTGTGCACGGCGGAGCGGGTATCCGTAAAGTAAAGATATCTACCCATCCAACCCATCATCAGCTGGAAAAATCCAGGTTAATCCCACCAAAAAGGGGGAGGGAGGCACGATTGACGAACGAGAACCCAACCGAGCCAACAACCGCACCGCCAATTATGCCATTGCGAACCTTGTTTCCGGGACGGTTCAGACTGTACGCTTTTGTCGAAACGCTTCGTATCCTTGTGTGGGATTGGTGGCGGAGAGCGATGGTAGAGATCGATGGTGCACGGAAGCCGGGGCAGGCGGTCCGGGCGACTAGGGAGGTTGAAGAGCAAGATCGGATTAGAGGCATTGTGGGGGCTGTGAGGGAAATTGAATGTGGGCTTCTCTTCTTTCTCGAACCGCTCTGGGGTTGAAGACTGGATCACAAGATGGGTAGGTTGGTTACCCGGACAGGGCTCCCGCCCCGCTACCGGTGCTCGTAATGGTGCTTCAGAGCTAAAAAGATTATCATATCCTCCAGCAAGCTAACGAGTATATACCGGAGGTTTCATTACAAAAATGTATAGAATAGTCGCAATATACCGGTGCCCGATAGGAAACGCTAGGTTCTAGAGTGATAGTTATCTTCGGTGGCATCTCGGGAAAGCAGGACAGCTGGCTCACGGCCAAGAAGGAGAGGAGGTAAGGGGGATTCAATACCGATGCTCTTCGGAGTTATTTACTAACTCATCCCCCCTGCGGCGTTCCATCGGCAATTCGTTCGATTCTCTCCTGGCCACTTCCGCCGAGTTTCATGAAGCCTCACGAGTGACAGTTTGTGCATTTGGTTTGAACGGCTTGTACCTTCGCGTAGCGTAGCCAAGACTCTGGCCGCCGGATCCTACGGACTGCGTAGCTTTGGATGCCTATACATTTAAACATAATCTAACATCTTCGGAGGGGAGGAGCCTGGAGGGGGGGCGAGTGCCAAGTACTGCTGGGCAAAATCAAGCAGTAGATCAGATTACTAACCTGATGTGGAAAATGATCAACGGAAAGTATGCCCTTCATGGCATTTCTAACCACCTTGAAGAATATAATTAGTTCGCCACTACTTGGCACTCGTGCCCCCTCCAGGCTCCTCCCCCCTCCGGGGATGTCATCTGTTCAGCCGCGTTGGCACCCTGGCATTTGCTCTTAATATAACCCTAACCCTGAACTCTCTCTGTCACTCCATACAGTATCACTCGACAACGTGGATCCGGCCTTTGCTTGTTGAAACGTGCTCTCGTCTCACATCCGGGGTCAATGTCTCATAATCTAGATGTCTGCCAATGGGGCATTGATGAATTTGCCACTCCTTCTAGCCTCTTGCTAACTCCTGTGGGCAAGATGGGTGCAGAGATCGACGTCGGAGAAGCGTCGAGCAATCAAATTGGAAATCGGGGGCCTAGTGTGCGGGAGTCGCACACCACAGGTCTAGTGTGATGTAGCGCTATTGGAGAGAAAAGGTGAATTTGGGGACAACCTTGAATACCTAGCGCGTGGGGAGTCTGAACTTGCGGGTTGCTGTCCTCGCGTTAGCTGTTACTGCACTTACGATTTTCATTGAGGTGGTTATTTAGGGTAGGTAAAGTAGAGAAAGATAGGGGTGAGGATGGTTTCTCGACATGGCGGACAAACCCCATGGTAGGCACTTGCGCGGTGTTTGCATAGAGCATGGTTGCCCTGGCCTTATGTTGGGGTGGCATCACGGAACTGGCCTAAGAAGGTGGGAGGGGCGTCTGATCGAAGGGTAAAATCTAGTTCTAAGAGCCCTGGCAGTATATGGCCTCAAACTCTTTAAGGCACTTTGGATTTTGGAATATTATATTGTCAGTGGACAAAATTAACCGCCGATCAACAAAGAGGGAAAATTTTCGGCCATGCCAACAACACTCCACCACCAACCCCATTATCATTAAAACCAAGAAAAAAAATCAAAAATGCAAGTACGGGATGGAATACATAGTAAAAATTAATATTTGAGCTAGAGAAAGTTCTTTAGGTGGTGTTGAAAGTGTGGGGTGGTGAGGAGGGTTGCGCTGCCATCGATCGTTGGTCCGCGGTTAATTTTGTCCACTGACAATACTGTCCACTGATGAGTCGAGTGATATTTTGTGATGATTCTAGATCTCACATTAAGCCTATTTCTCTTATTATCTAACCTAGGAATTTACAAGACAAGAATGTACAGCATAAGAAATGAATTAGGGTTAAATGTGGGCTTCCAGTCTCCGGTGCACACGAATATCACCATTGTCATCAAATTATGAATTCTATCATCACAAACCCCCTTATCCCTAATCAGAACAGGCCTAGGATATCCTCATTTGCTTTCTTCTGTTGTGGTGGAGGCGGTGGAGGTGCTGCTTGAGAACTGAGATTCAATCCTTCAAATCCATCTAATACTCCACTGCTTCTATTGCCATTTGCAGGTACCGCAGATTCCGTACCAAATAAGCTGAGGAGGTCGTCCAAGTTAGTACCCGCAGCACCGGTAGGTGATGCTGGCGAAGCCACACGAGCGGGAGAGTCTGTAACGAGTGATTCTAGGCCTCCTGATGGAGGTGTTTGAGTAGACGCGCTTGCAGGCGCTGCCCCATCAAAGTCAATGTCAAGTAGATTTTCCATGTTTTGCCCTTTGGCGGCTGCGGAAGCTTGTATGGGGTTTTCGCGGGCGTTCTGCAGTTGCTCTCTGTAGAGGTGGTCAGCGCCGATATAAATTGTTAGGCGGGATGTGAAATCTCACTCTATAGCTCTCTTTTGAACAGCGTCAGCTCCAAATCTTCCTTGCCCAACAAAAGTTGCTGCAGGCTTGTGATAAACAGAGGCCAAAGTCGATATCTCCCCGAGCAGTTCCTCGAGGAGCCCAGCTGGCAGTGATTGGATAGTGGAGGTAATGGGCGGTTTGTCAGAGAGGACGATGTTCTGTGGTAAGGTTAGTAATAATAGATTTATGCATTAGAGATAATGCGCCAAGCTCACTTTAGCCACTTCAGGATCTTTAGAAAGCAATCGCCAGTAGACGTATGCTCGATCCCGGATATCCGGATTGTCGCATTCTGAAGTTGCGCTCTGAAGAATCTGTTGCACAACTGCTTGGGATTGTGGTTTCTTCAAGAAGAGCTTTACCCCTGCTGTTAATAATTGCAGTTGCACCTGAGTATATTCGTCCTTGAAACCTTCCATAAAAGTTTGTAGTAACTCATCGGCGTTATTAATTTTTTCAGCGTATTCACCAATGACCCAGATCAACGACCCTCTAGCATTTGGTTCGTCAAGCTCATCCAAACTTTCACAAAGCTTAGGGATAATCCCCTCATATCCAGGATATTTCCGGAATATATCCTGGTTTGTGTTAGCTCGACGGATACTTAGAGACACTATTACTTGCTGGAAAACTTACCTTGATAACGACGATCGCCTCTTGGACAACATAGTTCACCTTGGTGTTGATTAACTCTAGCAATACATTGACACATTTGCTTGCAGCGCCATCTATCTTGATTGCGCACTGCCCAATGGCTCGCACCGCCCGCCGCACAAAGTCCATGTCTACCTCAAGTGCGTATTCCTTTAATTCCGAGAGAAGTTGGTCCACATTCTTTTCATTGGCAATCCGAATCATGATTTCGAGCTTTTCTAGCTTAACGTAGGGTGGGTCATTGTATTTACAGAAGAAGACTCGCATTTCTTTTGTAAGGATATCGGGTTGTTTTTGAAGGAGGAGATTGATGTTTCGTAGAGCAACGTACTGTACTTCTGGCTGAGATGAGACGAGGGTAACTAGACTGTATTAGCTAAAACTCCTAACGCCAATGCGGAACTGTCCCACCAAGAGGAGGTGCCATTTTCCGGAGATACTGGCGACATAGCTCTGCGCTGATCACCTTCATGTGCAAAAATACCACCTTCACAGCAGCAAGTACTACACTAGGGTTCACGTGCTGAAACTGCGGCACAACTCTTTCACAGATATGTTCAGCTTCCTTTATATCCGCCGCCTTATACTCAGCAAGGGTGGTAAGAATGGTTATTCTACCCCACCTATTTTATTTTATTTTCATTAGTTTGTGGGGATATAGGTGAAGATAAAATGGATCGCGGAAGCCCTACTCTGTGCACTCGTTCAAAGCCATCAATAATTTCTTAAGAATTGCAGGAGTAACGGCTAATGCGTCTGTCTCTGGAGCAGCTTCATTGATCTCCGCAAGAGCTGTCACAGAATTTGCAACCACCTGGCAGATAAAGTTTAGTAAGCGTTTGGATCACTATCTAAAGAGACTTCTTACCATGGGATTTGAATCACCTATCATCTCCTGGAGTGTTGTAAGAAATCCGTTCTCCAAACATAATGATGGGTTAAGGTCGAAAAGCTTCGCCACGCAGATAGCGGCCGTTTTTCTTACGTATGGGCTCTCATCCTGTTACCAGATATCATTACTCTAACTTTTCCGCGCTAATGCGACATAGTTGCTTACCTTTAGCGTTTTCCGTAGCGGCTCTTCCATATAGTCAACAATTTTGTCAACGCGAATACAACCCATAGTCCTGATGGCCAACGCTCTTATCAATGGATTTGGGTCCTCCGAGTCCTATAATACAAGAAATTAGGACCTTTAGGTGCTAAACCCGTAGATCGACAAACCTGCACAAATGTGTTGACGGCTAGAATGCAGAGGTCTGGGTGTGTCTTTGCGTAGTTCCTAGCATATGATGTCAGAATTCTATGCATAGGTAGATTGCTTGGTGAATGAAAGCGAACATTAGGTAGAGGTAAACGAGCTTTTTCTGATCGAGATCGCCAGTAGCCTAGACGTGGCGTTAATAGTGCACTCTCGTGAGAAAGGTTACAAGAACCTCACCATATTTTTGATAATGTCCGGAAATAGAGCGGACACATCTTTCCCTAATGTCATAGCAGCGATGGTATTCCTGATTGCATCCTTCCTATGAACGAGCCATCTTAGCAAATTGCTGTACAAGAGATTGGAAAAGAACGAAAAGAAAAAGCCCCCAGCTAACCTTTCATGGGCGAACTGTGAGTTCAAGCCAGTCCTCAGCTCAAAGGTTTCACCCTTTCGTGGGGCAGCCGGGAACATGCTTCTGATTCTGTTGGCCGCCATGGCGGTGTTGGATGGAGTTGGTTGCTAGATAGAGCAAGCGTTACCAGTATTGATGATAATGATGATGGCCCTAGAGAATATTTGGTTTGGCTGCGTTGGGACTTGGAAAGATGAAATCAAGTCCTAAAGCTCGTGCTCGTTGAATCGGGGGCGGGTGGGGTGTGAAGTGGAAATGTAGGTCGAAGGATGGTTGCGGTCAGCCCCCCATCTGAAACGTGGACTAGACAGGGACAGGTAGCAACCAGAGCTCATTATCCCCTCTGCAGCGTGCTTGGCTGCAGGGTAACATCTTAGAACCGCTCTCTAGTATTTTTGATCAACCATCATTATCCAAGCGTTACAGTCATACAGCTATAAGATAGCCCAAACTATCCGTCTCTGAGTTGGCAATAGAATCTCTGATGGTGAGTTATATTTCTTTACGTTTTGGAACACCGCTCAGAAGTTAAATTGTACCTAGGCCTCATTTGAGCTTCCAAATTTGCGAAAGCTGTTCGCAGCCTCACGGAGCGAACAGGAGGAAAGTGCTTACAGCAGGACTGCAGTTGGTTAAACCTAAGACATTACCTAGAGTGAGGAGCGCAAACTAATATGTCTCGGAGAAAACCAAGTTTTACAACCTACTATTCTTCGTAACCTCTATCGCAGCCTTCAGTTATGCTGCACAAAGACTCGCACCCACGAAAGTATTGAATCGGTAGATAGAATATCAACGTTATAACAAAAGAACCACTCTGTATTGTAGAGGAAAACATGTTATAAATCACGCAATACCCTTACCCTGCAGAGCTTAAATTGGTTCATAATCCCTAATCCAACATAAAAATCAGGCAAAACGATCATACAAGAACCTGAGCGGATTGTAAAATGAGGCAAGATAACCAAACAGGCCTAATCATTAACGGCGGCAGGCTACCGGTATTAAAAAAGAAAGAGGGATATAATAAAAGAACAGTGTATTAGTTAATAACATCAATCAGAATCGCTTTGGTCATCGAGGAAAGCGAGATCTTCCATTCCGCGAATTTGCTGTACTCAATATTAGAATTTAACCATCACAAGAGGAGAAGGGGCTAAAGTGAACCTTCTTCTCTGCGGTTGACACAGTTGGAGCGCTCCTAGTTGACCTAGTATTTGCTCTACCATTATCCATCTTCGCCCATCCGGCGCCTTCTTGGACAGCCTCAACTTCGGCCTGTAGCTCTCGCTCTTCTTTGATTTTTTTTGCCTTTTCATTGGAGTATCTGGGTGTCATGCCTACATCTGTGAGCAGGCCCGTGAGATGTTTGATTTTCTCTTTATGAGTTTCAAACTTCGCCAGCTCTTTCGTCCAGAATTTGCGGATCTAACGTGGGGTTAGAGCGTTTGGACAGACAATCAAGCAGACAGGCGCCAAACATACCCCACACTTGAGCAACCACTGTTGAAGAATTTTTATCTTTTCCTCGTCAGGACTGAGATTACTAACTGTCTTGGACTAGTTGATATTAGCAAAGTAACTACCGGTTTCCTTCACATATTACCTACCGATCCCTTTTTCGATCTCTCTTTGGAGCGTGGCTTAGATACTTTGGTTTTCCCTTGTTTTTTACTGCTACCTGCGTCCGGGTTTTGAGATCTTGACTTCTTTAGTGGTGTCGGGTCCAATACCACAGACATTTCACTTTCATTTCCGGAGTCCGCATCAACAGGGGCTTCTTCTGCTGAAACTTTGGCTTCACCATTTTCAGCATTTCGTTCCTTTACCGCTACCTCGTGCGTTCCCTTAGCTTTTTTAAGGGTAGTAGGTTTTGTGGGGCTCTTTCTTCTCTTCGCTACCCTCTTGGGGGATGCATCTAGCTCAGACAATTCGTTCTCGCTTGCCTGTTCCCCCGTGTCTTCCTTGGAAGCCTTCGCTTCTACCTCCTGATCTTCGTCTCCATCTTCAAGTATAGAAGGCTTTGCCATTGCTTTGCGAGCGGTGCTCTTGACAGATGTTACACCTTTCGCCTTTTTTGCAGGTTTCTTCGGATATTCAATCGCACCGTCGTCATGCCCGTCCTCCAACTTTTTTACTTTTGAGGCTCGCTTCTTAGCAGGCTTCTTTGCGGGCTTGACTGGGGATTGCTTTTCTGGAGTAGGTTCTTTCTGTGAAGTTGTTGGTTCTGCAGTTTCTGCTAACGCGGCCAGCGCTAAAGCATTTTGTTTACCCTATGAGACGCGTTAATTATAGATTAGAAAACGTGAGTACTCATAATGGTGGGGTGGTAAGCTTACCGCCTCGTCTTCGATAATCAACTTAGATTCTGCTTTCCAAAACGAGTCCTGCTTCAGGAAGTCGTCGCCTAGGTTGAGTTCATTTTCAACGCGGGCTCTGATATATTTGATTGTTGTTTTAGAAGCGTCTTCAACAAACTGTTTCCGAACGGCATTGCGAAGAGCAGTAGCTATAGCTCTAGTACCAGGGGCTGAGTCGATAGAGCTAAGATCATCGTCGCTATCCATAGTGATTTTTTTGGTGGTGCAGAACTTTGTTCAATGGGAGTGAGGGCCTCGAGGCAACTTGGTCAAGGGAGATCGGGAATCTGCACAGGCGATGTTTCACGCCAAGATCTTTCCCAATGGGGCCAGACCAGAGCCACAGCGCAAAGAGGGGTGGTTAGTTTTCAGCCGCACTTGGCAGCGCATTTGGGGTTCTTATCGATAGCCCAAGATTGTGCTGGAATGCGTGGGGGGGAGGCGTGTAACCCCCACTTTGATTTTTTTAAGAGGCAGGAAGCAGCCAATTACCGGTGGACGCCACAGTGAGTGCGAATTTGCGCGCAAGCCATTGTGTGGCCACGGGGTTACACACTTCCCCCAATCTCTTTTGGCACCATGCCGCAGTGTCACACAGGCGAGGGGCATCGCTCGGGCGTTGCACCGGAAGTCCTCCCAAGCTTTTTTTGCCCGCTAACAGGAAAGCACAAGCAACTATTCGCGAAGGGTATCGGTGTTGAAACTACTGCCTGCATACCTTCTCTCCTGGTTCATATACCCATCGCTTTCTCAATGCCGTCTCCACGACTCTATATTCTTAGCGTTGATAAAGACCCTACGGAAGCAAGTCGGATATCAAAACAGGCCGCAAAACGTAGGCACAATTGCATGCCTAAGACTTCATCTAACATCAACTGACACTGCGAGATAATATTCTAGAAATCCAGGATAAAGAACTCAAGCTTCTAGATCTTGTCCAATCACTCGGGGAATATTTGACGGACGATGATAAAACTACTAGAGCAAAAGCCATTGGGTACCTCTCTTCAGTTTTGGAATATTTAGACCCTAAGACATTATCGCGACAGCAAGGTTTCAATCCTTTCTTTGTGAAAATCCCTCTTGTATGACATTCTTGGGCCAACCTAATATGTTCCAAAGTGGCTGTAATCGTGCAGTTTCTATGCGATCGCTTGGAGGATGAGACTGGTCTTAAGGAGACATCTCAAGGCCTCTTTGCCCTTCAAAAGTCTTCGAGATTCGGAAAGGAGGAGGCTACCCTCGTTTCTTCTGCGTATGGAACTCCTATAAAACTGTGGTTTAGTGAGTTTGCACAGTAAGGGGCTGACATGCGCAAAAGTATATGCAAAGTAGATCTGCAGAAACATCCGCAGGGGACTCGCTTTGCAGTCTTAACCCTGATTGACGGTTTGATGGCAAACCAGCGTGATGGTACGTGCGGTGAGCCTTGTGGTTGAGAGGATTGATGTGTTCTGACAGCCTGGTTACAGCATTGAAGGCCATGGGTGGGAAATTCATCACTAGCTTTACTGAATTGGTGGGCGGGGAAAAGGACCCACGCAATCTAATGATTGTCTTCTCTCTTGTCAGGGTGATTCTCGTTGAGTTTGATATCGTACCACACATCGAAGTCAGTAACAGATATTCGTCAATTTCCTTAAGCTAATTTTTACCCCAGATTCTTTTTGATGTTGTTTATTGCTACTTCCCAATAACATTCAAGCCACCACCAGATGATCCGTACGGAATAACAGCTCAAGACTTAAAGCTTCGTCTGAGGGAGTGCATTGCTTCAACAAAGTACTTTGCAGGACACATATTTCCTCAACTAATTGAGAAACTGGATTCAACTTCCCTGAGTGTTAAGGTTGGTATTACACACATACTGGCTCTATCGAAGTGCTGCTTATATGTTCAACCCTGTAGAAAGATGTTCTTCAAACTATGACTGCTTGCGCTCTCTCATATGGCCCACAAACAATTTCAGCACATTCTACACAGTTATGGGATGCTGTTAAATTCGAGGTTCTCAATTCCGCAGAAGAAGATGAATTAGCAACCGGGGCCCTATCAGTCATTCGAGCTATTGCCGAGACGCTCTCCTTTGGGCTAAAATCCCCACCTCGTGCAGCCTCGCCGTTGGCGAGGTATCTTAGCGGCATAGTTAAAGAGTGCTTGAAACTTCTGCAAGAACCCCAGCAAAAGCAAGCCAAGCCCGCTGGAAAAATCTTATCTAAATCAGCAACAGCCAGCACAGTAGCGCACTCATTCATAGTGGAAAAGACCATGCCGGCCCTACTCTTAATACATAGCGATGCAGACGGATTAGCCAAGCAACGGGCGCTCATGGAGATCTTGAATCTGTTGCTTGAGTCTACCCTGGAAATATTTGGAACATGGGGAGATTTAACAGCAGAGCAGGTACTCTCAAATCCCCTTACAGAATACACCGACAAGTTATTTGAAATGTATTCGCGAGCGCTGATGGGCAGCTTGAGAGAGGAGATGAGCTTGAGAATCACAGCATTGAAAGGATTGGTTTTGCTGTGCAGAATTCGAAGGCTATTTCAAGAGAGCGAAATAGGCATGGTTGTGCAATATTTTGATCAGGTTTTGTTAGAGGTCGAAGAGAAGGAAGAAATCAAAGAGTTGGCACTCCAGGGATTAAAGGACATCTCGAAGATAAAACCAAACCTCATTATGGACATAACATTCCCTGCATTTATGGCACAACTCCCCGATTCTGAAAAGGAAGTGGATCCATCAAAGCCATATATTGCGACATTGGAAGCACTGGCCAAATTGAGCCTAGGAAGATCTGTATTTCAAGTTCTCTTAACTCGGCTTTTGAACAAGCTTGATGTTGTTCTCAGAGGTAAAGTGGAAGTATCCCGGTTCAAACCATCAAAGCTGATTTAGTGAAAAGGAAAATCTGGCCCAATGTATCCCCGAGCAATTCTTTCTACGCTGCTGTATGTTCTGCGGAAAAGGCCAGAGAGTAGTCAAGAAGACATAAGGACGTACTTCGCTCGACTAGTCGTCCCTCTGCTCACAAAAACAATAACTCCGATAGTTGATAATTCCAGCGAATTTTCGGATTTCCGGATAATGACCGATGATTCCATTTTGGACGTTACTGGCCGCCTTTTTAACATCATAATTAGATCATTGGACTTCGAGGAACAGATAAATGTTTCACGACAGTTGATCAACATCTTCGTCCTTGGGATTCCCAGCGATTATATACCCAAGACACATGCCGAGATTGTTGCACGCGATTTCAAACCCTTGCAGCCCACTGCAAACAGAGAACACGCTGGCTGTACTATTTTGTTCACTTATGCATTAGCAGGGTTAAGACGAGAGGTTTGACTATCAAATTCGAACGTATCACAAAACGGGCGCTAATCATGTATTGCCCTATAGGTAGTATTATCAACCCTGTCTATCCCAGAGCTCATTCAGCAAAATGTAGAGCTTGCTACCCGGACAGCTCATCCCACTCAGAGAATGGCCCACCTATATCTCATTGCTCTGTTGGCAAACAAATGGATGAAAAAACCGGGGGATTCCGATCTCCTTCAAAAACTTACGGCTGATCTCTTGGAATCAGTCTCCAGCTCTATATTAGGTTCACGGGAATACGACAGTCTTGTTGGACAAAAACTGCAGACCCTTCTTTGGATTGCGAAGGCAATAGTAGTTCGAGGTGACAGGTATGGAACAGAGGTCATTGAGAAGGTGATAGGATTGCTTGGGGACAAAAACTATGGGCCGACAGCGAGTAAAGGTTTCGCGGTATTGCTCGGCGACGATGAGTTTATTACCAAAGACAATTACGCCATCATTAGGCCCCTGACAAAGCAGAAGATTTTCACATTTTGTGTGCCGAAAATTGTGGAAGGCTTTCGCACCGCTGATTCAAGTATTCTCAAGAGCCCCATTCATTGAAATCTCCTTCTTTCGATCACTCAACTGACCTCTGTAGCTACAAAACCCAACTATCTTATTGCACTTTCTAACATCCTAAGGAATATACCTTCTACGGTTATCCTTCCAGAACTTGGAAGGCTTCTTCCCTTGCTTCTCCAATCTCTGGACCTTCCCGACCCCAACGTCAAATCAGCTACCATTGAAACCTTACTCATTACCGTGACAGAGTCTGCCGACGCGATGAAGGAGCACATATCTTCTTTAAGTGCAAGGCTATTAAATGCCTGTATGAACCGTGAAGAAAACCCTCCGAGGATCAGATCAGCAGCACTGCGGTGCTTGGGGGCTTTTCCTGGAGTTGTCAGGACCGATTTGTTGCTTCCGTATAAGAGACAGGTAATTCGAAGTTTGATGGCTGTTCTCGACGACCCGAAGCGGAACGTCAGGAAGGAGGTGAGCTTAATCTATCATGAAACTATTTTATTGCAAGACTAACGTCTATGAATCATAGGCGGTCGACTGTCGGGCAAAGTGGTATTCTTTAGACGATCCAGAAAATTAGAATAGACATGAAATATGCTGGAATTTCGGCGTTTTTGTGAAATCCTTCAATTGTCTAAGGACACATGCCAGGATTTCTTTGTGTCTCGTGGACAACATATTATGTTCTTACTTCGGTGTCAACTCGGGTCTCTCATAACATAGTTTCGTAGTTTGATTACATTTCTCTAAGCTTGAATGTTTATTGTATCGCTAGAAGTTGAGGTTTTGACGGGCTCAATCCCTTGTAGTGTTGGTAGCGCCGAATTTCCCTACGTCGCGCCAAAAAGTAAACTAAAGAAACTGGCTCTAAACTTTTCTGGAAATGGCAATCGAGTGCTATCAAAGGCATTTTCGGGTCAAGTTATGATACAAGCTTTTTTCCATAAACGCAAGCACTAAAATTATGAGAGTTATGTTACGGTAGCTGTGAGGTAGTGTACTTATAATATCAATATTTGCTAACCAACCTCCGGGCTCTTGTGATAGCATTGCACTTCTATGAAGCGAAATCTGCCAATCAAAGGGATGCGCTAATTTTATTAATCCCCCCTCGCGCGATGCAGAGAAATTCAGTACTGCACATGTATGGTCAGAGGAGATGTGGCCCGTAACCTAACATCGAGTGGATGTATGTGATTCTTGCCGTATTTGCAGCACACACCTCCTTATATACAAACATCTCGTATCATAACCTCCCATATCTAGCAGAATATCCCGGAAACCAATAGGAAAAGTTCAGATTATCCATTAACCTCAGGGCTGAGGCCTGAATCCCATCGGATGTTTGATTTTATGTAGCTAGGAAGTAGATGTACTCGTACAAGGTTATTAAAGCAAAGGGTTTAAATTTGATAAGGAAAGATCTGTTGAAGTATTGATTAAGGTAGATTTTTAGGACTATCAATACGGTAAATGATAACCTTTGATTTACAAAATCTATGACATGATTTATCAGATACCGGTAGGTATGATATCATACTAGTTCTATAGTTTCAGATGTAACAGTTGCTGTAATGTTTCAACTTTAGCTTAGACGGTATTTGATATACACTGTTCAAGTTTCAGAGATGTGATGTTCTGAAATGCATTTTGCAATATTAGTATTTTTGCACTGTGTTTTGTGTTTCTAAGAAAGTTTGAAGCAAGAAAGTTATCAGGGTTGAATTTCTCATACTAAATCTCAGTAGTATAATATCCAGTTATCTAAAGCAAGAATATTTATTTTCTCTTTTTATTCTAATCTGCAGTGTTATTTTAGGGGATACTGGGCTAAGAAAATACAAAGATGTCTTCTTTTTTTTTTTGAAAATACCATGGTATTTGTGGCTGCCAAACATGCCTCTAATTGATTATAAAAATTCCATGAAAAATATGCCATAAGAATGGAAATACCATAGTATTTGTAGCATACCAGACAGAGACTTACTAGTATCCATTAGTAACAACCGGATATATTATCCTACTCTACTAAGATATGATGCACTTGTTTTTTTTTTTTTTTTTTGGGTCCTCCTAACGATGAATGCTAGTTTGTCGTGGGCGGAACCATACCAAGGATCAAAAGTACAGTGTTGGCAGCTAGCAGATGGGCATTTTTCAGAACGCACCCTTTGTTCAGGACACTCTTCCGAACTCTCGAACCTAGTGCTTTCTTGGGATATTAAAGTAGCAACAACATTCTGTGCCATTCAACGTCGTAACGATCCCCACGTCCCTTCTTGAATCTCCTCCTCTTACCTCTCCTCCCTTTTATCTGAACTTAATACACAAAGCTAGAGGATAAGACCCTCTTGTGTCTAGTGTATTCCTCCTCCTAAGTCTAGGAATACCCCCTTTCCTTTCTAACCTCGACCCCTCTCCCCAACTATCCGCCATGCAGTCTATGCTTACCAAGGTATTGTTTGGTCTTTAAATCACCAATAGAAAGAGTGGAATCACTTATTCATCGAAACAGTTCGAATCCAAGTCTTCACGGGCGAAAGGCATTGCATTCCATTCTAAACGGTTGCTCTCCCCGCCGTCTTTCTTTCCAGAGTGCCGCCTTTTCTGATAATTTGTCGTTATCTAATTTTGTGAAATTGAAACTAATCTAGGCCATGGATTCTGGTCTCACTTCATACTTCGACAATCCAGCTTTGGGATTACCGTATGGGAACACTGATAGATCGGTTCGAGGAGCACGATGGGCCCGTTCGAGGAATCGATTTCCATCGCACTCAGCCGCTATTCGTATCCGGGGGTGATGATTACAAGATTAAAGTCTGGTCCTATCAGACTCGCCGTTGCTTGTTTACCTTGAATGGACATCTCGATTATGTTCGGACCGTATTTTTCCATCATGAGCTTCCCTGGATTCTGTCCTCCTCGGATGATCAAACAATCCGCATATGGAATTGGCAGAATCGGTCGTTGAGTATGGGGCTCTATGCTTTTGGGAATGGACTTGCGATTTTTTGTGAATTTTCAGCTGACGGTGCCCATTAACTTAGTTTGCACAATGACTGGTCATAATCATTACACTATGTGCGCCCAGTTCCACCCTAAAGAGGATCTAATTGTCAGCGCTTCTCTGGACCAGAGCGTCCGTGTATGGGATATCTCAGGGTTACGGAAGAAGCATTCGGCACCTACATCAATGACGTTTGAAGATCAAATGGCCCGCGCAAATGCCAACCAGGCAGACATGTTTGGGAATACGGATGCAGTGGTGAAGTTTGTGCTAGAGGGTCACGATCGGGGTGTTAATTGGGTCTCCTTCCATCCTACCTTGCCGTTAATTATCTCAGCTGGCGATGACAGAAATGTAAAGCTATGGAGAATGAGTGGTGAGTAATGAATGGCGTAAATTTGGATTCACTAAGAGCGCAAGAAGCTAAGATGCTACTTGTGTAGAAACCAAGGCTTGGGAAGTCGACACCTGTAGAGGCCACTTTCAAAATTCATCAGCTTGTCTCTTCCATCCCCATCAGGATTTGATTCTGTCAGTAGGGGAGGACAAAACAATTCGAGTTTGGGATTTGAATAAGAGGACTGCGGTACAGTCTTTCAAACGGGAAAATGATAGATTCTGGGTCATTGCTGCTCACCCAGAGATTAATTTATTCGCAGCTGGTCATGATAACGGTGTGATGGTCTTTAAGCTAGAGCGGGAGAGGCCGGCATATGCGATTCACCAAAACAACCTCTTCTTCATCAATAAGGAGAAGCATGTGCGGTCTTTTGATTTCACGCAAAACATTCAGAGTCCGTCCATGCTGTCTTTGAAGAAGTTGGGCGCACCTTGGGTTCCACCAAGGACATTGTCTTACAACCCCGCTGAACGTTCGATTCTGGTCACGTCTCCCGCGGACGGAGGAACCTATGAGCTTATCAATTTGCCAAAGGACGCTTCTGGCGCTGTTGAGCCAACTGACACTAAGCGAGGCACCGGGAACTCCGCTGTATTTGTTGCTCGAAATCGGTTTGCAGTCTTTAATTCAAGTTCGCAAACTATTGATATTAAAGATCTCTCGAACTCTACAACCAAGACAATCAAAACACCTACCAGCATCAATGATATATATTTTGGCGGCACAGGTTGTCTGTTGCTTTGCGCACCCTCAACTGTCATTCTCTATGATATCCAACAGAAGAAGACTGTTGCTGAACTGGCTGTATCTGGCGTTAAATACGTCGTGTGGTCGAACGATGGGCTTCACGTGGCGTTACTTTCAAAACATAATGTTACTATTGTTACGAAAACTCTTGAACAGGTTTCTTCTCTCCATGAGACTATCCGTATCAAGAGCGCGACCTGGGATGATGTTGGTGTGCTCTTGTATTCTACCCTGAACCATATCAAATATACTCTATTGAATGGGTACGCTATCTTACTCCCCAGGCTTGCACGAACATATGCCTAACTATAACATCCTTACAGTGATAATGGGATCATTCGTACTTTAGATGAGACTATATACCTTACCAAAGTTAAAGGGAGGAGTTTGTTCTGCCTCGACCGCCAAGCAAAACCGAAGCTTTTGGACATTGATCCTACCGAATATAGATTCAAGCTTGCCCTTGTCAAGAGAAATTATGACGAGATGCTTTCTATAATTAAGACTTCCAACCTCGTTGGACAGAGCATTATCTCCTATCTCCAAAAAAAGGGTTATCCGGAGGTGAGTGATAGATTGTGATACACTCTCGAGTTGGGCAACGCTTATCCTTCTAGATTGCCCTTCAATTCGTACAAGACCCTCAAACTAGATTCGAACTAGCTATTGAATGCGGAAATCTTGAGGTTGCGGTTGAAATGGCCAAGGAGCTAGACCGCCCAAAGCTCTGGACCAGGCTTAGCGCGGAGGCTCTAAGCCAAGGTAACCATCAAGTTGTCGAGATGGCCTACCAGAAGCTCCGGAGCTTTGACAAACTTTCGTTCCTGTATCTTGTCACCGGAAATATAGAGAAGCTCAATAGAATGGCGAAGATCGCCGAGCACCGCAATGACTATACTGCGAGATTCCAAAATGCTATCTACCTGGGGGATGTGGAGACTAGGATTCAAATGCTTAAGGAAATCGATCTATGTAAGAATTTCTTTCGCTTGCCACTCTGATGCGCTAACTTTTTTCGCCGCAGATCCTCTTGCATATGTGACTGCTAAAGCCCATGGACTTAACGAGGAATGCGAGGCGATCCTCGAAGCTAGTGGTTTAACAGAGGAGGACATCAAGATTCCTGAGATTAGCGTGCCTACCTCACCCTCCAAAGCCATAGTTCCCACGCATCAAAAGAACTGGCCTCTTCGGACTGCTTCTCAGTCATTCTTCGAGAGGGCCTTGCTGGGTCAAGTCGAGTCAATGGCGATTGAGGATGAAGCACCTTCTGGAACCAACGGCTTTGGTCTAGATGAATATGCTGATAATGGCAAAAGGTTCAATGGAGATCTCCTGGATGCAGAGGGGGAAGAAGATGTAACAGGATGGAATATGGGAGATGTCGATCTCAACCTTGAGCAAGCCGATGAACTTGCCGTTGAAACCGATGGCGCCGGTGTTGGTATGAGTGAGGCAGAGTTATGGGCGAGAAATTCACCAATTGCTGCCGATCATGTGGCAGCAGGATCATTTGAAACTGCTATGCAGCTTCTAAATCGCCAAGTTGGTGCCGTCAATTTCGAACCTCTGAAGCCGAGATTCATGGAGATTTACCAAGCTAGCAAGACCTACCTTCCCGCAACCGTTGGCCTTCCTCCACTAGTCAACTATGTCAGGCGTACTGTTGAGGAGACGGACTCTAGGAGAATTTTACCTGCCATCCCCAGAGATCTGGAAAGTGTACGCACTAATGATCTACGGAAGGGGCTCGCTGCAATGAAGGCTAATAACCTAGAAGAAGGGGTAAAAATCTTCAGGGGCGTTTTGCATAACCTAATCTTAACCACTGTGCAGAATGAGTCAGAGGTTGAAGAGGTTGGTCTCACCCCTATCTATCATGCTATTGCTAACTCGACCTCGACTGATAGGCAAAAAAAATTATCCGCACTGCTACGGAGTACATTATTGCTATGTCGATTGAATTGGAACGTAGGGCCATTGAAAATGATAAATCCCAGGTCAAGCGTAATCTAGAGCTGGTGGCATACTTTACCAAGCCGATCCTTGAGCTTCCTCATAGACAGATTGCTCTCATGACTGCGATGAGGCAGGCATTCACATGCCAGAACTTTGTCCTTGCTGGACACTTTGCATCTCGGGTGCTGGCTAATAGCAGCCAAGGAAAAAATGCTGAAACTGTAAGTTTTTGCGAAAAGCGAGTGACGTATTATGATTGGACGTCTACTGATGGTAGTGAAGGCGCGCAAAATCAAGGTCAGATCGGAGCGTGAGGGAAAAGACGCTATTGAGATCGAATACGATCAGTTCGCGGAGTTTGACATCTGCGCGGCTTCCTACACTCCTATATATAGTGGACAGCCATTTATAAAGGATCCATTTACAGGAGCAAAGTACCACCCGAGGTACAGGGGAAGCATTTGCAGGGTTAGTCAAGTTACAGAGATTGGTGCACCAGCCTCAGGGCTCAGGCTGTTGGCGCAATAAATGTCGCTGCTGTCGCGGCTGGGTGGGTTGGGTTGGGTTAGAATGGTTGGGCCAGGTTTGGAACGGGGCAAAAGAAAGTTCAGTGTTGTTACATTTTTCTTTTCCTTGGTTTCGCGATCGGCAATGTTTAATAAGTGAACTGGACACTTGCGGTCTGTCTGTCTCCTACTATTATTATTTTTTGCTCGACTGTTAACAAAGGGTTTTCTTTTTTTTTTCTTTCATCTTTTTTGACCACTTTTGATGTAATCCCCGCCCCACTTCCTGACGATCCCACGGCTAAAAATAAAGTGTCTCTTGCGTCTTGCGTCTTGCGGAAAAGTGTATCTCATATGTTAGGGAGGCAAATGTCAAAGCGTATAGAAACGGTTGGTGATTGAAATTGAATGCAGCTGGAGTTCTAGATTGCTATGACTTGGCTCTGTCCAAGGCCTATTCCGTGAGAAGTAGTGCAGCATCCACAATCCTCCTCGCTTCGTCCGTGGTGCCACGAAAGCGCGAGCGCGACTGCCCCAATCCAAACCGATCTAATCTAGTCAAGAGGTTAATTGCCGGTCCCAAAGCCTTCACGTCGCCCCCCGTCTTTATCCACCAAGCGTCTGTCTCGCCCTACCGAAAAGCTGCAGATTCGGAAACCATGATACATCCCCTTATTTGTTTACTCATTTTCTTTTCAGCTTCCCCGGAGAGCTGCAGGACAGACTACCGGCACGGCAGGGTGGGGGGTTGTGATATATATCTTCTACCAGCCGTTAAAACTACCAATGGTATGCACGATGTAATGGGGGGGACTCCGTATGTATGTGACGAACGATATTGGGAGCCCATCCTAGCCTGTGGTATGGAGTAGGTATGAAGTAGAGTAGCCTGGTGGTAGATATGGTTATTCAATTTAGGCCACGCCGGTAAATTAGTCCCGTTACCAAAGTATTGTGGGGTAGTGTATAATATAGTTATCATAGTGTAGGTATGGTAAAATCTGTTAAGCCATCCCTTAGGACCGTGCACCCGCTCACTCTCAACTTACTAACACACCGTAGCACACTCTCGTGCCTACGATGGCTGCCGTGTCATACAGTACCTTGTGTGAGCGGGTGGGAATATGGATAGCTGCCTATACGTGACATCTGCAACAGTGGGAATAGGAAAGTGGAGGGCAGCGTTGTTCTCAGATGCAATTTTGTGGTACTGTACTTGGGCGTGGTCAGGAGGGGCGGAAAAAAGCTCTGCGGAGTCAGGTGGGGGGGTTGGGAGATAAATTGCATCGGTAGAAAAAACTACTGTCTTGTGTAAGGAGTAGGTACCATAGTGTGGCGCTAGAAGCTATAGGGGAGGTGTGTAACCCACCCTCCCCCCACTTGGGGGGGGGGGTTTAATTAGCAGGAGGCAGTCAGCTAAACAGTTTTGAAGTTTAGATGAACTGAGTATTTGCGCGCAAGCCGTTCTGTGGTCAGGGACTTACACGCCTCCCCCGCATGTGCTACTCCTGGCACCATACTGTACTCTATAGGTTGTGCTAGCATCGTGGTAAGTAGATGAAAAAAACAATAAAAATTTAATAAGAATCTCAAATTAACCAATGGCTGTATCCAAAAGCCTTCTTTGAGAAAATTCCTTGAAATAGGTTTGAGATTTTTCTTAGAAAGAGAATTAAGTATAATAATATTATATAGAACTACTAGCAAGTAGTAGGAGAACTTAGAATCATCTATATAGTACTTGTATTACTAAACTTACAAATTCAATCCTTTCAAATTCGTAGCAATAGCCAAAGCAGTTACTGCAAGTCTTAAAACTTGGTCCTCCTCTCCTATGGATTTAGCCCCCTTGCTTCTTTTGTGCCTTCCTTCGTACTGCTGGTAGGATTCCTCAAGCTTAGAGGTAGAACCTCCTTCTTATCAGAATCATAACAGTCTGAGATGTAATAGGTACTGTAATACTTCAATTCAAACTCAGCTTAACCTATCTTTTTTTCTGCTGAGAAAAAACGAGGAAAATAAAAATAAAAATACAACCAGTTTATCAGATTTTGATAGATTAAGACAATATGTCCAATTATGAGATTAAATGCCACTAAGTTAATTCAAGCTGCGCTGATAACTGTTGTTTTTAAGACCCAGACTGCCATACTTTCAGTAAGAAAAGAGGTCTCACCTTTAAGTTTCCAGAACCGTGCCAATACAGTACACGTACAGGCTCAGATATTAATACGTAATATATTTACATAATAATAATTATTATTGTTATTATAATAATAATATTATTAATATATCTCTTTCCAACCAAATAGTACTGTCCACTTACTAGTAATAACAAGCTATTTAAGTTTTTAAACAGCCTAAGATAGCTTTTCTCTTAAATTTCTAGTTTTTTCTATAAATGCTTGATTAAAGCTTTATAGTATTTGACGAAATGTTAAATTTGAAATTGTCACTCCTCTCCTACCTTTCTGTTTCTAATTATACTATCCGCCATTCCTTACAGAAACAACTAAGGTTTGAGCTATAAACAAAACCCTCTCAATCTATAAGACCTTAAACGAGCTAGCTATCATAGATGACTACCTAGTCTACCAGCCTCAAGCTTAAGATGCCTTGTAACCTCTACTTTCTTCTGTTCTCACATATTGATCAACACCCCTAATCCCTGCCGCACCACCCAACCTTTTCCACCTTCTTTGGCTATGCGCGAATATGCTACTCTGTCGTGTCCGGAACCTGGCATTGTGGTAGGTTGAAACGACTTGGAAGGTTGGTGGGTACCTGCCTTATCTTTTATCTAGTGGGCTGATTAGAGGAGTCAATGGAGGGAGGGAGTTAGATGGCAGGACGAGACGGGTAGGGAGGGGTGTCTTTTTCTTTCTTTCTTTTATTTTTTTTGCCTGCAGATTGATCTTTCACTGGGCGGGAGAAGGCGGATGCACGGAAAGGGGGCCTTCGTGCTGTGGCTGTGGGTGTAACTAGGAAGGATAACTTTGCTGTAGATTGTTACACTATGATGTTCAAGTGTGGGTGCAGTGCTTGGCGCAGCACTCGAACAGAAGTTGGTAAGCATTTGCAGTAGAGTACCCGGTATTTCATGGGGCTTTCATAACCGAGTAGTGTATATACGAGCACACTGTTCATTGCCAGTTATCTTATCGATGTTTAATTGTGACTACTGCGCAAGTTTCATACTGTGAGTTGACAGCAGATGCGCTACCGCGCCATGGGGTGTGGGGGGATCCACATATGATTCCCCAGAGTATTATAATACTACTGTATGTATATGCTATAAATGCAGTGCGGGGTAGTAGGGATTCCATGTAGTATTGTTCATGACTTAACTACGCGAGTATGTCTCGATAACCATAGGGATGCCGTCTAGTGCTGTACTCCTATGGTTTTACTGCAGCTCTATACAGTACAGGTAAGATCGTCCACACGGTCAGCCCGTGGTGCAGGGCAGACGATCAACTTAACCCCGACTTCCAAGCCTGTATATATTCTCCAAGAATAATTTAGATATCGCCATGATATTATGGCACTGATATATTACATTAACAAGCGAACCTTTAAAGTCCAAACCCTCTTCTGGGACATCACATCATACTAGTAACACCATATCATACATAAATCACATTCAGAAAAACCTCATCCCTCACCGATCAGAGTCTCCCCTCCCTCCTTCGCTCCGGCAAAGCCAGCCAAGCCCGTTTCATTTCTACAATATGTCACCCGACTTATATGGTGATATAGGGCACCAGGCCATGTCTACCTCACCGCACGCCTTACTAATCCCGTCTCTGCTAGACAATAACTAGTGTAATATCAAATGCTCCCCCTATTGCCTGATCCGAAGAATTCTCCAATGTGCCTGCTAAAATACTCCTGTATCATTATGGCTTGAAGTGTCTATTGCATCTTCTCGCTTAGTTTAACTTTATTTTGTTATTTTGGGTTGGACTGGCGTTGATGCCATACCGGGACTTGTTTTTTAGGCTGACTTGTGTTTGCTTGGCTAGGGGGATGGAGAGGTGGGTGAGGCGGGGCATTGGGATTTGGTCGGCAAATGGGGGTGAGTTCGGCTGAGAATTTATACAATGTAATAAGGCGGGCGAAGATTTGTGATGCATCGGTGGGGAGAGTGTGAGTAGAATATAGGAGAAGTATAGTAGTTGTATTACCGCTAGCTGCTAATGCATAGCAAAGTGCTCATACACATAAGGGAATACTAAAGCGGGCTTGCATGTTCCCTTGGTGAGAGTGTCAAAGTAGGATAGGAAGAAACTTTCTAGTTCAGAGAGTATTAGATTGGCCTCTCGTTCTAGGAACTTACAAGTTATCCCCCAATTTTATCTCTCCTGGGGGACGCTCTACCCTGCAACAAGCCACACAAGTACTTACACCTACAGGTATTCCTCACAATCACAGTAATGTCGATTATTCTAATGCTGCATCGTTTTATGCAACACAGTACTCTACACCAGGAGAACAAAGTAACACAACCTCCGCCACCCTCACAGGGATTATCTCAGGCCCATTCTATCCATACTAATCTGTTACCTCACCCTCGGAAACCGACAAAAAATCAATTTAATCCTCAAGTGTTTGCCACAACAGGGGGGTGACATGTCATTCAGTTACCGAATGCTAGGCGATCTACTGCAAGGTACCACTAGACCAAAACCCGACAGATTACAATCGATTTCTTTGTTCCCTTTTGGGCATTTTTTCCTATTCCTTTCCCCTCTTCGGGGGCTAGTAGTAGCCGTAGTAGTAGGGTAGGCTCCCTGAAACAAGCATCTGTCGGATGAGATACTTTAGCACGGGAGGGGGAAAGTAAGTGATCCTTAATCTAACAGCCGGACCCTAGTCGTACTATATTAGAGAAGCTGGCAGCGGCCTATAACCACACATGTCGGCCCTTCTACCTGTCCGTCTCTGTTCCAATTCCCACTCTATTGACAAGCAACTTCGCCGAGAGATGTAGGGAAAAGCCTTCCTACAGCGGAAAAGGGCATAGTATTGTAGTGAGTCGGTATCTATCGTAGCACACACACACACACACACACTCCTTGTTAGGCTTTCCGAAACGGAAAAATTCTAGGGAAAAGACCTGGTGCCTTTGGATTCAGCTGAGTTGTGAAGTATGAGAATAGGTAGGCCAATGGGTTCAAATACATTATATAGACTCTAGCGTTTCAGACTGCTCCGGCTCCCGCTAGTCTTTTCTATTGTCTAGCTGGCAAGGGTTTCGAGAGTATTGACCCTAGGATATCAGCATACCAAAGCCGTCCCATAGTATTCATGGGTTTGGGTTAGGGCGTATATAAAACACCTTTTTGGAAACCTACCTAACGTACCGTCTCTCCACATTCTCCCTCCTTTCCTCCTTCGCTCACTTAACCCCTCCTATAACTTCCTTCCTTTCCCTCTACTTCTGTTTCATTCCCCCAACTCATACGCCGGTCTTTCTTCTCCACAAAACTAAGGTTGCTAGCAGCCTACTTCACAGCACTCTTTCTCTCACCTTGTCTGAGACGCTTTTTTTGTTCCTTTCATATTTTGGTTCTTTTTCTTGGTATTTAACCTTAAAATTTCTTGAACGAGATGTTTGGTCAAGGCTCTTTGGTTTCCAGCTTCCTTGCCGCGGTGTTAGCGTTCACTATACTTATCCCGCAGGCGGCTGCTTTCTGGCGCTTGCCATGCTTAAACAAGCTTTTGGTTGAGCGAAACGATCCTATTGTCAGCCCTGGGGCTGTCGCGGGGCACCTGCACACTATTATGGGCGGCAATGGGTTCAATTTTACTATGGACTACCAGAATTCTCGAGCTTCGACCTGCTCTTCCTGCACTGTTAAGCAGGATCTTAGTAATTATTGGATTCCTAATGTTTTTTAGTGAGTGCTTCTTCCGGCGGGTATATGTGTCACACTTGTTTTGATAGGTGCTAACATGTTGGTTTCTTATTTCCTTATAGTCGGGCTAAGAACGGGTCCTTCTTTCCTGTTGAGCAGATTGGTGGTGCAACCATTTATTATCTGTAAGTCTCCTCCAAACCAGTACGGAGATGTATTTGATGCTAATATGTGTCAGACAACGTGCTGATACTCCCGAGGAGAAGTTGAAGGCTTTCCCTCCTGGTTTCCGTATGGTCGCTGGAGATCCTTGGCTTCGCAATAACACCAGTGTTAGTGGAAGAACCGACGCTTTTACCTACGTCTGCCTCGACTATAGCGGCCGCTCGAACCAATATACTGAATTCCCTAACCGCAATTGTCCTAGGTACTTACCTCCCCTCTGTGATATAGCATGATATCACGCTAACATTCCTTCCAGCGGCCTCCGTGTCCAAATATTTTTCCCGTCGTGCTGGAACGGCAAGGACCTCGATTCCCCAGACCACAAATCCCATATGGCCTACCCCACTGGTATTAACTTCGGGAAATGCCCCCCCACACACCCTGTAAAGTTCATATCCATATTCTACGAAATCATCTTTAACACCAACGCTTTCAAAGACCAATGGTACGACAACAAGCAACCATTTGTCCTCTCCAACGGGGATCCAACCGGATATAGTTTGCACGGTGATTTCATCAACGGATGGGACATTGACGTTCTCCAGAAGGCAATAGACACTTGTAATTCGGCCTCTGGCGTCGTAGAGGAGTGCAGTGTGTTCAAGTTCTTCGACCAGAACCAGTCCCAGGACTGTATGGTGCCTCCTAGGGTTGAAGAGCAGACCACCGGGTGGTTGGAGAAGCTTCCTGGGTGTAATCCGATTCAGCCCGGCCCCGAACGCGCTATTAAATATACCAACTGTGGCGCGCAGGAGAAGATTGGTGCGCCTAAAAAGTACTATACTGACGTTTCAACTAAGAATTGGGAGTACGTTGGATGTGTCATGTATGTACATATCTTCCTATCCATAAAACTCCCTTATATTGAGTGTGATGAACGAGGCTGACTGGGTGGGATAACAGGGACAACTTAACTTCTCGCACATTCCCGGAGAGGGAAGACTTTAACGACCTTACAGTCGAGAAGTGCATCGACTACTGCGTGAGCAAAGGCTTCGAGTGGGCCGGTATGGAATATGGCAGAGAGTGCTATTGCGGAAAGTCTGCTCCCCCCCAAGACCGCATGGGGTACTCTAGGTGTACCACTCCCTGTGCCGGGAACGACAATCAGTACTGTGGTGCTGCGCAGAGACTCTCAACATATAAGGCCAAGGGACCAAATTCCAATACTTTCGGCACCCCAAAGTGATCCATCACCATTACCCCCCACCACCTCGTCTTGATATTATGGGGATGTAAGTAGCGGTGAGAAAAGTTTTTCGGATTTGGGTCTTTTTTTGTAGCATAATTTTGTGGTAGTGTCATGTTTTCCCCCTTTTTCCCTCCCTTTCTTGTTAAAAAAAAAAACACCTAGTTATCCCTCTCCCCCTGTGGGAGTGCCGGGTATTTCTGTTTTTATCCTTTCATTCTCCTAGGGGTTAGCCGGCCTTCCTTATAAACAATATACATATACACACCTAACGGTATTAAACTACACTTCGGCAGCTATATCAACCTCCCAAGGTGTTTTTCCTAATGTGAGTGCTTGTGTGGTAAAACCCGAGTAAAGTACTCTTTCTTAGTTAAAAATGCATGATTGAAAAGAAGGCCGACGGGACACTTCAAAAATTTTAAACGGTATGACGATGCAAGCGAGAAAGCCCCCTACATATATAGAATGCTATATTTACTTGGTTCCGATCAGGAGCTGGCCGACTGATTAACTTACTCTGCAAGATGCTCGTTGAGGGAAGTTTAAATGAGGGAAAAAAGAGCTCAGTACGATCTCACTAATTACTCTCCCTTACAGGGCCATGGTTCTCACTGCTCGCTCTTGAAACAGATAAGGTAACGCCCTTTCTAAGAGCAGCCCTCCTCAGAACGAGTGATACCACGTGAACGCGCCACCTGTTTCTAGTTTGGTATTACTCGTAACGCCTAGTTTGAGTTGGATGCAATGCCCTGAATGAGATTATCATAAGTCGTGAGTATCGGATTTTGGTATAATACTATCCTGTTATCCCCTGCAGTTGATGTGCTGAATTTCCCTACACCACGCTAAAATGTAAACTAAAAAACTAGCTTCGCACTTTTCTAGGAATGTCAATCTAGTGATATCAAAAGTATTTCAGGTGAAATTATGATGCAGATCTTTTTCCATTAACAGGTCCACTAAACCTGATATGAGAATGGTGCTAGTAATGCACCAGTCGATATTTACTAATATCCAGAGTCATGTGATAGCATTACACTTCTGTGAGGTTGAATCTGCCAATCAAAGAAATACGCTAATTTCACTAGTCCCTCTTTAGCACGATGTAGGGAAATTCTGCACTATCAACACTGCAGGGGATACCCTCACGGATGTAGGGGCACCTGGTGGCATCTTGTTGTGTAGCCATAATCCATAGCCCCCCAAATGCGAGTTTGCTCACAGCTAAACTTTCTTCACCATCGATATTCAGGGTAACCACTCCTTTACACACGATGGGATCTTTTCATTAAACATCAGCGACTAACATTTATAATTTCTCTTCCCTTGATGATATATCGGCTCCAACAATTTATTTATTCAACTTTTGGTCATATGATAATGTAAGAATGTTTAATGTTAAGGAATCCTTGCTTTATTTCGTGAAATCGTCATTTTGTTATTTACTATAGCAGGAAGAGAGGGTTCAGCTGTAGACAATAACCGTGAGAGAGGGTAGAGAGCAGTGGAGTGCTAGCCAGCTGGAGAAATCGGGAGCCTGCCAACTGGCTTGGCAAGGTGAGGATAGTAAAAGAGGGGTAGGCTTAGGTGACTAGGAGGCTACTGGTATCGTGTTAGCATCTGGCTAAATGGCCTCTAAGAGAAAATACTTGAGATCTCAACTGTAGCCAGTCCAACCAAGCCAACCATCCTCTGGAGTACCCAACGTGCAGGAAATTGTGCTTGCACTGGGGGCGAAGATGCGCCCGCATCTTTAGTAAGCACTAACACCTATTATAAACAATGTGAACGTATTTCCACTCCCCTAGTCTACTCTCCTAGCCACCGCTCCTACGAGTGACACTCTGTGACTGCCTACATCTACCACTTGTGCATAAGGCTATTTCTCGGCATTGCTTCTTCTTCTCCCCTCTCCTTTCCTCAGCTCCCTTTTTCTCTTTCTACCAATAGCAGCAAACACCTAAACCCCAGCCAAATATCTACTCGCCCGGATCCCCGCCCTCGTGATACTTCCCTGCACAAAGGATCAATTGCACAGTATCTGCTAACCAGTACCCCAAAGCACTAAAAACTCAAATCCTATAGCGGGGAGTAATGCTGAGCGCGTCGGAGTAGGTGGCATTCCCGTTAACCCGAAACTGGGAGCAGAAAATATTCAATAAAAAGGAGGACTAATGATCCCGAGTGATACACTGTGACTGCTCCTCTGCCCTTGTTTAGGAGTACCATACCCTCGCAACCTGTTGCCTTTAGCATTTTTCAGTTTCCTGGTGCAAGGGAAGAACTTGTTGATTTGAATATCCAATCCAGGAGCTAAGCCAAACCCCTGCGAATTATGCGCAATCCGAGCGTCCTTCACTAGGACGCACTCCAATCACAGCGGGATAGATACTAAATCCTACTGAAAATTTACATTCTCAGCAGTTCTGCCACATATCCGGTTGTGGAGAAATTACGGGGCCTTGAGTTTATCCCTTCAACTGTCCAAGTTCTATGAAGATACCCTATGTCCACAAACGTGTTAGGGAATTAGTCCTCCCGGATCTGGGGGGCTAGACAGCCCGGGTTCGGGGAAGTGAGCATGGGGGGTCTCGAGTGTAGAGGGAAATAGGCAAATATCGCACCACCAGGGCCGCCACAGCAGCTGCTGGGGTTTTGAGAGGAGAAGGTAGGCCGGCCCTCTCATAGCTTATCTCCCCATACATCTAGAAGTGCTCTCGTGGAGCCCGTAAGGCGAAAAGCGGGGTAGGCGGTCATCAGCTTTCCCAGAATACTGTATTTTGCCAAGAAATTACAGGTATACCGGTACCACAAAATCTCCTATTCTACTATCTCCACCGACCCCCAATCTCCGCAAATCCCCCCATCAGCCCACGGTAGGTCTAGTTTGGCAGGTTAACAGAACTGCGAACACCAATTAATGAAACCCAACACACTCAGCGCACTCAGGCTTTGCCGTGTGAGGAAACGCTGATCCTTCTTAAGGGGTTTTTGCCCCTGAACTTGGAGATTAGAGGTTCGGTGGAGGTAGTGGATGATAAGAGGTTTTACGGATACCACTTTGAACAATAGTAACCCATAGAAGTTCCCTTCTATTGGCAGTCGTACTGTTCTCCGTACACCGTATTCTACACTCCCACCACAGACAAACTTTCCCAGGGACCCAGTCCCAATTTGAATGTCTCAAGAGCAAACTTAGTGCCACATTAGCATCTGACAGTCATCTACCCGAGACGAATAGAGCAAACAAGCAAAATGGAATTCCCCCGCTCAGTGACACGAAGCTGCAGAGTGTTCCCGAGCATTTAAAACTCATCCCACCGACTGGACCGTTGTTTAGGCGAAAGGCAAATCTCCAATCTGCTGGCATCCGCGAGGCTAGAAAGGTAGCCGAAATTATTTTGTTTATGCTCCATCGGTACCGCTGGGAGAACGGGGGGGTCCACGGGCAGAAGAGAGGGAATGAGGAGCATTACATTGTGAGAGGTGCGACTGCACCGGTTATCACTCGTAAGTCTATTTCAGCTATCATACGTTCCGTCTGGTGGTATCAGATTCCAAGTATAATACAAACGCAGTAACCCAGAGAGAATCGCAGTGTGTGTAACTCCGATGGAGCGAAATGGCCATCTACCAAATCCGGAAGTTCTATAAAAGTATGTTCCGAGCTCTCTTCTACTATCCCGAGAGCATGGAATGTAAATTCACCAGCAAGAAACCTGTCCTTCCATGTAATCCAGTGCCCACTACGAACTTGTGGCCAGAATCCCAAGATCAAGCCCTACATCCATCTCAGCACATCCCCATGGTCACAAAACCTGACCTAGCATAGCCGATAAAGCTCGAAGATCACATCCCGCTCGATAGTCCTGCTTACCAATAGGAGAGCGTGAGGATAACGGGGCAGAGAGACAATGAAAATGGAGGTGCGAACTTCTTGAGAGCCCCCGTAGCCGGCCATCCCAGTCCACCCCAGCCCAGTCCACCCCAGCCTAAAATATAAATAATCTAGGGGCCGTCCTGCGATCCCAGGTGAACTGAGGCAAGCGGTGGAAAAAGCGACTGGAAGTGAAAGAGCTGGCTTTTTATTTTATTTTATATTTTTATTTTATATTTTTATTTTCTGACCCTTGAGTTAAACACCAGTCCCCTACGGAGGGACAGATGCTACATATTTGTTATTGCATCGGATCTAGTAGGGAGACGAGATATAGCTCAGTCGACATCACAGGTAGGAGAAGCACGCTTTTTCCTCTATTTTTTTTCCTTTCTTCCCTCCCGTGTTTGCTTTCTTCCCCCTCTTATTTCTTGCATGTTCAGTGACACCATTTTGGTTCATCGGGATACCTATTTCGATTTAAGTTAGTTGTCGAAGAGCCTACTGGTAACTTATTGTTGCTAGAGATGGTACAGCACTGTACTCGAGTGCTCGGGTGCTCGGGTGTATCCATAAAAATCGGAAAACATAACCCTTGTTTCTGTAGAGATTTGTATGGGAACAGAGATAGTTTTACGATTTTTACTAACACACCCGATCATAGTACCGTGCGGCAATTGTACAGCCCCTACAGAAACCATCTTCCCTGTCACCTTCAGGTACGGTAAGTGCGGGGAAAAACTCCCACCAGCACAGCACAGTGCTATGCTAGGCGTTCTCACGATCCTCCACCCTGCCTATTTCCCTTTAAGCTTCAATCCGGACAGATATACAGCTCCGACAACTACTTTTTCATCCAAGGTTGACCATTGTTGCCGCCAAGGCACAGTTTGGGAGGGTCAAGTCCCAAAAGTTTATTTTAAGCCGCTGCGTTCCTGCGTTTCATGCCACACCCTGACCAGCGGGCTGGACCAAGCATTGGTTGGTTGCCCAAGTATCTGCCCCAAACTTCAAGGAAAGGTTGTGAGCATTGGTACCGTACCGTGAATTTGGGGTACATAGTCTAAATTTTACCATTAAATTTTTGAATGGAAGGACTTCCCGAGGTAGACATCAAATAAAAGGCACGATAGGCGAACACCAGCCGTGAAATGCAGAATGGTAAGCATAATGACAGGGCTTACAGCAGCCCCGTGAGAAAACCCCATTTCTTGATCCTGATTCTGGAAGGTTTGTCAAGCTGCCCCTCTCGGCGAAAGGACGAGAGATTTGTCACTCCCATAAAGAAAGAGTGGTCGGCTGCTTGTCCGTACTGTGCTAGACAGTATGTAGGCACTCTCTTTGCTATTCAAGCCCGCTCTTTTGAGTGTTTGCCGAAGGAGAAATTCCCTCGGAAAAAATATGAAATGGAAAGAAGCGATATAGAAAAAAAAGAAAGAAAAAAAAGAACTCGTTTTTCACGAGGCTGCTCTAAGACGAACCCTCACAACTTAACCCGCTAGAGAAACTTTTACAGAGAAGAGGAGGAGTCCGTAGAAACACCGACCCTAGCCAACTTATCCTGGCCAGTCGTAGATTCGATATTATAGTAGTGATAAATTCCCTTCCTTCGTAGGTTTCCGGACCTTGTTTTGCTTTATACTTATTCTATATGGGGTACCTGAATTAAGGTAAAAATGCTGCTGTCACCCACAGTCAGTATTATAGCACAAGGTACAATACCATAGTGAAGATCTCTCATTCTATAACACTCCCTACCTTGAGCCCCGCCACCCAAGCAGCAGCAAGGCTGGTATGATTTCCACTTCTCCCCCCTGCTTCCTTGCCCGAGGATTCGGGTAGGAGTTTGAGTGGACGAGGCTCCAACTACTCTGCGCTATTCGGTACCACTTACTTTTGCTTCTTTCCCGTTTTTCCTTTTTCCCTTCCCATTGCTTCTTTGCCCCCCCAGACCTCCACACACGATTAAACCATGCGCTACATATAGTAGCTGGTAGCAAGGGCAGTGGAATGTGAGAGAATGTGGCCTTGATAAGGCAGGCGGGGTCCGGCATTGAACAACCCTCAGATGCTACTCGACAACTCTACTTGCCTCTACAGTAATATCCTATTTGAAGGCAAGAAAAAGACACAAATATTCAAGTTTAACCCCAATCTTCTTTGCCGTCTGGCTCGGGAAATCGGTAAGTCTTCCTTACGAAATTTTTAAAGAAACCATCATATCTAACTCTCCACTTTTTCCCCTTTTCAAGTAGAAAGCCTTAAGCTAATCAAACACTACTTCATGGCAACTACTCTCCCATTGGCCCTACCCTCACAATCCAAAATGTCCCTTCAATCCCTCCCCAACGAGCTCCTCCTATTGATAGCGGAATACCTCTCCCCAAACGACATTAAGCACCTCATCGAAACAAGCAAACAGCTATCGATAATAATGAAGCCGCCCCTCGACCAAATCGCAATGCAAGACAAAGAGGGCCTCACCTCCCTCTGCTGGGCCTCCCAGCACGGCCACGCATCACTCGTGTCCCTCCTTCTAAGAATGGGGGCAGATATCACTGTTCCGAGTGGCCGCTTCGAAGGCACACCCCTCCAATGGGCAACCTTTTTCTCCCAGGAAACCATAGTTCACCTCCTCCTAGCTCACAACGCAAACCCAATGGCCCGCGACCGCTTCGGTGCGACAGTCCTCCACTCAGCGCTACACAGCAACGAGCACACAATCCGCTTACTGCTAGAGCACGGCGCGGATCCCAATGCCTTTGACATCGACAACGAGACACCACTACACTACGCTGCCTTCCGTGGAAACGCCGGAATGATCAGATTATTGCTGGAGCATGGGGCCGACGTTAATGCCCGGAATGCAGACGGTGAAGTCCCGCTTCATCATGCAGTGGATATAGACGGGAAGGCGTCGCTGGGGGAGCAGAGGGAGGTGTTGAAGATACTACTGGGTGCTGGGGGAGATATGCATGCTCGGGATTACATGGGGAGGATGCCGCTGCATTGGGCTGCAGAGAAGTGTCACTTGAAGGCTACCAAGGTGCTGCTAGAGGCTGGTGCGGATGTTCATGCGAGGGACTCGAATTGCAAAACGCCCTTGCAATTGGCTGCTAGAGCGCGGAAGGGGCGAAATAGGAGGGAGGTTGCGGAGGCGTTGATTTCCAGGGGGGGTCGCCTACTTGTGGATAGCTTCATGGAAGAGTCGGTGGCCGCACTGCGTAGGAGGTATAGCCTTGTAGACTTGATCGGGCGGTTGGGGGATAAAAGTACAGTGCGGAGTTTACAACGAAGGGAGAAAAGGAAGACGCTCAGGGCCAGAGCACTGGTGGATCCGCAGTAGTCTACGATGGGGTTACCTTTTTTCTCTGGGCCAGTGTGGACAGATTTATCCACATTCTATTGGCGTTGGACTTTTTTTTGTTTTATTTTTTATAATAATTATTATCTTCAATGTCATTTTCATAGCCAGTTCATAGCGGTGCCCTCACCAGAGGACGCCTCTCGCGGGGGAGCCCGGGAGCCCCTAGAGTCGGCGCAGGATAGTAAGATAGTAGCTAATTAATTGGTTTGTGGGGGTACAGCATTCACACAAGCTACGCCACAGGCCCCCTTAGTCCGTGGTGGCGGAGACGGAGAA
This sequence comes from Tuber borchii, assembly GCA_003070745.1. Taxonomy (NCBI): domain Eukaryota; kingdom Fungi; phylum Ascomycota; class Pezizomycetes; order Pezizales; family Tuberaceae; genus Tuber; species Tuber borchii. The sequence continues at coordinate 231,756 of NESQ01000046.1, forward strand.
TCGACCTAGATATATATGTGCTATCTACTGCTGCATTAGCGTTGGAACGAGCAGTAGGGGCTTTAAAAACATGTACTATACTTGATCGAGACGACTGACCGTTAGAAATACGCATTTTAGACCCTGGTGTCATCAAGATCACCAATGGGCGGCCGGTATGTAAAATTAAAAATAAGCTAAAAATTTAGGGCCTGTTCGGCATGTATCAGTAAAAAAATACGATCGTATTTCACGAAAATGGCTTATAAGCTGAAATAAAACTACAGTAGTATTTCCTCATATAAAGATGTTTGGGAGTACTAGGTTTTTACTATAGTATTTGCTGTTGCCAAACACTAGGCCAAACTAAAATAAAAATACTGCAAAAAATACGTCGTAATTCTATTGTATTTCTGGCATGCCGAACAGGGCGTTAATAAACAAATATATTATACGGCGAACCTCTGCATAGGTCTAATTTACCTATCAGAGTGATACTCCATGATCTCATACACAACCCCGCATAACCACAAGCCCCTCCCCCGCCACACCCCTCCTACGACAGTCTATCCTAAAACAAGCAAGCCGTCAGGCCACAAATACAGCACCCATGAAAACAAAACATCCATTTTGCGTGTGTGTTCCACCAAGCCACAAACACTAACTAGCACAGCCACAACCAGACACATTTCCAACCCTTGCCCTCCCCCTCCTCCCCCTCCTCCGCGCCACCCCCGGTGAATCTTATCTTGCATTCCGTTCCACGGGCGCCCAATCATTCTTCCGGCAGTCCTTGATTGGTCTACTAGTACAAGACATGGTAACACCGCACTTGATACCCTACTGCATGATGCATGACGGGGCGGTGATTGTGAGGCGGGGGCGGAGGAGGTTCAGTAACGGCATCATAGGGTATCACGCGGATGGTAGTCTTCCGATGGGATTTTTTATTTCAGGGGATAACTACTCGCTATTCGGAGACTATTCGATCGGAGGGTATGCCGGATTGGATTGGATGGGATTGGATTGGAGTGTGGTCTACCATATAGATATATACCACGATACGGTACGGTACCGTCCCGTGCCCCCCCCCCCCGAGAATGCATACACCCGGTATGAAAGTGGGGTGCGCTTCCCTACACGGAGGTGATTACCCATCATATAGTAAATTTCTACCCGTCTAGGAGAAATTTTAGAATCCTCCTCTTTCTAGTCCCTCTTGCTCTCTCTTCCCTCACTGGTTCGGGATATGCCCCAGGCAAGTTACCATAAATATCCGACTCCCAAGCCACAATACCTTCTTATCTTCCTGCCCCTCGCCCCGAGGCGCTAAATATACAGAAACCACTTAGAGAGATCATTACTGCGAGGCAAACCCACGCCAAGGGATGAACCGTATGGCGATAGATACAAGACAGGCCATGCTGAGTCATTAAGATGGAAAAAGTGGTGACGGCCCGTCAGCTCGTTTAGTATCTATCTACCGTATGTACAGTACCAATGCACCCATGTGCACAGAGTATGTGGCACTAATGCCTTTTGCTACCGTGTTCGATCGGCCCCATCACTAGCCCCATCTGTGAAGAAATGGCAGACTGACCCCCGAATACACCGTGTGCTTTCGGATTGATTGAGATTACTACGAACTCGAGCACTATACATATGCTGTCACTTCGAGCTCTGATGGTGATCGAATTAGTGGCCGAGTGTATTTCATTGGTGGGAATGGAGAGGGTTGATATACGGCGGGGGAGGAGGTACGCCCCTCGCTATAATGAACAGTGATGTACATTGCCGAATTGGAAAGCATTTAATCAAGCATGTTTAGCATATATATTCAAGTAAAGTCTTGAAAGTGTCAGGTACAAGTCCAAGTTCTCCGAATCACATGGATGAACTTCCAATCCTCTAATCATTTTCTTTCTCCTTATCCATTAGTCTCATAGCCGGCCCCCCAACAAGTCACTGCTATTTCCTGTACCACAAGTGTATGGTAGGACCCGGGGAAATCCCCCTTCCCCCTTTTCCACAGTTAGGTGATAAGATGTAGAGCCCATACCTCTAAGTCTACGTTAATCCTGCTCGTGCCTTATATGTCATGGGGAAGCCAGCTCTTTGGACGTATCCTGTTCGGGACGATTTTTGTTCTTCAATGAGTTTCTAGTATCCACATCCATCTAATTCCATTCACCCTAAACTTCCCTTTTCCTTGCGAGTCACCCTCCCCCAATTCCCTTATCCTCGCTGCACCGAACTCCCCGTCGTACTACACAGAAGATATCAGTACTCTAAACTTGGCGTTCATGATAGCCAGGTACGACTAGGATCAATGTTCCCCATTTCGCATGTGATAAATCATCCATAGATTAGTACGGTACGGCAGTCTAACCCCCGCAGACCTACTAAGGACTGCCTAAATTGTGGGGGTCATTGCTGTTCAAGGGGGGAGGGGATTCTCGGATTTTTGATACCGGGAAGGCACTACCGGCCCATGGATATCCAACAGCATCCCAAAATTACTGTTTCACATCTTCACCCCCTCCCCTCCTCCTTCTTTCCCACCTTCAGCGCCGGTATCTCCGGGGGACGGATTAGCGCGCCGCGCCTATCAGTAGGAAGTGGCAGAGGATGGATCTATGATGCCCATACTAACTTAAAGCCCTTGCGCAATTGGGCTTGGAAGGGCTGAACAGTGGGTCGGGTGGCGTCTACCCTTTCAAATATAGCACAGTAGCTTATTTATCCAAACGTTAAATCCCAATTCTGTTCTAGTGCCCTTTGCAGGGGACCCTTAAAACCCGCTGGCTGCGAAAGGCTCCTGCACTCGAGTGGATACGAGCATGATACCGTACTAAAAAGTACGGGTACAGTATCACTAGGGAGGTTCTGGTGCGGCGGCGGTCGTAATCCGAACTGTGCTTATTTTGTGGAGAATTACGTATGTTGCAACATCAGAGCCGAGGTTTTGCCCAGCACAACACAAAACTTAGTGTCAGTTGAAAATTCCTCTCTTAGCATTAGAACAAACTATAACCAATTTTCAGTAAACAAAAGGGTAAACAGAACCCCTTTATGGCTATCTTAAAGAACTGTTCTTAACACTATTAGTGCAGCGTTGCACGTTTGGAAAGGTTAGCGCCGCTGCTGTGGCGATCAGGACGGTTCAAGTTACGACCCGTCGCAGCAAAACTTGCCTATTGTGCTCAACCTTAATCAATCCCAAGCAAACGGAACTGCAGATTCTGGCGATATCAGAGCACTGCAAGCCATCCATTCATCAACCTGCCCCACCACTCCTCCATTCAACATTCCAAGGAAATGCCCGGCCGAAACGCAACGTGTTGGAAACGTTCTAGACTTCCAGATTGCTTTTTTTTTCATCTCCATCCTGTCACACACCATAGAGTAGGACCGACAATGCGGGATGGTATGACGGGGAAGACCGTAAGTAAAGCTTGACCAGTTGGTAGTCTACTGAAGGGAAACCCTAGATTAGGTTGGGTTCACCGGTATGTAAGCTTAACATCCTTGCAAAACAAAATGTTTCGTCTCAACAGAAGATTGTTAGATTCCAGAACCTAGCCGGTGGCAATGGAAGCGCGGAATGTGGGGGAGGGGAATGAAAGGGGGTGATTGGGTGAGCGATAGTCCCGTCTCGTGCGTTTAAGTTGGGCTCCACCATTCGTCGTTGGATCTCGCATGTTGGTATGCGAGTCCTAGTTTATGGTAGCCATCGCGCTCGTTGGCCCGAGATTATGCGCCACTTGGGCATTGTGCAAAAGCTTCCTCTTTTTCTTCTTCTTCGACAGTAATCTCACGATTTTACAGGCAGATATGTTTCGGCGAGGGAAGCGACACTCCCCTTCCTTTCTTCCCTTCCTCCCTTCCAGCGCTGATGTGAGCCAGGGAGGGAAAATGCACTATCCTACTGTAAGTTTTAGGGAGTTCTAGATCGCGCTAGAAGGCGTTTGGTTATAGTGGAGTACCGGTACGGTACTCCATTGGGCAATTTTTCTGGTCCGGTTGAGTGACTACTAGTAGTGATGACCGTGCTAGGATGGACTATCTGTTTTTCCGTTGGGAGTCTTCGGACATGCCTATTGTGGAAAGGCAGCATACGACCACCAACACTTTATTGGTCTACTGCACTAGCACCCACCGTACTAGCACAACACAATTACGACATGTAGCCTATGAGTATACGGTACCTCGAGAACTTGCAAGAAGATTTGGAAAGGCAATTGACTGCTCAAAATGCAAGGACAATGAAGATCTAGCCCAGTACGTATCCGAAAGCCTCACCTACTTGGCTGTTCATAAAGTACACTAGCAAATCTTTAAAAGTCTCAGTAGAGCGCTCAAGCACAGTACGGTGGACTAGAGTGCGAATAGATTATGGTAGGCTGCAGTTGGTTAATCCCTCTTTCAAACCAGCTACAGCACCCGACCCACTATCCGACCCAAGGCGTCAAAGTACTCGACTCTAGTGTCGGATATATCCAGCACCTCAAATTGAATGACGTATTACAGTAATTCCTCCCTTCCTCTATACCATGGTCTCCTTTTCGCGGCTCACCCCCTGGAGGCGAATGCCATTAAACTATTGATTACCCTTACATTATTCTCTCGTGGTTCTGATCGAACTTCCAAACCGGTGTTTAGTGGCTGAGGACCTGCTCTTCGGTACCTACCGTACCGCTATAATACGGCCATGGAGACACATCGGTCGAAAGGGGTTCGGAGTACCGTGGCAGTCGTGTAGCCGCGCCGGTTCGCCTGCCTGCCTACGCTGTTCGGCTCTGATCTTGAATCGGGTCTGGCCCTGCCTGGTCCCTGGCTTGAGAGGAGGAGCTTGTTGGGTGGAGCGACGGCAGGGGAATATCGTATGGCATGTTATGGTATGATAATATTATGGTACCTTGTCTATCTACAGTGTGGCGACTTGTAAGGCTTGGGCGGCGCTGCCACCAGATTCTTTTAGTTTGCTTCTTAGCTATTATTGGAGGAGTAGCGTAGGTTGGTGATTTGGTGAAAGCAGAACAAATTTACAATCTAATCTAGAGAAGATTCAACCTACACATCCGCAGGTCACTCGCAGCACAAGGCAGGGGTGGGCACCCCTCAAAAGGCTGAATGCAGCAATGAGCACTCGGCACAGTACCGGTAGGGCAAATCCACCATACTGGCCGTGGCCAAAAGAAAACGGAAAACAAGGTCGAAGCCTTCCAATCCTACCTCCACTGCTTCTCCTCACTTCCTTGTGGAGGAAGCCTTGTGGAGGAAAGCGGGCACAATACCGGGAATGCTGTCAACCGCTTCCCACGTTTTTTCTCTCTTCGATTGTCAGTTGGTGTCCGATTGCGTAAATGTTGCATACCGCTCTGTGTGATACGGTGGGGGTGAGAGACGGATCACACAGGCAGGTACCGTAAAAAAAAAATCCCCCTTTCGATTCGCTATCTCCGACAGGCCTCTAATCTCCAGATTCAGAGACAAAATTCCTTGAGAAGGACTTATGATAATTTTTTCCCTGACATGGCTATCCTGAGCCCTTTGGATATGTTGGATCTTATTAACTGGTTTTCGCAATCCCGATAACTTGCCAAACTAAGCTTATCGTGGGCTGGCCAGGGGGGTTTCCGCAGATAATCAGCCAGCGAATCGCAAGAGCTGCTACCGTACCCTATTTTCCCCTCCCATCGGAGGACCGGATTATTACTATATTTTTTTTAAGGAATAATTATCCGCGTCGCCAATTTGTTCCAACATTGGATTGTCTTTAGATTATCCGTGGAGCACTACAGTAGGTTGATTGCCGAAATAGTTGAATCTATTTGAATGGGGAGGGAGGGCACAGTAAGATATGCATTAGAATTACCGGTATTGTCTGGAGAAAGATGTTGTCTATGCAGGTCCTGCCTGCTCTCCACTCATTTGATGGAAAAAATTAACCCGAATCAGCGGTCTTACCTGCAGACACTCAGCCAAAACAGGCACCTTCCCAGTGAATTTCCTCCTCGAGGTGCGGCATATTCTGCTGCACCCGCTGCCGCGATGTAACTCCGGCTGGATCTGGACCTTGAATTGGACTCCTGGTGTTTTCCCTTCTGTTAGAAGGTACTCGAGTAGAAGATTTTAAGGCGATATCACTTTTTTCCTTCATCCCTCATCACACCTTGGCATCTGTACCACCCAGGGCCGCGGATCCAATATCTTGATCCGTGGTAACAGAAATTCCTTTGGTTTCTTTTCTCGTGATTTCCCCCCTCTCCTTCCTTCCTCCCCGCGTTCCTTTTTCCTTTTTCCTTTTAAAGTGAGTCTCGCCTTCCTCCTTTTGCTCAATTGAGTTAGTTCCTAATACCCCCCCATATCATATCCACCATATCACATCATATCATACCCTATCTCGGGTGTCGGAATGCGAAATTGTCGGCAGGACACTAGCGTGTGATTATTTGCCTGGGGTCAATGAGATGGAAAGTTAAGGTTTTTCTTTTCTCGCTTTCTCCCTCTCTTTCTTTCTTTCGTCCATTTCCTTCCATACTGAAACAGGCTACTGAGTGGAACTTGTATTATGGCTGTAACATAGTCGTATAGGCGCGATAACTTGAGGAAGGGTTTTGTGCATGTATATATCTCTATGGTTGAGCTAGCTACTAATATCTTGTAGAACGGGCATAAAGGAAATGTTATGCATGGCGTGATGGCCCAATCTTTGGTGAATGCCTTTTTTCCACATCTCTTTTCTCACACTCTCACTGCTCTCTCCTCCCTCTGGGCCAGGGCAATTTTCCCGTCGTGACATGAATTTTGCCATGGCTTTTTTCCCCCTGATGCGGGGGGGGGGGTTCTCAGGCACGAGATAGGTGATACGCACGGTGCACTAAAGCCCAATTTCATGATACTCGACAAAGTGATCTGCCAGGGAGGGAGAAAGGGTTCGAACTGGCAATTATGAAAAGAATACCGGCACGATGACTCGCTGGATCCCTTTCCTTTCCTTCCTTCCTTCTTGTCCCTGGCAGTTTCTTTTTTCTCCATTCCAGTATGGGAGAAAAAGGAAGCATGGCGGAAGTGACATGGAAAAAAGCAAAAGCAAAAGCAGAAGCAGAAGCACCACGGCGGCGCCCGCTTTTCGCCATCTATCCGATCCCACAACTTTGGGGGCAGCCGTTCGCTTTCTTATTCTATTGTTTCTTCTCCTCTTCTCCACCACAATACCCGTACCAATCCATCAATCAATGCGGCAAGAGTAACCGGCAGTGAGACGGTCACTGTGTACGAGTACTCTACTGTACTGTACTGCACCTGCACCAACTCTACTTTTGATATTGTGCTATGGTGCCTGTGACCTTTAAATCCGCATACAAGAAGCAGAGTCCTTCCCAAGCTGCCCTATTGATTACATATACAATAACCTTCCCCTCCCGTTTTCCTTCCTTCACCGTCTCCGCTGCGAGTGGAAAGTGTTACTGTGAGATGGAAGTAAGGCCAGCACCCAGTCACTCGGCCCTCTCTTCATAATCTCACATTTCCCCCTTCATTATGTGAGAGAACTTACCGGTATTCATACATCACAACCTACAGGCAACATTTTTTTTCTTTCCTTCGGATCACCTCCCAACTTTCTGCCCTTTCTAAGCCTTATTTTATTTTATTTTATTTTGACAGGCCTCTCTATATCTCGCTCTTGTCTTGTTCTTGGTATCTGTGAAACAAATTGATAGTTCCCATCACCACTGTCGTCGGCGTCGTTTCCTTCGTCTCCGACTTTCGTCTTGAGGTATGTAGCCTTCCCTCTCCCTTCCTCCCTTCCTCCCCTTGCTGTACTCTCCCTCCTTTCCACTACGGTAGTCCACATTCTTTCTCCTGTCCTCCCCTTACTCCTATCCCTTGCTTCCCCCCAACCCCTCTCTCTCCAACTGAAGGCCATTGGCGTTTTCTCCGCGCATTCCGCCTCGGCTTCCTGCCTTTCCGTCGCTCTCACTCACTCCTCTGTTCTCAATATAGACCATACTACAGTAACCCCTAGCAAGGGAACGCCTTGCTGGCCGGTCACCAATAAATTTAAACAAGGGTACGGGAAAGGGAAAGAGAAGGAGCAAAAGAGTCGATTTTTTCCGTGTCCCGCCGCACGGGATCCTAACCCCACAAATTCAACGTTTCTCTCCCTCCCTCACTTACTCAACTCACCCTGCACACCACTGTTCATACATCCACACCCACACCCACACCCGCATCACACGCCCCTTCTCGCTATACCTCCCTCCAAGACATTTCCATTCCACACAAAGCGCTCGAGGATCCCACGCAACAAAACTCAAGCGGTCCCTGGCCTATTTTTTTCTTCCACCTTATTTCTCAAACCTTCTCCCGGTCTTCGTCTTCGAGAAAGAATCTACGCGATAATTTCAAGACATTTCGAGCGAAATGGAAGGTTGGCTCCAGGTGCCACCAGAGCGCAATCTAATGGGTCGTGCCCTATGGAAGGTATGCGATCCCAAGCCTAAAATAAATCCTTACCACCTATCCTCCTGCTCTGTTCATTTATCCGTCCGTACATGCGTACACGCAAGATCGTTAGCAATCAATTGTGCACTTATTTTTTCTTTCTTCCAAAACCTCAAGCTCAATTGCCTTCTCCTTAACCCCCATATGCCTCGGAATCCCCGAACCAAAACCTGACCCCCGAACACAAAATGCTGACCGCGTCTCCGTGCGACGACAGATCAGGTACGTGAGATTCGGACCCAATTCTTCCACCGCCCCGACAAAATCCGCTGCATCTCCCACCCGGCCGTCCATAGCTGCGGGCGCAGGTGCGGTTGTGGGTGTGCCAGCGCTTACCATCGGCGGTAGCAATAGCAGCGGCGTGGGGGGGAAAGGGACGTACGGTTCAGAGCGGAAATCGCACTTTGCGGGGTCGAATATAGCTGGTGGTATTAATAATGGTATTGGTGGTGGTGGTCAAGAGTCGGGCCAGTTGCCGATTTATCTATCAATATACAAGCAGAAGGTGAATTCACATGACCCATTTCTGGGATCCCCCGCATAGGGACGTATTGCTGATATGCGATTTGGTAATGACTAGAACGATGCGGAGCCTGTAATGCGATACCCGTAAGTTTTATTATTTCCCATTTTTTCTTTACATTGGTACAATTTTTTACTATCTTTTTGTCTATCTCATATTAATCTTCTTCGTTTTCGCTCTAGGTTATCTTCAATATCATCTTGTTATATCGGCGACGTAGCCGCGCGACATAAGAAAAAATCTATAGTCCTACCCACACTCGTAATCAACCTGCGTACCGAACCAGTTCTGTCATCATCTCGCTCGTTTCGGCGACGGAGCCATGATGTACCGCTAAAAGAGAGCGCAAAGAGAGAATTGCCGGGAAAGGAAACGCTGCTCTTCAGGCCGGGGTCCGAGACTGAACCGTTAGAAAGGTGGGCGCGAGAAATTCAGTCCTGTTTAATACCTACTTCATCACACTCCAACAGAACTGTAAACACTCTGGAATCTGCATTCCAGGAGAAATTCAGCGACCCCGATGACTTGCCTGGTTCATCGTCATCGCTGTTCATCATCAACGGCGAGCCAACCACGGCACTCCTTAGTCCGTCACTGCGCTCGAGAGCTAGTAACCTGTCAAGCATAGACTCGGACGATAACGGCAGTCTGCTAAGCAGCCCGGCTTCGGAAATGAACTCACCAAGGGACCCAGACATTGCGGACCGACGGCCGAGTCTACACATTGCAACCAAGCTCCGGCACTACACGAGCCCCGCATCACCCGACATCACCAGCACCGACAGTTATCATAGTATGCACGCAGCGTTCCTAAACCCCACTCGCGCCACCTCTCCCACCGCTGGTGCGGTGCCCGCTCGTCGAGAGACCATCCTAGACCGGTTTTTCTCGACAGCCCCGTCTAGCCCAACCTCCGTCCCGATTCCCATGAACTCAATAGCCCGCTTCGAGGCACTAATCGAAGACATGGAATCCGGCGAGCTCCGCGCCCCCGACGAATCCCTAAGCATAAGAAACTACCCTCGTCGGATCCCGAGCCCGACTCAGCGCGCACTGGAATATGTCTCAACCGGCTACCTGGACGAATCCCCCCCTTCCCCCACCTCCTCATCATCATCGAACAGCGCGATGGACCCCGTCCATACGACCCACCTCTCCCCGGACGACCCCCGGCTCCCACCCCCCCTAACCGAATCCCTCGGCCTGACACTCTCGCGCCAGCCCTCGGAAGCCTCGTTAGGCACAACGGCCAGCATCGCAAACTCGCAGGCAGAGAATCAATCGCAGTCGCTCGGCGTGTCGAATGGCAAGCGCCACTCCCTCGCGGACTTTTCCGTGATGCGCATCGCCACGCCGCCGCTTTTTCAGATCGCGGCGTCGAGGAGGGGATCGTATTCGGATATTCCGAGGACGTCGGAGTCGTATGATGATGGGCCGGCGCCGCTTGCTAGTTCGAATTTCTCGTCACATCCTCGAGTTGCTAGGGCGCTGTTTAGGGAGTTTTCATTTTGAATGTAGGCGTTCTGGATCCTGGGGGGGGGGTTCGGTGTATGGATATATGTATTAAAGAAAGAAGAGGGTGATGAAGTGAAATGGGGGTTTTTTTTTTACTTTTTATCCCGGCGTTGAATATCATGTTTTTGTTAATTCATTGGATTCATTGAGCGGAGGTCACGTCATGTTTTATTTTGTCCGACGGAGATGAGATGACAATTCTTTCCTCACCATTTCTTTTTCTTTTTCCCCCCCCTTCTCCTTTTCTTCTCACTTACGGGACAATGTTAGGCCATCACGGTAACTTACTGCTGGTCCGGTTTGTTATATCCGATGGTTTCTCACCCCCCTCTCGGTCCCCTTTACTACCCTCTCTTTAAAGCATTACTCATATTCTTGTACAGCGTCATTTTTTCTTTCTTTTTTCCTTCCCTCCTTTCCTCCGTCTCTGCCCCATTCAGCGAGCGAGTGATAGTAGAAGATGGAGCCACTTGGGAGGGGGGCGGGGATAGAAAAGGGTGGTTGGTGGTATGGTAGCAAAGCGTAGCATAGCAGTGGAAGGAAAGTAACAAGCAGGCAATGTAGAATTAGACTAACAAATAATACCTTTATGGATAATTTACGCTCCGTCTCTTGGCTAACTTAGCATGCGAGGGTTGTAAAAGTATAGTAGTCCTATCCAATTTCAGGATCAACCCGCCTCCGTATTCTCCATAGGCTTTTTACGCCTCCTCTATGATAGGTCAGTCTGGCTATTAAGTTTGTATCATGCTAAATGCTTAACCTAATAGGCCCAGGCCGTATTCCCCAGATATATTGGGAATGGAGCGGGGACCACGGGTAGCTCACCTGTTAGGAGAAGTAAAGCTATTATAAGTACCCCCAGAGGTGCACATCCAAGTTTGAAGTGTGTGTGGGGTGAGGGGGGGGGGAAACGGATATATATATCCCTACCCCCACCTATATACGATACCTATCATACCTTCCGTCCCATCATCACCTCTCACATTTTCTTAAGGCCCCCCGCTAAACCATTCAACACATGTCAAAAGTACCCTTCAACCGGATAGGGAAAGAAAGTACCAGTAAGCCTGACTATGATACCTACTACTACACACACCCAAGAAACTCCAAGAGTCGAATGAGACTACTTGCATACGTAAACGCCTCTCTTACGATAGCATTCCATCGCAGTATATATCAAGGTAGATATATATTATACCAACGAGACACTCCCAATTATTTTCCTATAATTAATCCATCCACCCTTAGTTTCTTCCATCTATCTAGCGTCGGCCCGATTAAGGAAAACTCAGCTCACTCACTCTCAACCAACCCCCTTCACACATCAACCCATAGGGGGAGGGGGGCGATTAGATCAGATCTGTACCCAGAATATATATATATACGATATAACACAATAAAACACTCTACTCAACTCAACTCAACTCCCCATACCACCCATCAGAATATACGATACCCCCCAAGACATCCCACCATACTATACAAAAAACTCCCACATCACGAGCAGTCGATCGCAACTATACTCTACAGCACAATACAACCCCCACAAAAATATTTTCCAGGGTGGGACACGATCGAGTGATAATCCATGACGATGCACTACCCTGAATCGCCAGTTGTCAAGTTTGTAAGTAAAGTGCAATAGTGGGTAGGTAGGTAGTTAGGTAGGTAGGAATACGTTGGGAGTATAGTACATAGCACACCATATGATACGGTATTCTACTATTCGTGCGCAGAGCGGCACATATAAATACCGAGTATGATGAGTATGTTATGTTTTGCTTACTTACTTACTGTGTGACTGGCCTGGCCTAGGTTACCATAGGTTACCGTGGGTGGGGGATGGTATGGTATGGTAAGGCAGATGCCGGGAAGATTTGTGGGGTGGGGCCATAGCTTGGTTATAATGGTATCTTATGTGCGAAGTGTGGTGTGGTGAGATGAGATGAGGTGACGTGAGGCAAGTGAGGTAAGTGAGTGGGTGAGGGTGGGGGTGGGGTTGGTATTCGATTGCCGATATGTGGGGGAGGGAGGGGGGGTGGAGAGTAACTACCGGTTTACCACATATGTTCACTTTTGTTCATGTACTGTGCTCGAGTATATGGCAACGATTGCGGGGCGATCGTGAGGGTGTGGGGAGGAATGTTTGTCTCTTTTTTTTCTTTTTTCTTTCATCTAGATTGTGCGGGATAGTGATGGGGGACCTTGTGAGAGGAGAGTGGCATGCGGGTTTTTGGGATGTGATGTGTAGTTGTGTGTGTAGGTAGTGCTCGGTGGTTGGGATAAAATCATTGTTGGAGGTCCACTGTAGTGCAGCGCAGCGTAGTGTACTGTACTACTGTAGATTGAACCGAACAGTTACGATAATACAATACCGTCCATTCCTCCTTTCATTCCTCCTCCAGTTCCACCTCCCCCGTCACCAGGACGTATATAGCAGTAGTAGTACCGTGCTGTAGTAATTTATCCCCCTCCACCCCAACCTTGATCGTGAAAAACAGAATAAAAATACCATAAAACTCACCCCATGAAATAAGACCCAAACCCAAACTCCTCCTTTCCTCCCAAAAATAAAGCATAAAGAACCTGATTGCAAACCTTAACCGAATCAAAACCTAAACCCAGAATGACTCTAACATCCCCTGTCTGTAACCCTTCTCCGCCAGGCCAGCACGTCCCAACCTCCCAAGCCAACCTCCACCTCGTGCCTACTGCCACCACCACCACCACTCCCTCTCTCTATTCCCCCTCCCCTCACATCCAAGCCTCAAATGCCACTCCACTGTGAACCCAAACACGTCCGGAACATTCTCGTCAGCCCCCAACTCCCTCAGCAGTCCGAACATCCCCTTATCCCTCTTCTCTAGTGCCATATGCAGCGGCGTGAGGGCCTGTCTCCCCCGCTGCTTGCAATCGATGTTCGCGCCCGCTCCGACGAGCATGCGCACGAGATCTTGGTTGCCCGTGCTTACGGCTAGGTGCAGTGGTGTGCGGCCGTCCCAAGCCGGCACGTCGACGTGGGATTTGCCGAGGGGGTGGGACAGGAGTTGGTGGAGGAGGCGGGGGGATTGGTGCCTTACAGATAGATGTAGGGGTGTATCGCCCGTCTTGGGATCCTGGAGAAGGATGGGGGTGTCATGGGGGTTTGGGAGGAGGAGGTGGCGTTCCAAGTGTTCCTTCTCCCGCTCTTGGCCTGGGCATGGGTATGGGGATTGGTCTCCTGATGGGAGTGGTGATGGGGATTGGGATTGAGATTGGGATGATGGAGAGGGTGATGGAGATGGGGTAGGTGGGGAAGGGACCAAACGTCCGTTCACGAGAATGCTAAAATGTCGAGATGCGAGTATCGTTCGGAGTAGTTGACGCTGAGAGTACATTGCCGACCAGGTCAGTGCAAGGAGTAAATGCTTTTCGCTATTCGCCGCGTGTTTGTATGTCTGGCTACTGAGCACGGCGGTTAGGAGGGGGTGTGTGCGGATAAGCGAGTTGAGGCCATCCAGTGGGAGGTCTTGGGCGACCATTAACAGGAGCTCGTTTGGTAGGTGAAGGAGTCCCATTCTGGTTTTTTTATTATTTTTATCTTTATCTTCCTCCTCTTTTCCTCTCCCGTAATGAATGGATCGAGAAGCGAACAAATGAATGAGTGAAAGGATTAACGAATCGATGGATGCCGTGACGATTGACAGAGCTGAGGTTCGGGGTCGTGGAGGAATGTAATGTAATGTAAAGGGGAGAGGAGGAGGAGGAAAAGGTTTGAGGGGAAAGGTTTGTTTTGTTATTTATGCCTGCTGCACTCAAGCTTGATCGGAATCTGAATAGGTTGCCTGAAAAAAGGGCCCTTTTCCCTTTCCCTCTTCCCTCTTCCCTTTTTTCTTTTTCCTTTTCCTTTTTCTTTTTTTTCTTTTTTCTTTTCTTTTTTCCCTTTTCCTCTTTTGTGGGATGTAATGTGGGAGAGCGGGCGGGTGGTACTATATGCTAGGATATAGGATTTTCGTTTAGCAATCCCGATAGGAAGGAAAGGGGTGAGAGCGAGAGAAGCAGGTAGGTAAAGGATTGAGGGGAGAAATGAGGGAAGAAATGAGGGGGGGAGGGGAGGGGAGGCATTCCGACTCTGTTATCCTACCCTATTTCAAGCCCTCGCACTTTACTTATAAGGTAAACCACTGCATTGTAAGTCAAAGTAAAGTTATCCATGCTGCTTATGCATTCCAACTAAATGGCTGAGTCAGAGCCTTGCCAATGGGTCTCTTAGATGAGCCTAAAATGACTGATCCGTCAATTGGTCGAGAGCAAGGAGGAGTCTGGAGTTGTGTCTGGATGGGTGGACATCCAGGATATATATATTATATTACATATTCGGCCTCGACAGACCGTCCTCTCAACGAGCGAATGGGGATCGAGCATAGTGAGCGGAGGATAGTTTAAACAATCCCATATTGAAGCCAACCTCCTGTATCGTCCTTACTGCCAAGTGCAGCAGGGCACAATACCCATCATCCATCCATAAATCCTACCCCACCAACCCGGTCCCTGAAAATCTCCCCTCCATAAGAACCAAGAAATAGCCCCCAGCGCCAACAAATAAATAAGTTTCGCCCGGACCACTTCCACTCTTCCATCAACTGCGGGTATGGCACCCTGTTGCTGTGGCCCCCCCTCCCCCTCTCTCTAAGCGCTTGATAACAACAATCCTGAATCATCCATCCCCGCCGCCCCCCCTCACAGCTTCTCACTCGATAAGCTCGCACCTCTCCGTTTCGCCAAGAAGGATGCGCTATACCTTGTTCGCGCGTCTCCCGCTTTCGTTTCCTGCCGGCGGGTTGCAGGTTGCTGCACGCCACCAACTTGGCTGGACCACAGAGTGACTGGTCAGGTCTGAAAGAGATTTCATGCTAGTTTGTCCTTTGTTTTTCCTTTCCCCTTCCCTACCGGAGAATAATTGTCGCGAGAAGCGGAATGGGCGAAAGGGGGACGATTATAGAGGAAGGTGACAAGTGACAAGTTCGAGGAAAATAAGGAGTGGTCCATGCACTCCCCTGGATCGAGAAGATGGAGGGAGGGTTTACCCCGGAGTGATACCGCACATTGATTGGATGGATTGGATGGTTGGATGGCAATTGTTTTTGTGAATGGTGTGTTAGTCGGGATGCCTCGGGGGTTACCCGCCTTCCCCGTAGCCGAGGCGGTGCGCATGTGCCGCAGAGCCGCTGTAGATCGGTTTGGCAGATACGATACCCGTACGGGTACCGGGGGAAAGAATACTACGATACCTTAACTTTGCTACAGAACCGGACAAAACTACTACTGTACATCATAATGGTCGTAAAAGCTTGCATCTTTGACATCGGCGGAGTTTGTGTAAGCTCCCCTTGCCCTTGCCCTTCCCTTCTTCCCTCCCCCTAGCTAACGAATTTACTATAGGTCCTCTCCCCCCTCCACGCAATCCGCGCCTATGAGACCAAAAACTCCATTCCAAGAGGCTACATCTCCTACGCAATCGCCACCTCCTCGCCATCAGGTTCCTGGGACAAGCTCGAGCGTGGCGAGATCCCGATGAACAGCGGCTTCTTCGCCGGCTTCACCTCAGACCTAACAAACCCCGAAACCTGGAACTCATTCCTCCGCTCCCGCAACCTCCCCGAGGCGGCGACCCCACCACCACGCATAGATGGCGAAGCCCTCTTCTGGCAGATGATGACTGAGTCCCGCGTCCCGAACCTGCCAGTCGTCGCCGCGATACGCAAGTTGCGTGCGACGGGACGATACAAGGTCGCCGCGCTCACGAACGACTTCCAGTTCCCGCAGGACCACCCATTCGCGGATAGATCGGAGTTGAGGGGGTTGTTCGATGTGTTTGTCTCGAGTAGTGAGTGCGGGATGAGGAAGCCGGAGAGGGGGATTTACCGGCTTGTGCTCGAGCGGCTTGGTGTTACTCCAGGGGAGGCAGTATTTCTAGACGACCTAGGGCTAAATTTGAAGGCTGCAAGGGAGTTGGGGATTATTACGGTTCGTGTGCCGCTCGAGGAGACGTGGAGGGCTGTTAGGGAGTTAGAAGCGGTGCTTGGTGAGAAATTGCTGGATGAAGAGGAAGAGCCGGTCGGGGAGAAGGCAAAGTTGTAGATCTTTCCCAGGAGGGAAAAAAGAGGAGGGATTAATCGATTAATACCCGTATTGTGCCTAGCGACATTTTGCAGACTCCAAGCAGAATATTCAAGACTTAACCCTCCATCCCGGTTCACTGCCAGTCACTCGGGGGGCTACAACGAGTTACCATTTACACAAAAGCTTAGACATTCCCCTTCCCCGAGACGCGGTACAAATATTACCACACCATTGCGCCCAAAGCCACATATCACATTACTGCTTACCTGCCTCACCTTCCCCGTAACAATCCACCCCTCCTGAGCGCAACCGAAGAAAAAAAAGGCGCACCCAGATGACCAAACCTCCCGCACCCGTACCCACCCCTTCCTTAATCGTAATCTCACGGCGTCAAACCTATCTTCGGTATCACTGAGACCTGCCTTACCGCACCGTACCGTACTTGTGAGTACCAACGAGCCAAACAACACCCGTACTGTAATTACGAGTAGCCACTTGCGCAACTTTGATTGCTAGTACTGTACTTGTAATCACCCGGTGCACCTCGCCGCAACAGCAGACCTCATTTCTATCTACGGGCATTCTAGATAGAACTTCACACATACACAGATAGGTGTTGGGTGGGTGGCTACTTCTCGGTTTCATGATCGTCCCGCCCCTTCAGCCTTAACCTGCACTTCCACCTTTGCGGGAATCCGAACCAACGAAACACAAAACTCCAATCAAACATCCCCACATCCATTTATCCATCCATATAATATCTATCCGTTTTCCAAAACCAATAAAAATGATAGTCATAATTAATTTTTTATCTTAAAAAAAAAGTGTTCAAAACTCAACAAAGAAAGAAAGTAAATTAAGTTAACAAGAAACCCATTTACCCTCTGGAAAAGAAAGAGTACTGCATTTATTCCTCCTTGGCACCACCCCGACCAGACCTCTCGGCCTCATCGATGCTCTTCTTGTCGGATACAACATCACCACCTTGCATTCCTTGCATCATTCCCCCAGCCTTCCATGGCCTCTTGAGGTCCCCGATGGCGGGTTTTCCAAGGACGTGGATCTGGACAAGCTTGGATTCGAAGGCAGTTTTGAGGGGAATTATGCCTGTTTGCTGTTAGAATCACCCCTCAAAAGGTGGAAATGGAGGAAGGAGGAAGGGCAATTACTTTGGATAAGTAATGGGTTAGTGTACTTCATGTAGAAATGCATGACACCCATCATCCCAACGCCCATCAAAACGCTCTTGAAAGCTGCCTTGAGCTGATCGCGGTCGTAGGCCGAGATGGTAGTCGTTACGAGTTTCGGTTGGTCGCCGGAGAGTGGCGCAGCGGGTTCAAGATACTTCATTGTTGTGTGGTCTATCCCATTCATTCCTAAAGTCAGTAAATGTAGTCCCTCCCCCTCCTCACTCTGTTCTCTTGCTTACCATTCTTCTTAGTGATCTGGCCACTGACGTACATGTACAGCGACAAGATTATAACGTTGGAAAGAACGTACATCGCCCTCACACCGTTCAAGACATTCGGATCGTCGAAGGGGACCTTCTTCGCGACTTGCATCATGCCCAGAATGATCACGACATTGATGCTGTCTCACATAGTCTGTTAGCAATCTTCCATCTTGCATCTCGCCATGTTTTAGAGTTTAAAATAAAATAAAAAAAGCGTGTTACATTTGAGAATTCATTTTTATCTCGTTTGTAAACTAGTTTACTTCGGAAAAGAGAGTTCCTGAGCGAGCGTTGGATGAAGGAAAGTAAAAGTTGACCAGGGCGACGTCCGGGGGAGAAGAAGGGAATATGCGAGGTGTGAGGGGGATGAGTTGAGTGGATGGGCAGATGATACCAGCGATGAGGGAGATGAAATCTTTTTTTTTCTCACTTACGGAGGTTAACTTAAAGGGTCAGAGGAAAAGGACACGTTTGTGCGTGGCGGTGAGTGGCTAGTGAGTTACCCGGAGTTGATGGCGGTGGTGGCGGCAAGGTTGGTCATCTGAATGATAGGTTTGTTTAGTCAGCGGATCTGTTTGGTGACTTTTTTTGTGGATGGATCGAGTTTCTTGGCCTTGGTTATTGGCAATTACGGTATATAAGGGTGGGTGAGGAGATGTCTCGAGGTTAAAAAGTGTCCTGTCATCCTTCGAAAGAGTGAATTTACTAGTCTAAATGTGATAACAGCGTGACCAAATAATGAACGTGATAGAGAGCCCAACCTAGGGACATTGGCCTCGGGCATAATCCTCTGAGGAGCAAGAACATATTATACTCCTAAGACCGGTGCCTCCCTAGAGATATTTGGAGCCCGAGGTTACACCTTCCTGAGAACTTGTGGTTATGTTAGAGCACTCCCCATATCTATCAGCGAGTGAGAATCCATGAACGTCAAGTACTGGTATTATACAGATCTTTAGTGTAAGCAGTGATCACTAGTCCGGTGAATCCTACCAGCGCTCACGTCCCATAAGCAATAACAGAGATATCCTGCAATCCTCTGCAGCACCCGAATAAATTGGAAAATCCCTCCCACCGACAATCTAAGACCTGCAGCATGTCTAAATCTCCTTCCCTTCACCAGCCCTAACCCACAAAGTGACATTTCACAATCTGCCCTCTTTCCATTCCCTTTAGAAGGGAGATAAATACCTCGATCCAACCTCAGCCAATTGTCTACCATAATACTCGTACTGCGTTAGTGGTCATGTCCGTGAGAACTAGCTCCGAACGAAATCTCCCGCTTATAAAATTTCATGTCAGCAAATGTACATACGGTTGCACAGCAGAAAGGATCAAAACCTACTACCGTACCATCCTGTGTGATAATCTCAACGCCCATGGTTGTAGAACCCATGCATTGCTAAGATACTGTGCTTCGCGCCCCACCCTGTCTCTGCGTAGCGCACGTCAGATACCCAACGGAAGAAAGCACCAGCACGTGCAACCCGTACTCACAACCCTAGCAGCACCTCGTACAAGTACAAGTATGATAATACGTATGTCGACACCCTACACCGCGCCTTGCCCTGGACACTAAAAAACTCGATAGCGGCAGTGACAATAACGAACACCTTCCCCTCTCGCGATCGACAATCCTGCAGCACGAAAACTATTATCTCTTGGTCCGTCTGTGGGGGTCAAATTTTGTAGCCAAGCCACGCTGATCCTAGATTTGGCGGCGGCTGGCCGAATTTGGTCTAAAAAAACGGATTTCTAGTCTGCTCAAATGACTCAGCACCCTTAGCGAGTTCAAACATTCTCAGGACAAGCTTAGCTTAGCTTCCCCGGCTACAAATCTTACTGTCTCAGACACATCCACTCCAAACTCACGAATCCCGACTGCAAACCCCCGGGACCCACTCCCGAACCCCTACAGTAACTCCCGGAAACGCACAACCAACCCCCGACCAGCCAACAAATCGACCGATCTCATAATAGCACCCTTCCTGCACGATATATAATTCAAACCCCTCAAAAATAAGTGTAAAAAAAATAAAAATAAAAAACTCACAAAAAATCACTCGTCCCCTCCCCCCTCCTCCCTCCCTTCTGATCGATCCCCAACCCCCAACCTCAAATGACGCACTCACACCACGCCGGTAACTCTAAATTCCGCGCGCAGTCCGTCATCCAGTCCGTTATTTGGTCAGGATCTATCATATATCCCCACTGATTGTGTTAGTTGTCTCAGATACCGATACCACTTCGCGCGTGCGCTTGTCAGTGCAGCGATATGGCATCACAAGTCAGAGTTGACGTTGCTTGTGTGGGTGTGTGGGTGATTGGCGGTTAGCGGTTGGGGGGAAAGGGAGGTTGCGATGTTGCACTGTGCTCGGCCAGGCCAGGCCGGGCCAGGCTGGGCAGGAGATAGGACTGGGAGGGGGGCACGGAGGATTTCGGTGAAGGGGATTCACATCTCATTTTTTTTCTGTAGTATAGTACCGGTATGAGAAAGAAAGGAAGAGGGAGGGAACAATTCAGTTCGTAGTATCATAGCTGTTGACCGTTGATTCTTTCCTCCATCTCCCGTACTCTGCCCTGGGTCGGATGGTGGATCGTGTCTCGAAGCCTCAACCCTACCCCACCCTCCCCGCTTCCATATCCTCATCCGCCGGTTCTCAACACACATACCTACCGTATACAGTACATCGCCGGAAAATCCTCCCCCTTCTGAACGGAAAATTCCCCCATGCAAATGTGACGAGCGGCTATTCAACTCTATGATCCAAAAACCTGACCAGAAGCGTTGCCATGCATTCAAACAGATGCTGTGGTCGAGTACGTGCATCGATTAATATTCTTGAAACCGAGGTGAACCCCGGGTTTTTTTGTCTCGAGAGAGGGTGGTGTGGGCCAAGTGAGGGCATTGGTTGGTTTGTATTGGAGTGGTTGGGGTAGGCGGGAGGGGTAAAGTCAAGGGGAATTCGCACTGCATCATAAATCCTGAATTCATACACATACATACATACACACACACACACTCAGACCTATGATAACGGTACTAGATTTGCAGTGCACAATCATTGCCATCCTTCCTTCATTCGATAGCGAGGACGGAGCTTTCGTACTAGCTAGCTATCATATCGCATCGCAGCGCAGTCATGGCCACCGTACGGCACGCAAGCGAGCGAGCGAGCATGCACACCCGAGACAAAAGGAAAAAGAGCACAACCCAAAAGGAAAAAGGAAATACCAAAAAGAGGAAAAAAAACACAAGCATAAAAGCGCCAGAATTATCATCGCCCTCATGTCTGTACGTAAACCATAGCATACCGGTGGGCAAACCCAAGCCCAATACAAACATAATCCCGATTGCTCAGGCAGCATTACGGTGAAGGGAGAACAAGCATAAACATAGAGGAGCAGCTTCTTCACCGTTCGCGAATGAAGCTTCACTCTCACTCTGACCAATATCAAACAAAGAAGTTCAGCACACAATCATGTTACTACCCCGGCACTGCACTGTAAACCAAGGATTGGATCGTACCACGAAAACCCGAACACCAAATTTTGTTTTGGAAAATGAAAAGAAAAAAAAAAGTGAATAAGGAACAAGAATGGACAGAGAAACGAAGAGGATAATGTACCAGAGTTGGGGGTGATATGCAAGTGGGGAGAAGAAGCATATGAGAAAGTCGAATATAGGAGAAAATGGGATCGCTAAATCGAAGAATAATAACCCACCCAAAAAAAAAAAGGGGGAAATGAAGACAGAAAGAAACGCAAGAACCATTTTGTCTTGTCCAATGCATCCGAACCAGTCATGCCCCAAGAACCAAACAAATCCAAATTAGCAAAAGGGGAAAAGAAAAGAGAAAAAAGGGAAAAATAATATTCATTGATAAAACATTATTCGAAGGTAAAATAACCTCATCATATCATACATATCCTCTCTCGGCTACCGAGCTAGCGAAGACTTGTGTGTTAGTTGACTGAGACTCAACGTCCGCTGTGGGTTCGGGAACGCCGATAACGTTTCTCGGAACCCACGATCGCTGTCCGAGTCAGATATCATGCTTTCTCGCTCTTCGGCTGGTGTCTCCCAGATCTCATTGTCATCCGCGTCAATACCCATAAAAACGCTTTCGCCGTCCGAGTCGTCATCGTCCACCATACTACTGTCGAAGCCCGTAAACAAATGGCTAACAGGGCTGGCCCGCGGGGGTGTAAGATCTGGTGTGGGAACTTCAGACGAGGTCTTACGACGAACGCTGCTAAAGTCGCCAGGTCGAAGAGACAAAGCGTCCGCGATTGTAGGGCTCGCCGACGATTGTAGGAGTTGGCGGTGGAGGACAAGAGACATTTGCTCTTGGAGATTCGCGATTTGGGCTTCGAGTTTTCGGCGAGCTCGCTGCTCACGCTTTACCTGTGAGACTAAGCCTGTATACTGTGCCATGCTGACGATTGGGGTTGGTGAGGGAGAGCGGGTTTCTATCAGATCATCGCGCATCAGGGTTGGGCCTTTGATGGTTGATGCAGTGTTGCGTTTGCTCTCGGTATTCACACGGAAACCCTCCAGGGCTTGCAATGTCTCTTCGTGCTCTTGTTCGGTGCGCGGGGAGTATTGTGGTACCCGCTGGTCTGCTGACCGCGGCGGGGGGTAAAGATTCCGTGGGGTGCTAGGCAGTTCAGGACTACCAAGCTTCTCTGATGACCCGGCAGACGAAAGCGAGTAACTGCGTTTTGAGAATTTCCGGTCGTCAGTGGGTGGTCGGAGTAGAAGCTCCCGATCTCTATTATCCCGATTTGTGGGTGCCCCCGTTGAGAAGGTTCGCCGGGGCTGTAGTGGGAATTCGACATGTTGAGTTATAAAGTTCTGGAGCGTTGCAACCTGCGTTTCTAATTCCTGCACCCTGGTCTCTAATGACACCGCCTCCGTGATCTTCATACTCCCCCCATAGCCATTGAGCATTGCACCGAAACTCAGGGGCCGTACCGGCTCCTGGTCGAGACAGGGCGTGCTCATACCAGACCTATCCACCACTGAGACTGTTCCATGGTTATTCTGTGCGCCATCGCTCCAGTGCCGTTGAAGGCTCGCGGGCCTGGGGAACAATCCCCCGCCGGGGGCTACCGTGCCGTTCACTAGGATACCATCTGGATTGACGAAACTCCCATTGCTCATGCCTCCTTCGTCTTGGGGCATTCCTTTCAATATACCCGACTGGCCGCTAGACGGTCTGTCTAACCACATTGAGTTTCGAGAATGTTCCGGGTCACCTGGTGGGTCGAATATAACACTCGCTACTGTTGCTCGACGGGGTCGTCTATTATCCGGAGGTGGTTGTGGTGGGGCTTTGGTTAGAACTTGACGAGCGTGAGAGCGGGGGGTCAACGCGAATTTAAATCCATTAGTCTTTGGTTGATTGAGTGGTCCAGGTGGTGTGGGAGTGGCTCGGGTAGGAGAAGGGGCTGGTTCGATGTAATCGGGATCGAGTAGTGGTTCCTGATGATTACCCAAGCGGTTGGTCAGTCCGGTTCAGCATCACCAAGATGAATTCCCCGCTACAAAAATAAACAAACTCACAAAAAAAGTTTCCCGGTCCCTACTAGTTTCACTATTACCATCCACAGAATCACCATATGCCCTTCGTAAATTAGTGTTGCTCCTCCTCCTCAGGAGGCTCAGGGCCATCTTCAGCTTCTGTCCCCGCTTCTTGCTCCTCGCCGACTGTGTGGTGGTAGAACCTAGCTTCTCCTCCATATTGTCAAACTCAGATTGTCGTGAAGGAGACATTTCTCTAGCATCCATGCCTATCGTGATCGTCGATCCGTTGCCGTCCTCGTCGTCGCCGCCAGCGCTGCTAGACTCTCGCTTGGGGGCCGGTAATAGTGGTGGTCCCCTCCCAAAGCCAACCTCAAAAACTCCGGTCGAGGAGAAATGGTGTCGACTCATTGTCTTTTCTGAGAGAGTGGGTTCTGTGTCGGCCCTGCTCGGTGGGCCTATCGCTGTTGGCGACACGTTCTCCTCCATGATAGGTAGTTGGCTGTTGATCGTCAACTCGTTTCGTCGTAAACTGGTAGAGTGCTGCAGCTGCGAACCCTTGTTGTTGCCCTTGAAAAAGTTGAGTGTTGTACTTCGCAACGAAGACATGCGGCGATGCCCCGCCTGGCCCCCCGCTTGCACCGCTGAAACCATCCTATTACTACTGCTACCGCAAGCCCCTCTCTCTCCCTGGCTTCTGCTGCTGCTATCGAGAGCCAAAAAGAGCAAAGGGAAAAATTAAAGGAAATGAAATGAAAGGAAAGGGAAATATATATATATCCCCAAGAACGATATCATAAAGGAACCTTTCTTCTTTCCCTAGCTCCCTCATACACTTTTCTGTGCTTTTGCTGAGCTGGGAGTGATAATGGGGAGGGGCGGGGGTGAGGGTGGTGGGAAGTGTAAAAAAAATAATATATAATAAATAAATAAATAAATAAACCTGTGCTGCGGGATATGTATGGTGCGGTGTGTTGTGTGTCCAAGTTTGTGGAAGTGTGGGTGTGGAAACGAACAACTCCAACGTCCAGGCTGGCAAAGCTTCTAAGCAAACACCCGTATTTCACTGTTTCTGGCGATCCTTCTGGGAGCCAACCCGGGTGCTTAGAGAAGGCTGGACCAATTGCTAAAGAGTGGATGACTCGAGGAGAAGTTTCGAGGTAGAAGCTCGAACAGCCGCCGAGTTGTATGAATTGGGATGGGGTGGGTTGTAGGAGGAGAGGGTCAGTGCCGGTAGTGGAGGTGGAGGTGGGCAGGCAGAGAGGTAAGCATAAGCAGGTAGAAAAAGTAACTGCACTGTATCATTCTGTGTGTAGGAGGAGGAGGAGAGACACGCAGACGTTTCTTGGTAGATGCAAGGGAGAGGAGGAGCAGAGTTAAGTGGACAACAAGACAACACCTTGCGAGGGGGAGGTCTAGATATTATTACTATTTTCTTTTTCCCACTAAGAAAAACCTTTTCCCCCAACACCTGCGCGGGCATGGAACTCAAGTGGATTGATACAATGTGTATCATTTTCTCACATATTCTTCTCTGAAGAATCCGGGTGCCGTGCGAGCTCACTCAAGGCCTACCGCATGTTTGGTTGCCCGCCAAGACCTTAGGCTTAGCCGCTGCTCGCCAGCAGTGCAGCCAGCCCAAGCAAACTGTCAGAAACCAAGCCCTCGTAGGGATTGCCGTAAATAGTTGGCTAGTCCATTCTGGCCAAGAGACAAGGAATAGGGAAAAAAAAGGACAAAACAATCCAAACAGGCAACCTGGCATCAGGAGGCCTGGTGCAAGTAGAGATGATAAGTTACTCAAAGTGGAGGGAGATAGTGTATATGCTATGTGTTATGTGTTAGTTTCCAGGGTGCAAAGTGGGCCTCTGTATGAGACAGGGTAATTTAAAGTACAAGTAAGAGGTTATGCTACGGTATGGCTAGTAGTTTTGTGAGCCTGTCATACGTGCGTGTGTCTCATAATACTTGTAGACCGGTACTTGAGCGCACAGTGTCCGAACTGGAGAAGAACAATTCTGATACGAAAAGGAAAAAAGCGTAATCCGGCGACACGGCGGATAGCACAAAAAAGGTGCACTGGAAGTTCTTTGAGCCAGCGATGCCGAACGAGAGTGAGTGAGGTGCCTCTCCCATCGTGGATCACAAAAGAGAGCGAGAGTAATCACCTAGTAACAGCATACTCGGGTAGGGACGAAAAAATCGGAAAAAAAGATCGGCAAGGCTATCTGGGGAGTGAGGTAGCGAAGCAAGCACTTTGGAAAAAAATGGGGCTTGGCAGACACCAGAAAGCCGGATGATGGTTTGAGGAAGAAAGTACCGGTACTCCACTATACCCTAGTCTAAACATGACGATTTACTACCCAGCTAGCCAAGGAGAGTACTGAAGAGGCCTCTTCAACCTCTCTGTGCAACAACCTAGGTTTAAGATGTTTCGCAATCTGATCGCTTTTTACCCGCCGCTACATCGATCATCCCCCTACTCCCTGTTTTGCCACCAAAAGTTTTCCGATTTTTTCATCCCTACCCGAGTACTAGCACGAAGATCTACCACAGCAACAATTACGCCAGCATGAACAACGATTCTCTATCATAACTTTTCTTATCACACATAACAATCCTTCTACGAGCATCACCACCCAAGTACTCCGTCCTATGCAAGATTAACCTTCACGAATCCTCACGCGCTTACCGGCATTGTGCCAGTTTCCGGCATAAAAGAACCGGAACATTTGAGTTTGGGACTTAGATAGGCACCAGGCACAGATAATTTGCCATACCGACTTTGGATCCTTGTGTTCCGGTTCTTTATCATCACCACCACCATACTACCGGTACTATCTACTTGTAATATCATATCGTGCACTTACTCCCAGGGTGGGGGGAAAAAACGAAAAGAAAAAAAAAGCACCAAACCGAGAGTTTAGAAACGGCACGGACAGAATCTCAATCAGGTCAACCAAACCTAGGCCATCATCAAAGATACGAGGAAGAATGGACCACATGTCCAGCAAGCAGAGAAGGGAAGGGGAAGAGGAGAAAAGAAAAAAAAAGGAACGATCGACAAAGCGGGGATAGGGAAGGAAAGAGACATAAAAGAGATGCACTGAAACAAATCCCCCAATCAACTTCGTCGACGGAATAAATGCAGAAAGAAAGACAAGACGGACGACTTGCATTCCGCTTTTCTTTTATTTATTAAAATTTATTTATTTACCCCATTTTTTCCTCAGGCAATTCTGTTTGGTCCGCTCGGAAGGTCTGCCGTTGACTACTTTACTGTATCAGCAGCAGCCGGAGCAATTTGGACACCAGACAGATTGTCGGGAAGAAGGAAAAGAAGGGGAACCGTGGGAATTCTTGCCCAGACTTCTTTCTCTGAAGCGCAGGAGGGCAATGGGAGCTTACAGTGCAAATAATGATGCATAGACGTGTGGCGATAGGTGGGGTAGGTGCCGGTACCCCAAGCTATATCTATCCCAACCGTAACCGCTTCTAGGATTTCCATCCAGAAGTGTTCTACGCTGTCTAACGATACTGTAACATCTGCTCGAATACCAGTAACCATCGATCCGATATCCCACAAAGATTGCAACAACCCATATTTAACAACAACCCAACTCAGCCCGCGACCCCAAAAGTACCATGCCACAAAACCCCCCATCAAATATCCTACGTATGTCCTTCCACTCCAACGATACAGCCCCCTCTAGCGGTGTCACCTAACTCACCACCGACAAATCCCAAAGCAAGCTAGCTATCTCCGGATGGTCAAATGGTCAAAGCGGGGGGAGGAAGCGGACTGCCGTAACCCAAGGCAAAAAAAGAAATTAAAAAAAAAAACAGAAGCAACCCTCAGGGCCAGGGTTAATAATATTAATAATTCGGGGGGAAGACTGTCAGTTGACACAATTCGAAGGGAGCTGCAGACCTCAAATTTCCCCCACACACTGCACTCGGTGCGGGCAACTTGCATCAAACCCTCAAAACCCTTACAATCCACCCCTTATAATCATGGGTCAATCACTCATTCTCGCTTGCCCGTTGCTACCGTACCGTATGTGCTTCGCGCTGCGGGAATTGTAGTGAGTGAGTGAGCATGGAAACACCTTCCTCTACTAGGGGATATATAATAAAGTTGACAGGTACTGTACTAGGACAATGCAGTACGGTGTACTAGTAGAGCAATACGAAGGTACAGCATGTAAGTTTTGAATATTTTACTAGCAGGGGATGTTCGACTAGCAGGGGTGAGGAGGTGAATTAGGTAACCACTATACCCAATTCGCTGTCCTTATACCGAATTTGCTGCCTTGGCCCCTGCTAGCGTTGCATCCCCTGCTAGTAAAATATTCAAAACTTACATGCTGTACCTTCGTAAGGTGCTAGCACTCGTACCGTACAAGGCTCCGATGTTCGTGCATCTGTTAACTAAGCACGAGTGCCCATCGAACCTAATCCCAAATCATCTACGGTATTTAAGTTAGCTGCTGTAGCTAGACAAGCAGGTAGGCGGGCAAAGCAAGGCACAAGTGCATGCCTCGGCGGACTAACTTTGGCTCGGAGCAACCGCCAGTCTAGCCCCCAATCGACAGGGTTCATTTAGACGAGGATCGGGGGAATTCGTGGCAGCAATCAACGCTGGCAATCTTCAAAATACCGTGTACGCTCCACCGAGTGCTAAGTCCGGTGTGATTATCGCGAGAGAAAGAAAGAAGGAAAAAATAAACTAAAAGGGCGACGTTGAGGGATGGTGCTGTGCCAGAGTTGCTGGTGCTCCTGCAGGATGGCACTTGCTGTGCTGGAAACTGGCACTCAAGATGCCTCATACCAATGCTCATATCGTGGCCTAGTTTTTAACAGACTAATCTACTTGCAACTTAGCTTTGACAAAAGTTTTTTAGTGTGTGTATCCGGGGATCCAGGGCAAACCCACCAAACTGCCTCTCGATAGCCAAATCGACCTATGGACCACTCAGAGAACAGGATTTTGCTCTAGCCACTAAGGCCAGGAGCCTGACAGACTTTTTCCCCCACCAGAAATTAACGTAAATGGAGAGTTTCGCTGCATATTTTACGTTACAAGCGCGTAAATTCGAAGAACACCCTAGGTGCTGCATGAGTACGCTTTCAAGTATCATACCGGCATTGTATCATAGCTATTATACCAGCACAGCAAGGCAAGGTTCCTTCATAATGCGTGCGAGCACTTGACTACTAATTCCCCGAAACCGTAAACCACACCGTACAGACATAGCCGATAATCCGACAGTTGGCTACCGGTACTCATTTTCCTTCTCTCCTTTCCTTCCTTGTTTCCGCGGTCAGGTACAAGTGGGTAGGCTAGACAGAGGGGGTATCAGCATAGATTTCCTAATCCCTGTCTGTCCGGTCACCCACGTCCATACCCGAGTATAAGAAGCAAGGTCGCCGTTCATGCGGCTCATCGACTTGCCGAAAAGCAGGTACGAGGTTTCTGGCACTCTACGGGCATTGGCCAATTAGTCGGTTGATGAATCAGTGGTACAGTACGGTACGGTGCGGAGCTCCAGAACATTGATCCGGATTTTAAGTGCTGAGGTGCAGCGCAGGTATCGCCGTGGGAGGTATGTGGAGTTCAACCGAGTTGGGCTCTCAAGGAAGCTAGAGAAGGTACCATCATAGATGCCAGATGGCATTCTACTCGTAACGTACGAGTGCGCCCAGTCTGCTCTGTCTCATAATCTAACTATATCCCATTAAATACAATATTGCCGCAAAAACCGGAATAATTGAGAATTAGGCTCGGACGTCCAGAACTTCCCCCACTGAATTAAGAGAGAAAACAGCGAAAGGATTCTCTTTCAGCCCTGTGTTGAGACAAATAAAAAGAAATATACAACAGGCCTCGCCAGGAGAGGTAACTCTAACTTCGTAGCGAGATTCTCGGTTTTACGGTTGAATATGAAAACTCTGACATCAAAAACCCCTACCAGTGCGAGGTACGGGTATCATACTTCCCCTAACTTGTACGAGCAACAAATACGAAATTCAAAAATCACTCAGCAACAGTACTCGAGTACTAGCATCATAAAAATAGTGCAGTACTAATTCGTATCATAGTACGACCCCTAATAACAACCCACAATGCCATAAATCTCTCTCCTTCTTCCAAATCGATGAAATAACTCGCTCTCATCATCGTCGTCATCCTAGAACCTCCCCCTTCTATTCTCGAATTTTCTCTCGCACCGCCTCATTATATTATCCCCTATGATTGCCATAAGGAAATAAGGAAGAAGCTTCCTTACCTTACCTCACTCTTGCCTTATTGTGCCTCGCCAGCCAGCCAGGTTCAATTCAGCTACCTAGTACCTTGCAAGAATCAGGTACCAAAAAAAATAAAGATGAAGAAGGCTGAAAACGGTCTAGCGCCGGCTGGGGGGCAAAAAAAGCAAAAGTAACCACCACTGTTCCACCATGGCGCTGCTCTGCTTGTCTGAAACCCCACCTTGTTGCGGCTAAATGACTAAGAAAGGGTAGGTGGAAAGGAGGGAAGGGGGTTTTTTTTTCCCTTCATTTTTTTGGACTGGGATCACGTGCGGACACGTCAGGACTGGGCTTGAAAGGTGGGAAGGGAAAAGGAAAAGTTTATTTGTTGAGGGGAGAAGGTTAACACGTGAGCGACGCGGCGCGCGGAGTGATTATGGTGCCGGTACAGTATGGGGGTCTGGCGATGGTGATGGGAGGTTGAGGAAGTGAACGAATAAATGAATGGAAGGGCGCGGTTTGAAATAAGAATGGGAAATATTCACTGCATCACACGATCAGCCGATCCTCCCTCCCACTTGCTGTACCAAGCACGCAAGAAAACCTCCACGAAAGAACTTCAGACATCGATACCCTCCTCGGCGACTCCCCCCCGCTGTCACCAAATCACCACCCCCCGATCCGAAACTCTAGATTCTTCACCCCTACTGTACTTCCCCTTCTACTCTTCCACTTCAATCTCAATCCCGCCTATAGAAACTACTGGACATCACACTTTTTTTTTTCTTCTCTTAGAACAAAAAATTAAAACAAAAACAAAACCCAAGAGTCTTATATTATCATAGCGGTCCTCACCCACTCGTCTTTCTATCCAGTAATCTCCTACAGAACATGTGTGCTCGAATAGTCACATTCCACTGTCCTAGATCTCGATAATCCAGAAACTTCGCTGTCTCTGAATTCCGAATTTCCCTACATCAAAGCCTGACCTGTTGCCTCGGATCGCTCGCTGTACCAGACCGGCCCTTAGGACTCCGGCTGTCCGGGGAAGCGGGGCGAGTGCACTTTTCTGTAAAGCACCGCTGATCAAAATCGGCCTTGTGCGTATAAGGCGCAGAAGCTGTAAACCCGATCGTACGCATTGGCGCAATTGTTTCTTTATCTTCACTTTTTTGCCTTTACTTTTATGAAGGGCTCAGGTTTTGTGCTGGTGCATTCGGGGGCGGCAAGTTAGGTTGTCAGAAGTGGTTTGATTGAATACAAGTACCGGTACTCGAGTACAACACTGTGCTTGGGACAGCCTACGCTTGAGTATCGGTGGGTTAAGAGAAACAAGAAAACAAAATTGATATTATATATCACGAAACATATGATATCGCAAGATATCTACCTTCTCTCATTGTTTTTTTCTTTCTTCCTCAATATCCCATTCTACTATCAGTATTATAACGAATGCCGTAAACCGGCCACCAGAGACAGATAAGTCAGAAGATGCACCATATTTTACTCGGACAGTCCACTATCAGATAAGCAACAGAGCTAAACTGCCATAGGCTTAACTGGGCAAGTTAGCGAAATTACGAATACCAGTTAATCAGACCCAACAAGTCGAGCCCACCCAAGCTATGCTGTTTCAGGTAAACACTATCCCTTCTCGAGGGGCATTGCCCCCGACTGCGGGGATTAGGAGCCTAACGGAGATAGCGGATAGATAACCTGACTGTGTTGGAATATATTAATCCCATAAATAGTTAAATTTGTTTTTTCTACAATCCCAACAACCAGAACGGATCACCAATCCCGATTCCTATCTGGTTCATGTGCGAGACCAGACCAGACCAGACCATGCTCCGAGACTCGAGACCTACCAATATTCAACTACCACACCGGTATCCAAACCTCCTCCTCAAGCTTCCCCCTCGCTTGAGCCTCGGCCACTTGTTTCCTCCATAGTAAGTTATGGAACTCACAGGGTAATCCAATGTCTCATCTCATCGTCGCCGACCCGCAAATACCCTAGCGAGATAAAACAAAGCCCAACGGCACATCCCACCTCAGTGCAAGTCCTTGGCAGCCAATAGCCGTACTTGTACTAGTGCAAATATCAGGGATATTTATTTTCGTGCAAGACAGGGGTTATTCCGCGGGTTGAACTAACTTTTCACTTTCTTAAGGATACCATATCATGCTTGTGCTTGCATCCTATCATAATCACGGGAATTTACTCGCTGTACTTATCATACCTATTCGCCCCTCGCAGCTGGGTCTTTCCGACCAACCACCAACGCAAATACCATCACACTCCAAGGACAAACAGACAGGCAGACGGATGTTTTTCGGCATCGTGTCACGCTGGAACAATTCTTGGCCCTTCCCGAAGGGAAAACAGTGGGACTTTGCGGCAGGCTTGGTGCAGGTTGTGGAATCCGACACGTACTGTACTGCACAGGTACAGTAGGCTGCAGAACGGTGACAGCGGCGTGCTCCATTGAATCGGCCTGCTGCTGGCAGTGGTGGTGATGTGCACCCGGCCATCCCATCCTAGCCCCCGCTCGCTACTGTAAGTCAGGGGTGGGGAGTGGAGTGGGGATTCTTATCATGGGTGCTCACTCGGATCTCGGAACGGCAGACGGGGGATGTGGATTAGGATATCTTGGGTTTAGCTTTTTTAGGATTATGGTATTCTTCAACACGCTTTTTCTAGTTTCGAGTGTGTGATGGGAGTTGTGCCTCCTGCGTCTATGTCTCTACTTGTATGATACCGCAGTGTGCTGTGGTTACTCAGGAGGTGGACAGCGACTTTCTTATGAGGGATGGGGCAGGGAATTCCTAGATAGGGGAGGAGTGTAGGGTAGATAGGGGTAACAAAAGAAGAGAGGGGATTTTAGCAATACGGTGTGCAATTGTCGAGGCTGTCGAATTAATTGTAGTTTGGCTGGTTGGGGGTTTTCTGTGATGGGTTACGCGTACCGGCAGTATCTCTGCAACTGTTCTGATTGTTTGTCTGTTTGTCGGGGTTTCCTCGCAAGGTTATGGTAACTCGGTCACATACGTGTGGGACGAGGTGGGGACCAGGGGGAACTGCTGCCTCTCCTTTATTCGACTCCTTTGATCGCTTCACGATCCCACCCGATCCCTCAGAACTAGCGAGCAGATCATAGACCCTCTGCACATTGTGCCTTATAATATTTACGGAAGTGAGAAAAGTGGCGCAAAAAATGGGACTTCTCGTTGAGAAATCTCCTCCCCCCCGAAACGAGTCATGAAGAACGGAATGCTGATTAATACCCACTGAGAACTCTTCTCCCCCAAACAATTAATTAAGTTATCTCCGCTCTCTATACAAGTACCCTATCATGCCCTCATAGGAACCCCCCGTTTTCGCTATCCATTCTAACTAATTTGTCGACCTAGGGAGAGGCGCGGGTACGGGTAGTTATGAGCACGGTACCCGACGGAAAATTGGCACCACAAACAAACTTCACCAATCAGGCTGCGAAGACTTGCCAATTCTCACGACTCGAGGATCTGGCAATGCCGGGAGGGACTCTAGCCGTGCGGCATCATATCGTGCTCGATTCCAACAAACAAACGGAGGGAGCACCGAACCATGGTGGCTGCTAAACTACTCGTCCCAGGCAAGAAGTATTCGAAAATACGAGTTTTAGATTTGTATGGGCGCTCAGATAATCGCAGGGGTTTTACCATAATAATTATTATATTTTTTTTAATCCCTGTTTTCGAATACTTCTTGCCTGGGACGAGTACTAGTACAAGACGACGACCGCTATTTACCTGATTTTTGAAATTACAACGCATCACATTTACGACGATCGAGTTTAGGACCAACGAGGGTCTTCCATCCTGCGAACTATACGGCTTCGAATTTGTCTTTAGACCAGTCTTATCTAGAGACAGCCATGGTTGGCAAGGGAGAAAAAAGTGGGAAGAGGGGTGGTCCCGGAAATTTGGGGGCTAGGGTTATGAAGAAGGAGGGTGGGAAAGGTGGCAAGTTGTTATTGGCGGATAGGAAATATAGGGTGGTGGGTGGCGGAGAAGCGGTATTGGGTGGTTGTGATGGTGATTGGAAGATTTACAAGGGGCTGAAGAGAGTGGAAGGGGGTTGGGAGAATGACGAGGTTAGATTGGAGGATAAAATGGTTTTGGATGGAAGTGAGTGGGGAATAAGCGGGAAGGGTGATTGGGACATTTGGGAGGACGGTATGGAGGGTGTGGAAGAGGAGGGGATGAATAGTGCGGAGGCAGTGGAGGAGATTATTGAGAAGTTGAGAAATGAGAGGGATGGGGTGAAGGTGAAGGAGGAAAGAATTGAGACGGAGGCAGAAGTAGGAGAAAAGAAAGGTGAGGGGAGTAAGGGAGGAGAAAAGAATAAGAGGGAAGAGGAAGGTGATTGTTGTGGAGGGAGTAAGAAGAATAAAGGGAAAGGGGTAGAAGTGGTAGTTGAGGAAGAGGATGAGGAGGGTTTGAGTTCGATGGAGAAGTGGGCTTTGGAGAAAAAAGCGAAGGAGAGAAGGGAGAAGGAAGAGAGGAGAAGGAGAGAGAAGGAGGGAGTTATTAATAGGGGAAAGGATAGGGGTATGGGGAGGGATAGTGTATTGGAAATGTGGAAGGAATGGCAAGATTACGAGGAGTTGGTGAAGGACGCGAGGTATATTTTGGGTGTCAGAACGGAAGAAGCGAGGAGTTTTATGTTGGACAGAGAGATAAGGAAGGTATTGGAATTGGGTTTGGGTGGGGAATTGGGGAAGAGATGTGTGGAGAAAGTGGAAAGAGAGGGTGGTGAGATCAGGAGCGAAGTGGTGGTAGAGAATGGGTTGAAGGAGAAAGAAGGTTTGAAGAAGGTGGTTGCGGTAGAGGGTGGAAGGTCTTATAGTGAGGTATTGAGAGGTACGCCGGAAGATGAAAGTGAAATGGAAGAGTTGGCAGAAAAGAAGGATATTGAGGTGAAGAGATGGTTGGACGATAGTTTGGAGAGAGAGAGAAGGAGTGGGAAGGTGGTAGAGGTAATTATGGATTCACAGAGTGGTAAGAGTGAAGAAGAGTGGAAGGTGGATGAGGTTATGGATAAGTTGGGCGTTAGCAAGAATGCGGTGGATAAGATGAAGGTGTGTGGAAACAGGGTGAAGATGGTTATGAAGGACAGAGAGGTAGCGGAAAAGATAGAGGAGCTAGGGAAGGAGGTCATTGGGGAAGCAATAGGTGGAGGAGTGGTAGAGGTGAAGAGAAATGAGAATTGGGTGGTTATGGTAGTACCGGGAATGGAAGTGGATATGTGGGAAGGAAAAATGGAAGAGTTGAAGAAGAAGATAGAGGAGGAGAATGATATTAGACTCATGAGGGTTCCGAGGTGGTTAGCGAATGAGGATAGGAGAAAGGCTAACAGGTTAAAGAGGGTTGGTGTGATTATACACGTGGCAAGGGAAAGTATAAGAGTGAGGATATCGGAAGAAGGATTGAAGTGGAAAGGAAAATGCTGGGAAGAAAGGCTAAAGGTGAACAGATACGTTGAAGAGAAGCAGTTAGTGTTTTGCACGAAGTGTGCTATGGTGGGGCATAATTGGTGGCAATGCGAGAGGAAGAGGTTGAGGTGCAATATCTGTGCTGTGGAAGGACATGCGGGATGGATGCATAAGTGTGGAAAGTGTGATGTGTGGAGGCAAGGTTGCGAGCATTACAGGAAGTGTGCAATGTGTGGAGGGAATCATACGGTAGGAGAAGCAAGGGAGGGTACATGCTTAGGAGAAAGGGCGGAAATGATGAGGTTAAGAAGTTTAAGATACTAAGGGCAGTGGTATAAAAGTAGTTTCTGCTAATTTGAGGGGCAGATACGATGCGATGGTTGAGTTGGGTCTAATAGGGGAAGGAGTAGATGTGTTTTGTTTTCAGGAGGTAGCGGTTTCCAAGGAGGATGTGATTTACGGATTGGATGGTTATGAAGTATTGGGAGGGGTGGGGAATTATGTGAAGAGGGAAAGGGGTTCAGTGGTTGGAATGTTGATAAGCGAAGTATGGAGTGGGAAGTATGTGGTGTTGGAAAGGAAGCAGGATAAGATTGGGATAAGGTTGGAAATAAGTAGGAGAAAAAGGGTGGATATATGGAATGTTTATGTGGGTGCGGGGAAACATAGGAGTTATGTGTGGCCGGAAGGTGGAAGGGATACAGTGGTAGTAGGTGACTTTAATGCGTGGAGTAAGAGATGGGGAGGGGAAGAAGAGAGGAACACGGTGGAGGGAGAAATAGTGAATAGGTGGGCGGATGAGTGGGGATTGAAATTGGGAAATAGGGTGGGGATTATTACGAGGGTGGATGAAAGAGAGGGGGTGAAGGGTAGGGTATTGGATTTGGCTTTCGGAGGAGGGAATGTGATATTGGAGGTGGAAGTGGGGGAAGGAGTAGTAGGGTTGGATCACAAACCATTGATGGTGGATGTGAGCATAGAAGGATGTAAGGTGGATAGGGAAATGGAGTTGAGAAAGGAGGTGGATTGGATGAAGTTGGAAGCGGAGTTGAGGGTGTGGAAAGGGAATGGAATAGTGTGGAGGAATGGGGATTGGGATAGAGAGGAATTGGATAGGGTGGTAGAGGAGTTAGAAGATGGTTTAGGAAGAAGGATGGAGGAATGCAGGGGTCGCAGGAAATGGAAGGGTGGTAGAAAGAGGTGGTGGAATGAAGAGTTGGAGGTTAAGAGATTGGAGGTAAGAGGTTTAGAAAAGGATTGGGAAGCGAGGAAGGGAAAAGAGAGGAAGGAATTGTGTGTGAAGGAAAGGAAGGTTTATAGGAGGATGGTGGCGGAGAGGAAGGGTGAATATTGGATGAAGTATTTGGAAGGGTTGGAGTTGTTGGATAGTTTTGGATTTGTGAAGACGGATAGGGATTTTTTGACAGATGTGCCAGGAATAAGGAGGGAAGATGGCAGTTTGGAAGAAAGGGATGAAGGTAAGGGAAAGGAGATAATAAGAGGGTTGGGAAAGAGAGAGGAGTTGGAACAGGAGGAGGAAGGTTATTACGAGAAGATGGAATTGGAGGAGGAGATGGTAGGAGAATGCATTAGTAAGCAGAGTGATAAGAAGGCAGTCGGGGTAAATGGTATAGGAGGAAGAGTGGTTAAGATGGTATGGAAGTTGGATTGGGGAAGGAAGTTGTTGATGAAGATTATGAGCGAGAGCGTAAGTATGGGTTACGTGGCTAAGAGGTTTAGGGAGAGCGTGGGAGTGGTTATGAGGAAGCCCAATAAACCGGATTATAGTTTGCCAAGCAGCTATAGGGTTATTAATTTGTTGGATGTGGTAGGAAAAGGGTTGGAAAGGGTGATGGTAGAGTTATTGGATGAGTGGGGAATGAAGGGAATGGGAGATGAACAATGGGGAGCAAGGAAGGGAAGGAGTAGCATGGAGGCAGTAGGAGGATTGATGATGGATTGGGAACGGGGTAATGGATTGGGGCTTATGCTGTGCATGGATGTGAAAGGAGGATATGAGAATGTGGGAGTGGGAAAGATGGAAGAGAGGTTGAAGGGTTTGGGAGTACGGAGGAACTTGAGGAAGTGGGTTTCTTCGTTTTTGAGGGATAGGAGGGTGAAAGTAAGGATAGGGAAGAGAATGGGGGATTGGGTTAAGATGAAGGGGGGAACGGTACAGGGATCACCTTTGAGTCCGATGCTGTTTATGTTTTTATTGGGAGGGGTGCTGGAGGAAATAAGAAAGGAGAGGGTAGAAGGAGTAAGTGTGGTAGCAGTGGTGGATGATGTGGACTTTATGGTTGTAGGAGACAACGAAGAAGTTATATTGGAAAGGGTTAAGAGGATGGAAAGAGGGTTGAAGAGAGGTTTAAGGAAGTGGGAGGTAGATGTTCAGACGCTGAAATTGGAAGGAATATGGATGGATAAGAGTGGTGAGAGGAGGGAAAGAAGAGTGAAGTGGTTGGGGAGTGTTATGAAGTTGGAAAAAGAGGTTAGAGTGTTAGGAGTATGGTGGCAAAGTGATGGAGGATGGGAAAGTCACGTTAGAAGAAGGATAGGAATAGCGGAAAGGAGATGGAGGATGGTATTGAAATTGTTGGGAAGGAACGGAAAAGGAGTGAGCGTTAATGTGTTGGGAAGTTTGTTAGGAATGGTTGTTATGAAGTCGTTGATGTATGGGATGGAGTTATATTGGGATGGGGATAAGGATATGGAGAGGATGTTGAGTTTGTGGAGAAACAGGTGTTTAAGGAAGGTGTTAGGGGCAGTGAGGTCAACACCGATAGATGCTATGTTGGGGGAGTTAGGGTGGAAAGGAATGAGTTTGGAATTGGATAAAAAGGTGGAAGGATGGGGCAAAAGATTGGTAAAAAGAGGGTTTGGAGAAAGATTTGGTGAAGGATGGAAGAGGGAAGCGGTACAGAATGGGGTATGGCTAGGGGGTTGGGAGGGAAGGATATTGAGAGGGTTTAAGAAGCATTTCTTGAGTGGGGAGAAGTATGAGGTTTTGGCGGAGAGGGAAGGGAATATGGATTGGAGTATAGTGATGGGTGGGGATAAGGAGGTAGCAAAAAAGAGGTGGGAGGAAGAGAGAAGGGATAGAAGAGAGAGTTGGTTGGTGGGAGTGAGTGATGCGAGTGAACAAAGTGGGAGAATGGGTTTAGGAGGGGCTATTTGGGAATATGGGAGGAGGTGGAAAAGTTGGCAGAATAATGTGGGTAGAGGTTTAACAGTTGGAGAAGGAGAAATGGAGGGTGTTGGAAGGGTATTGGAGAAGACGTTGGAGTATGAAGGGAGTTTAAAACGATTGTTGGTTGGAGTGGATAACAAAGGGGTGTTACAAAGATTAAGGAAGGGAAGAGGGTGGTGTGGAGAGTGCGAGCAAAGGGTCAGAAGATGGGGAAAGGAGTTATTGAGGAAGGGATGGGAGATAAGGTTTTATTGGTTACCGGGTCATGTTGGGATAAGGGAAAATGAAGAGGTGGATAAAATGGCGAAGGAGGGTTGTTTTATGGAGGAAGAAAAGGATATAGGGATGTTATTGACATGGGGGAAATGGGAGCAGAGGAGGAAGGAGAATGAGAGGAGGATATGGAAGGAATATTGGAAGGGGGAAAGGAAGGGTATGGCGTATTTTGGAAATGAAGGAGGGAGAAAATGTGGACATGGTGGGAAGAGGATAGAGAGTATATTTTTATTCTGGATGAGAGTAGGACATGGGAGGATAAGAGGCACGAGGTATGGGAATAGGCATAGGAAGTGCGAGTGTGAGGGTTGGGAGGATAGGGATCATGTGTTGTTGTATTGTTTGGAATGGGTGGAAGAAAGGGAGATATTATTGGAGATGGCGGAGGAGGAAAGAGGAAAGGGAGATGGATGGGTGGATATGGAATGGTTGTTGTTTAGTGATGAGGGAACGGAGGGGGTTAAGGAATTTGGAAGGAGTACGGATTGGATGAAGAAACGATGGAGAGAGAGAATAGTTTGGGAGAAGGAGAAGTACGAAGAGAAAGGGGTGGAATGGAGGAATGTTTTTGGAGAAAGCAGGAAGTTAAGCGAAAGAACGGGGGATAAGAGGAAGAGGGATTTGGAGTTAGGAAGGTTGAGGATGAGGAAGAGGAGAAGATTGGAAAAGGAGAGAAAAAATGGTGGGGAGATTGAGGGAAGGGCAGTTTCACCCATTGCAAGTGGAACAACTCTTGGCGCTCAAGAAGGTAGAAGAAGAAAGGTTTTGGGAGTTATAAGTGGGAATGTGGGTAAAGGATATAGGAAGTTGTAGGGGTTTGATTGTGTTAGGGGATATGGGGTAGACATCTATATTAGATACAGAAAACCCGTAGTAGTATATAGTTAATATACTCGAAAAGTTTACAAAAAAAAAAAAAAAAAAAAAAAAAGAGTACTAGTACCAGTACTGGGAGTCTGGAAAAGGCATTGATCATTGTGCCTAAGTTGTTATCAGCAGGAGCGATACGGCCCGGCAGCCACTGCTTATACAACTGCGGCGTCATAATAGCCGACAGTGAAGGTGCTGGGCAGACCCTAGTTTGTGCCCCGTGCGCCACCTTGAATACGGTACGGTACCGGCTTTGGTACGGTACGGAACATGTTCGAGGGCCAATTGATGAGTGATTATATCATCAGAATTTAGCTCGGTAGGTTGGGAGAGATCATATTTACGGATAATCTTACCGGTTATATGATATCCGTAATTGCTTCGTTAAAAGTTTCGCTTTATTAGCTTGTCGGCTGAGGAGGTGATATTAGGGGGGGTAGGGTTTGTTTGTGCTTGATTGTTGGTGGAATGGCTCAATTTAGGGTATCAGCCAATGTAGCTATGGGGAACCAAGCGAAAGGCAAACTATTAGCATTACGGCTCATGAGTCCTCGAACCCGGGCTGAAGTGTTCGGGA
Organism: Tuber borchii; assembly: GCA_003070745.1. Taxonomy (NCBI): domain Eukaryota; kingdom Fungi; phylum Ascomycota; class Pezizomycetes; order Pezizales; family Tuberaceae; genus Tuber; species Tuber borchii. The sequence goes on from NESQ01000046.1 coordinate 272,011, forward strand.
TGGCTTTAGCTGGTCGGCTGGTCCCTGGGCAGTCTGGGCTATCGGATCGGTGCGAGGTCCCTCGCCGAGCGCGTCCGTCCTCTGCTGGCGCGTTCGCACAAGAGACTACCGCTGTATAGCAAGCATTGTCTTCGGTCTGGTAACTTAGCTTCTTCCCCTCTATTTTCCGCGCGAAAGAAATAGACCAATAATATCCTCGAACACAACCGAGCTCAACACCAAGGACCTCGGCCGCGATACCCCGGTGGCAACAGGCCGCCCCAACTCAACCAAACTAAAAACTGGTGTAGCTTCCCAGTTTGAAAGTGAAGACATGGCAGCAGATTCCCCTACCCCCGGAGCACCTCACAAAGACCCTTGGTTCCAAGAGATTTTAACTGGAATTACAAGAGCACTCCCTACCCTATCGCTCCCTGAAGGCTCAGCGCTGAGGGAAAAACTTTCGAATCCCGACGAAGGGGAGTTCACAGACAGTGAAACTACCACGGTAACCCTTCAACTCGAGATGTTAGCTATGATCTTAGGATTACAGCAACAGATTAAAACGCTAAGCGAGACCGTCACGAACCTTTCAAACAATGCCAGAGACCTCTCCACGAATGTGGCAGCATCCACGGCAAAAATCACACCACAAGTCAGCATCCTCAAAAGACAACAACCCATGTCCTATGCTGAGGCGGTGGCAACTCCTAGCGATAAACCAACGCCACAAACACCCAAAAAAGGAAGGAAGAGGACTGGCACGGTCGGACCCACACCTCCACAAAACCCGAAAAATAAGCAGACCAAGAATGCCAAGGCACCGGATGACGCGGCTGAAGCGGAGGGTGGGGGCCAGATAACCCCTACCGAGTTGCGCCCTAAGTCTCTTACAATAGCAAAAAGACGGATATACTCTACGAGATCCGAACCAGCCCCACTTCAAAACTCTTTAAGTTTGGAGCCCAAAATCAACATGGCGATTACGAAGAAGCTACGTGAATGCGGATGCACCGCACCCACCAACATGCAGATTCAAATCAACTCAACAACTGGGACGATTTCCCTGACCACGCCACCAAATGTGGAAGCGAAAGAATACGAAAACTACCTCAAGCCCATGACGGAAACCCTAAAAACGATGCTCCCAGAAGACTCGAGAAATTACGAAGAGTTTAGGAAAGCTCCGACCGAGACCCAGATAGTTATACACGGCCTCTCCCTCGAAGCTACTACCAACGATAGCGAAACCATGGCCTCAATTATGAAAGAGAGCCTGATGGTGTCACAACAAATCGAAGCATCCCAGGCGAGGTTCCTGCAAAAGGACCCAACGATAAGGGCCACCAAGAAATATACCTTGGTGGTGGTATCGATACCCTCAGAGCTAGTCGACCAAGTCATCCCCAACGTATTGGTTCACGGTAAATGGAAGAAAGCCGCAATCATGTGGCAAGCCAATCCCACGAAACAATGTCGCAAATGCTGCAAATACGGGCATCCAGAAGAAGGGTGCAAAGACAATAAATACACATGCCCTATTTGTGCCGGTGAATACAGACTAAAGGACCACAAATGCGCATCTCCTACGTGCCCGCAAAAAGGCGATAGGAAGGTAATTGCAGATTGTTGTCCGATAACTCCATCCAAATGTGCTGCATGCGGAGGGAACCACCCGGCTTACCACGCGAGCTGCCCTGTAAAGGTCAAAGCTAAAGAGGACGCCAAAAAACACTACAGCCAAATTAGAGGTCCCCGCTCTACAGAGGCAATGGATACCAGTAAAGAATAATGGTTGAATCAATTGATTCCGACCGCAACACTCCTTTAACAAAAATTTCAATAGTACAACATAATTGCCGAGGGAGCAATATGGTGTTTATAACTTTATTTTCGCTCATTAGGAATAGAAATGTTTCTTTTGTTTGTTTACAAGATGTACCGTTGTTTGACGGGGAACCTTTGAGGGCGCCCGGATTTCAAGTGTTGTTTCCTAATATGCCCGGTAGTAAAGTCAGGGTGGCAATTTATGCTAACCTGCTTACGCTTAAGGACTTTAGTTATTTATGTTTTACCCCTGCTGTTGATGTGTTTCATTTGTTATTGTCAAAGGCGGATGGAAGTAAGATAATAGGGGGGTTTGAAAAATTTTCTTTGATTAATACCTATAACAGGCAGGTGGACGGAGCCAATACGGTCCCCTCCACCGAGCTATTTAAGACGTTTCAACACCCCACTCTGATAGTAGGGGACCTCAATGTCCACACCCTTTACTCAGATCCGGAAAGGGACATAACATCTAGCGAGAGACGACGTGGGGAACAGTACTTTAGGGTGGCTGGACTACACGAATTTTCAATACTGAACGAACCGGACATTTACACCAGAACCCCGGATATACCGACACACAGGCCATCGGTAATCGATTATAGTTTAGCCAATAGGCAACTCTCGGACTATGTCGAAAACTGGAAGACCAACATACCACATACAGGCTCGGATCATATCGCGATAAACACCACTATTACCTCTAAACCTCACAGCATGGCAAGACCGGCTCCTAACTGGAACGAGATCAAGTGGAAGATTGATGGGAAACCTAACCTGGCAATCGAAGAGGACTTGAAGAGAATAATGGCGGACAGCGGTGAAGAAGGCATTACTACCCTCAGGTGGACACTACCGAATGAACCCGAAAAAGCAATCGAAAACTTCGAGTTCAACCTTTCGCTAATAATCCACACACTCAAAAAATATGCCCCTACGAAAAGGCCATGCAAATGGTCGAAGCCGTGGTGGACCCAGGAACTCACACAACTACGGAAAGACTTCTGTAGATTGGGTAGGATTGCTCGTAACGACCCAAGACAGAAAGAAACCGCCAAACAAGCGAAACGAAAGTACCAGAACGCGGTGAAAAGGTGTAAGGCTGCGCACTGGAGGGGCTTTCTTGAAAATGCGAAGAAAAACGATGTGTGGACGGCACATCAATTCACAAAAAAGAGGCTAGGATCATTGGTGCCAGGAGGCAGTAACTTTGCGTCAGCTACTGAACTCAACAACGCCATAATGCAACACTTCTTCCCACCCAACCCGAGACCTGTACCAATCCACAATCCGGAATTACAGAGCCTCGACCAATACGAAAAAGTTGACGCTATGGAAGTGTCACTTGCCTTAAGCAAGTGCAGCAACAAATCCGCCGCGGGACCTGACCAAGTACCTTATAGCGTATGGAAAGGCATTCATGGCATCAACCACGAAATTATCCCAGACTTACTGGACGATTTGTTCAGATGGTCAATACATCCACCAAACCTGAAGAGCGCACTAGGAATCCTCCTACCCAAGCCTGCCAAAAAGGATTACGAGGTTTTCGCGAGCTACAGAGTTATCGCCTTAATGCAGACTTTCTCAAAGATAGCCGAAAGGGTAATTAATCAGAGACTCATGAAATTTGCGAAATCGAACGGCCTGTACAAAGTCAACCAAACGGGCAGCCTACCACAGAGGGCGACGTTCGATGCAGGACTATCACTAAAACACTGGGTAAAGGAAGCACAAGCGGCTGGCCTGAAGGCAAGCACGATGTTTCTTGACATCAAAGGAGGATTCGACAATGTGGACCATCAGACCTTGCTGGAACGGCTAAGTGCCCGAAACGTTCCAAACTACATGGTCAAGTGGATATCCAACTTCATTTCATATCGGGAATGCGCTATGATCTTTCCGGGCTCGCCTAGAAAGATGTGCAACATCAATACCGGAATACCTCAGGGATCGCCCTTATCGCCCATACTCTTTGTGATATATGTGGCGCCACTCCATGGTATACCCGGACAAACACACGAATTCAGGTCGTCCTATGTGGACGACATCCAAATCACAGTTAGCTCTCCATCTTGGAAAAGGAACACTGAACTACTCGAAGAAGCTTATAGGCAAGTCCACGCTAAGGCCACCACCCTGAGCCTAAGTTTCTCAACTCACAAAACCGAATTGATGCACTGGCGTACCGAAAGGGAGCGGGCAGAGATCTGCGAGCACCCTATAGTGGTGGATGGAGAATGCATTCAACCGGCACGCAAATCTATAAATTGGCTTGGATTTCACTTTGACTCCAACATGGCCACATGGACACATTTTTCCAAAAGACTATCCCTAGCTCAAGCAGCCTTTGATCGCATCAAAAGGCTCTCTTCACCTGGGGGTAGACTCACACCTTACAGTGCGCGAAGAATGGCGAAAGGGATTATTATCCCCACACTATTGTACGGCGCAGAATTTCTCGACCCTAACAGAACAACAATACACAAAATGGAGGTCTTCCTGAACAGAGTCAAACGCTGGATCACGAACTGCTTCTATGAGACAAACACTAACGTACTGTCAGCTGAAGCTTGCCTGATGCCGATCGACCTTTACCTCGAACAGATACGCGACATGGCTACAGTCAGATGGGCCACGGTGCTACCCGAAAATAACATCGCTACGGCCATGCTACCGCCTGGCTTTCCGATTCAAGACACATACAGATACCCTACGAATAGGAGGCGAGCCTTCAGTAAGAGAGGGGGACTAAAACCAAAACAATGGAATTCCACTTCATTGACGTCGGTCCAAAGCATTCTGCCAGTTGACGGAATTGCACGAAGGGCCAGATTGATCTTCAGGGAGTGGCCCATCCCAAAGAAACTCAACCCATGGCGCCCCCCGGAGCTGGAAGAGTACAAGTACTACGAAGACACGCTCAAAAAAATCCGAGATGACGTCTACACCAAATGGAAGATGCGCAGCTACCCCGAATACTACGGTTACACACCGCCTTTCAGAACATGCTGGCGTTTTATGACAATACATAAGTTTGCCGCGGCCCGTCTTCATCAGATGAGGGCCGGCAAGAGCTACTTGAGGGCACACAAAGGCTGGAAGGACGCGGAGGCTGACCCAACTTGCCCGAGGTGCGGAAACGGAGAAGAAGATTTTACGCACGTGATAACCGAGTGCTCCTCGCTCGCTGACGCGAGAGAGGGCCACTCGAAGGATACATTTGATATCTCTGCCAAATCTATTGTGTGGAGCGAGAAGAAGAAAGGCTGGGATTTGATGAAAGTTTTGATTTCGTTTATTTCCTTGAATAAAATTAATTTTCCTTTGTGTACTGATGAATTTCCGTTTACAAGGGCGAGTCAGGTTCAGTCCTAACAAGACATGTTTAGGACAAAGCGCAGGGAATCCTTATGGGAAATTTTTCACGTTGATGATATGTTTTTACATTATTAGTTTGAGTTTTGATTTATTTCTTTTGTTGAGTTTTGATTTGGGTTTTTATTTGCCATGGGATGTTTCCCGAATGCAGCGGTTGTACCCTAGGAGATGCTTGTCATGTACCTAAAATCATACCACGGATTTAACAAAAAAAAAAAAAAAACGGTCTGGTAACTTATCGGTAACTGAGGATACGGTATTACAGTAGGGCATGGGGATCGAAGAGAGATCAATTCGCACCCGAGCCTAATGCTTTGGGGAGCGGACCCGATGGCGTGGGGAGGGGCCGCGTTCAGTGACTTCATGGGGTCCGTGGGTTTCCGGATTTGTTTTTGGACCCTATGATTGCCGAAGAAACTATAATAACCAGGCCATTTCGGTCTAGAGCCCGAAGTTGCTGGTATAGCACTAACTGTGCTATCCACCAGGTTTGTCATTGCCCGAGCGTTGATAGGTCTTGTTGACCGCAGCAGGCTCTTGGGCCTTATGAACCCAGTTTCCTATCTCGGGATCAGGATTGGCTCGAAATGGGATACAACTACCGTAGAGCAAGGACGTCGGGCCAACATCGGGCTGTTGTCATGGGTGAAGCATACCAGCGCTCTTGGTCATCCGCTAGGGCTCTGGAGTTTAAGTAAATAAAGGACTTCGTAAGAATGCCTTGTCTATGGAGAGGTTTCGCATTCAGGCCTTTCAAGGCGATGCTCAGACCTAGAGTTGAGATTTGGAATACCGGTAGTTTCGGGAGAAAATGCCCATTATAGTCCATTTATGGGGGAATTCTTCTAGACGCCCTTGCTTCGCGTCTCCGTTATGGGTTTGGATGGTATCCGGAAGGTCAAGTTCCTGGTAGAAGTATTTTGGTCCCTGCCAGTCTGTATAAGGAGAGCGCGGGCAAAAACGGTGACTCAGAGGAAGTTCACATTGGAGCGTTTTATGTTTCACAAAAAATACGAGGATAAACCACAGGCATTGTCAAGCTAAATCTCCGGGGCTTATACTTTTTATGTTATGCTGGGCTTTTGGGTAAGATAAGTTGGTGGTTTAGAAGGGTCACGACTAGGGGGCAATGTTTGCCACACCTTACCGTACTTATGATACCTACTACCCTCCAAACTTAGGCAGGGAAAAATTAGAACATAATATTATTACGGCGGCGGCCTGAGAATATCGAAAACATGGACCCTATTCCCGAATGAACCTGAGTAATGCTTGAGCCTTTGAGTTGGACAGACTGGAAGAGCGCCAAACCAGGTGCTGCACTACGGTGCAGGTAGAAAGCATCCTATATAATGCGTCTCTTTGTTTCCATCATGTTTTATCACTCATCTGCTGACAGGTCAGAGTTTAAGTTCACATCCCGGCTAAAAGGCATTCTGGATATAATATCATATATGAGCAATCGGTATCCCCCTCCTGGGGGGGGGGGGGGTAACCGCGCGGGTGTGTTATGGTCTGGGGACCAGGGGGTAGTCTCTCTTTTACTATTTCATCGAATGTCACTCGATTATGCTGATGCGGTATTGTGATTTCTGAGCGCGATAGGATATGGTGAGGGAACTCCCGACGTTTGGCGTGGCCATTAGACTCAATGCCCTGAACGTCACAGCGGGGGCTCCCCGTTGAAAAATTGCAAATAATAATCTCTACGGGGAAAAAAAACTTCATCCAAATAGCAGCGTGCGTTTCAGCAACTAGTTGGCAGGCGACATTAGCACACAAACAAGGGAGAAATTAGGAAGATTTCTTTCCTGTGAGAAGATTTTAAATTCAATAAAGGTAATCCAAACAAAGTAACTTGGCAGGAAATAGGTAGCAAGCGCCCGGATTATTATTCGTGAGCGGCCAAAATTTGGAAGCAATCCCAGCCGCAACAACAAGGCTTCAAGGGTAAAATTGCCTAGTAGCAGTCAGGGGAGACAACCGAAGTGGAATCAATCTCGGGAGGACGGGAGCTTAAAATACCGGGGAAGGTGAAATTAGAATAATTGTGCTCGTTACTGTACCCTTCATGCAGCCCCCAATAGTTGCTTCAGAACAATCTACAGGATTGGTAACAAACAGGTAATGGAGGGAAGCAAGGCAGGCACACACACACAAAGGTTGATCAGAGTTGACAACCGTAGACGATCAGTTGCTGTATTTACAAGCTAGAAACCTTGTGTATAGCAGCATTGGCTATATATTATATATAAACACCTAGAACTGATTACTAAATTCCGCTAAAAACCTGGAAGAACTCTTACTCTTACTTGAACGACCCCCTTTGGTATTAAATATTATTTTTTAAAGAAAAAACATGAGGCGAGATCTTCCTCCTCCTCCTCCTCCGATAGAACGATTTTGGCCTCTTTTCTGGGGGAGGGATGGAGGGAGGGAGGGGGGAGTATCATATTACCGATACTATCCCTTCACCTCGCTCAGAGTACCTGGATTATACAATTATCCTATTTTGGATTCATTCTTACTGTACTCCTCTGCTAAGGAGAAGAAAATATGAGGAGGGGAGGACAAGCAAAGCCCTGTTTTTTGGAGTATGATAACTACTTACTGTGCACAGTACAGTACAGTACAGGATATGGATCCTGCCAATGATAGGGAAAGCGACAACCGCTGAGCAGGATTCATGTACCATTGATGAGTTAGGATTCCTGCATGAAAGAATTTTATTAAGCTAGGTGGCAATCGTTTCTATCATACCCATTTATTCGGAACACTGTTATTTCCATTTCCATTTTTTCCCCGATTAAGTCAAGGCTTTGAATTGGTTAGTCTCCCCCCCCGAAAGCGATTGTAAGCCCGATTACTATTATAGTATCATACGGTATCGTAGCTTAGGTGGGTATTTGGTTTCCCTGAGATTCGGCATACCGGTAGTCTAACGGTGATTTCAAATCATGATTTGCAATCAGTCCCCCCCTGTGCCAACCAAACACGACAGCAATTTTCAATTTTATAATTTTCCAAATCATAATTTGGGGCTAAGTCTATGAGAAGGCGTCAAGATTCGTTATTAGCATTTACTGACAATATACTTACCGGTAGGGGTATCATACAAAAAACAAAAATGTAGTAGGCCTAAATATTCATATATGCACACACACACTTTGAAAATTAATTTCCCAAATCGTGATTTGAAAAGACTGCCGAGCTAAGGACCCCCCCTTAGTCAGTGGAGTGGAGTAGAGTGATTGTATTGTAGAGTGTAGCGAATTTACACAGATTCTGGTCAGGATATTCCAACTCCGAGCACCAACGGACCTCTGCTACACATTCTCCCTCGGGAAGGACCATATCGATGTAGAATAGCGGGCGCTTTCTAACAGCTCACTCATGACCGCTATGGGGACGCTAAGTATCACACTATAGTTGCAACTATTCACCAGATATATTCTAGCCAAGTTAGCGGTAGGGGCCTGGTGACCATCCGCGGTTGATGTTATAACACTACAGATATCAATTCGCCTGCCTGCCTGGGGTAATTTTTCCATTTTTTTTTTAATCCACTGGCCACTAACTGCTGAGTACGAAAACCCCCCCCTGCCCCAAAAGAGTGGCCACAGTAGGAGTATCATATCAATGCTGTTAGAAGGGAGGTTTGATCGGAGAAGGAAGCATTTTGAAGGGGGCTACAGCAGACTGCTTAATACCGTGAGACACCGGTACATTGTAGAATGCACAATAAGGGAGTACCCTGAGCGATATTCATGGTTTGTGGTGATACGATTTGGGGGCGTCGTGTCTGACTTTCAGGTCGGGAGTCGTAAATATGGAGAAAAATCTCTTGTTTAGGGGGGTATCGAGTGATCGACTGTGATTTGGCGTGATGGGGGGTTTCCCCGCCGGCGGTTATGCTTTCTTCGGAGAATTCTAGATATATCCCATGATGTGGTATATATCCTAGTATTGCAGACGCTCAGCCCTGGTTTGTAAAGGGGGCGGGGGAGTTGTAAGTCTCTAGGCTTTAATTTTTTCGGTCTGGGGATTCTGGGGCAAGGATAACTTTCGTGGCGTTTTTGCGGGGATGGGCTATCTACTGCTTGTGAATGGGGTTCTTCGTGGGGTGTGCTTTCTTGCTCTCGCGGGGGGGATCTGCCCCCGTGAGTGCAGCATAACTCATAGACTGAGATCCATTATACCCATCTTTCTCTCTCTTTCGGATATCAAAAACCCCTACCCAAACAGACTTCCCCAAGACCCTCCTCCACCACTACACTCCCACTCCTTCTTACTCCCCTCCCTCCTAATATCTTCCACAAGCCTCTCCAACGCCCTTCCTTTCATCCTCTCGTCCCCAGCCTCAACCCTCCACTCAAGCACACCCTCCCCCGCACAAAAACCATTATCGTCGGTACTTTGCGGACCTATCACCACCCTCGTTCGTATCAGTCCCGCCCAGAATGGGAAGGGAGGAGAAGGTGAAAGGTGCACTGTATCGCGGCCCCAACTCCCCCATATCCCCTGGCGCACTCAATTCCATTTCTGCCAGGCCTAACTTTTCATTCGAGTTCTCTACTGGGCGCCATAGGAGTGGCTTCACAGCACAGCAAGTTGGGCAGTAGCTTGTTACCTAGTAGGTGATTAGCGGCATGGAAGAGATGGTGTGTGTCAGGAGGAGGGGTGGGAGATCAGTCGAGTGGACGCTAGAGTTTGTTGGTTTAAAAAGGAAATGAGGTAGTGCTGGAGGAACCGCGTACCGGTGGTGGGTCCATGGCTGGAAGTGTGCTTGGGGTGTGGAAGTTGGTGACGTGAGGGTGGAGCGGGGGCGTAGGGTGCGAGTTTGGAGGAGGAGAGTGATTAAGAAGTTGTAGTCGGGTGGCATCGGATTTGGGGGTGCTCCGGGGTACCGGGTTGAAAGATATATAAATAGAAGTGAAGGAAGGAACACGAACGCTCAAGAATGAATAAACGGAAGCCAGAACAATTCCTTATTACATGCAAAACTAGCGTTACTTTTGAAAGATACGAGATCAATGAACCCCTCCTTTCATCCCACTCTCACCGGAATTAAAACTCGGGCCTCCAAAATAAACGCCAGAAAAAAAAAACCATCACCACCAACTAAACCAAACACCAAGAGGCGCCCACCACCCCCAACGTACGCTCTCACCGAACATTGACAACGCCCAAAACCCCGACTAAATATAACCCAGCCCAACCCAACCTAGCCTCAAAGTACTCTCCACATCCCTAATTCCTACGAACCAGAGGGGAAGAAAAAAAATTCACAGAGAACATATCGTGAGGCATTTCTTGATGAATCGGACCCACTACCGCTGGAGGGTATAAGAAGCGCCACGGCAAAAACACGAGAAAGCTAAAAAAAAAAAAAAAAAAGGGAAAAAAAGAAACAGCGAGGTCAAGAGATGGCAAGAAAAATGAAGGTATGAGGAAATTTTAGAGCTACCATCCAGGGCTATCCATAGACGGCTCCATCTACAGAATAATAATTGGAGTGAAAACTTAAACTTCCATCCCTTCGAAAAAGCCATCATCGTAGTTGTCGTCGCCCCAGATGCTCTTGCTCTCGATGAAATCGTCGTTAAAGTCTTCGCCTTCGCTCTCATCCCATCCGTCAGATCCGACTCTGCTATTTCTGCCCCATCCGGCAAGACTCCTCTCAAGTGGGGAGTGATTCAAGGTGCTCAACCCCCTGAGGTAGAGGTAACAAACCCTCTTCTTATGCTTGTTGAAGAAGAAGAGGTTAGTAGACCAAATGAGCCCTTCGTCACCATACGGATCGTTGGAGACATCATCAGGAGAATAGGCATAAATATTGCAATTCAAGAGATCCATCTCCTTATCGATTGTCTCCCACATCTTGGGAAGCTCCCTGGAGATGTTGACGCCTAGATTGAACAAAGTTGTATTAAAATTGTTCATAACAGACCTAATATGACGCTCGCGACGGAAATCCGACGGGCGGAGCGTGGTAGAAAAATCATAGTCAGGATGAGACGCGTTAAGAGTAGCAATCAAGTAAGCGAAAGTGCGTCTAGCAGAAATCTGATCCAAAGGTCCAAACGGGGAATGCAGGGTTTGGTAAACAGCGGCAGACTGGTACTTGCTAGCGCTGTCAGAACCATGGTTAGGGGGAGATAAGGACTCCGATAGACGGAGGTCGGCTTCATAGCGAGTGCTGATAGTTTCGCAGATGTTCTTGTAAAGCTTCTTGTCAGCCCCTGCGGCCTGAATTGACTCGCAAAAGCGATTATTAGCTTGAGCTGCTGCAGTCGAATAATTTCATGGGCTGGAGTTGAGGACCTTGGTGGTGTAGATGTCCACACCGCCAACGACACGACAATCAGGAGTGTCGAAGACGAGAGCACGATTGATCGAATCAAGTTCGCGAAGAGGTAGGAACTAAGTCGAGGGCGATACAACATCAGCGATCAAGCTCGGATAAAAAATAAGCCGAAAACGCACAATAGCCAGGGGGGGTTTTAGTGCGTCCTATCGCAGGGATCGCAGCTTACCTTCATGGCTCCGATCGGTGGGTTGGTATCGGCGAGAGATGTATTTGAGGAGTCGCCGGTGAGGTGAAGGAGTTACCGAAAGTGAAGCTTGATATGAATTTCGGATTAAACTCTCTCGAGGTTTGTTTGTTCGTTATCCAAAGGAAGTAGGGTTGTGAGGTGAGAAACGGCCAGACAGAGGGAGATTTGCCAGGTCAGAATAACTTGCGCGGATGCGACCACTACCCTATTGCTCCCCGTTTCCTCGATTCCTTGTTTGATTCGACAAACAGACAATGCAGAGCACGAGTAGGTAATTAAAGCCAAAGGGTTCACCGATCTGTTAGGACCGGGTTACTTTAGCAACGGACGAGCGTGCTAGCGACGGGCGACATGATTTGATGATGTTCAGTGACCCTATTCGGGGTGTTTTCTGGTGGGTTCAGGAGGGAGAAAGAAGAGGAGTGAAAGAGCCGAGAGAGTATGGTGGGTGACCATAAGCAGCTGAGAACGATTGCTCTGGCCGAAAATGGCCACAACACGACAGGATGACCTCAGGTCATGTAGCGTATTATAGAGTACGTGAAGGGTTCAAATAGGAACGGGTCTGGGCCAGGATTATTATAGTTAGACAATACCCGGGGCATTGCAGGAAAGGGCAAAGTTTGGATGGCAGGGCGAGGAACAGGAGAGCCAATCGATTGGCAACAATAAAAAAGGTGGGCATTACAGGGCGTCATTAACCTGGAGCAGTTGTACCAAGTGATCATCCATGATTCGGAATCTGCGGATTTTAACAAGAGCGTACTGTAGAAGGCCAAATTGAGGCTAGGCTACCGTACTTGGAAGGATGCTGAGAACGATGGGATAGCGAGAACCAACATCTCCCTCAGAGAAGGTACCGGTATCGTATCTAACTGGATTGGAGAAGGTAGTGATACTTGTAGGATATGTTCAATCTAGAAGTTCACTTAGAAAAGGGCCCAGGCCCACATTTACAATGTTTTACAATGTTTTTATTTTCACTTAATAAACAAGCCACTATTCGGTACCTTTTATCACTTATATACCTTGGGGCCAAGTACTATAGCTTCGGCTTTCTGTAGAAAACACTCCTTCGCCGTACCACAATTTTATGCCAAAGGCTTGTATGTGGGAGTGGTGAACTACCGGCATCATTGTCTCGAGTACTATTTGGCGCATTCCCCCGCGAATAGACCCCTGAGCCCCGGCGCCAGTCCGAACGAACTTCGAGAGTTTGTCTCCTTATCCACATATTTGGTGCAGGTGCAGGTACAGTACCGGTGCTGTAGATAAACAAAATAAAGATGAAAAGGCAATACTATGCTCGCAGGCGATGTAGTGATACATTTGGGGATTAGTAGGAAGGTCGTATTAAAAGAGGGAATGTCAGAGGGAAAGCACCATGCCGGCACCTGTCGCCTTGACTACCAGTACGATGACAAGAATCACCGGACGTGTTCTGCCAGCAAAAGAAACACACCTACATGCAGAATTTGAAAATGATAACCATGACATCTCCTACTCGAGTAGGCGGGTAAGATATTGAAAATGTTATGCTGGCCCTGGGGGCATGGATGGCTAAGAGATTTTAGAATAACAACGGAGTATTTCCTACTAGTAAAAGTGTGGTTATGTAGCTAATCCTGCACATCTGCGAAATTTATTATATTGTTTACAAAGAGCTGCTTACTAACCGCCGTCTCAAGCTGATAGGGATGGCAGAACATTCTCAATATCTTGTCGGTGCCGGGGATAGACAAGCAGGTTAAACTTGCTAATCACAAATACAATATTTCTCTTTGCAGCCGATGCCTGTGGGTGTTCAATTATTTTTGATGGGTGACAATAATAACTTACCGGTATTGTTATCGTTCTGATTATGGACTGTAGGCCTAACACGGCTCTAGATCCAGAACTCAGAGCACGTCATGCAGGACACCTGCTTATGCGGCCGAGTTACCGGGACCCAGACGAAGAAATTGATCAGCAGGCCAATCAAAAGGGTACTCGATATCTTTGCTCTCTGGTTGACTGGCAGATGACTAAGGTCGCCATAATGGGCGACCTCGAGCACGGTATGATACATGTATGTCAGTCACGTGCCTTATATGATGGACACTCAACAAGAAAGGTTCACCAAAATTTTCCTTATCAGACCCACGCAACGAATATCTATCGGCAGCACTAGTACTAGTATTCGGGCGGTCGAGTCGAAGCCGGATACCCTCATCTAGTAGTAATCGGCGAGCCAATGAGCGTGCAGTCCAAAGGATGCCAAGCAGAGTCATGTCACTGGATATACGGGAGAAAAAGCTAGCTTCATATCATTCTCGCTACTAGCCAACCTGCATATCCATCCACGTTCAGATCTTCCTCGGGCGGTTATTGACGACATCGAGCATTTCCCAAGAACCTTTAGAGGGTTATTATCCATTGGGAGTAATAATTTTCAATGGATAGAGAGTGATATGTGGGTATGTGATGTGATGGCCACTTCAGTGTAGGGGAAGGTATCATACATTAGTCGTTGCTCATGTTCTGAATCTCTATGTACTGTACTTGAAGGTGAATAATACTGGTATGTTTCTGGACATACCTAATCCTGCACGTTTATTATCTCGCCGGTCACTGCTATGAGGGTGCCGGCTTCAAATCGGCACAGATACCTCTTCCTCCTTCCCTAAAAGTTGGATTGTGGTTACGGGCAGCCGAGTCAACAGGAGGACAAGGAGGCCAAACCGCTACACATTAAGCAGATAGCGAAGGGCGGTTTGGCGCCTTCCTTAGAGCGAGCCTAGATTTTAGGAAAAGATATCGGTACGCTAAATCACGCTCCTTGTGCGTCATAGGAGCCAAGTGGAAATTATATAAGGATTCGGCCTCCACATCCCCCTCCCTATCTTTCACCTCACCCCCGAGTCCTACATTCTATCCAAAAACCATCTTACACACGAAATTTGTGCCCAAAGCCAAAAATGCAGGTAAGTGTTAGCCTTCTCCTCCGTTTGTACCGATCCCAGAGAATATTCTAAGAAACTATGCTGACTGACTTCGTTACACGCGCATATTGTAGCCAATCCAAGTGTTCTGGGTGCTCGATGTTTTTGTCTTCCATCCCCCTATGGAACCAACTCCCGGGTCCCAGCGGAATAGGGAAGGGGTACCTGATCACTAAGAGGCAAAGTTTTGTGGGGCTGGGGGCAGAACTATGGCGATGGGAGAGTATAAAGACTGTAAATTCTGTGGCTCCTCATAGCACAATGCTTTGATTTTGTCTGGTGCCTCCAACTGTGTACTTAGGGGTTATCAAAAAGCGGAAAACTATTTCTGCTGATCCCATACAACTCCCTATAGAGACAAGGGTTATGTTTTCCGGCTTTTAATGACCCTGCCCGAGCACATTAGTCTAAGTAGCAAACAATCTCCGAAAAGAGCTGCTACATACGGGTACATCCCCTCGACTGTATTTGTTGCTTTTAGTTCCCTAGAATACTCCACAATTAGGAATAGTTCGGGTGTCTCTACGGCGGAGATATTTTCTACTGGTCAGGTCATAGCAAGAGCTTTGTGACTATGCTACCTTTGGTAAAGATCTGAGGCTAACCTATGCCATTAGCTACCCTAAAAAGCTGCGAAATCTGCACACAGATTACCGGTAGGGGATAGTAGTGATTGCATATCCGATAATGGGCCCATACAGGGTAGCACAATTAATGATCGAATATATCATACTACAAAAAAAGAAAACCATTTTACACAATTAATTTTGGTACCTGTACATGACCTGGAAAGCCATCCCGTACGCATATAACATGTATCCTACCCTTGAAACCATTGTCTCCATTATGAGGCATGCCCTTGGAAGTCCCCCCATGAAAAGACCGGCGAACCCCAGCCTGAGAAAGAGCTTTCCAAGTCCTCACAAGTCTCTTCTACGATTTACAGAATCACATCGCTCAGGCTGGCGCGCTGGAGACGTCAATTTATTGGCCCAGCGATCGCTACTACAAGATGAGGGTGTCCAGCTTCAATTCGGCCACAAAAGTGCAATACTCCGCCAGCACCTTCAACTCCGACTCCACATTAGGACAAGATAAAATCATTCGATGTTCGCCCAAAGCCCCTATCACCGTTACTCGACCATGGCCCTGCGGTATCCAAAGACCGTCTTATCAAAACTACCGCCAGGTACATTATGGTCAGCACTAAGAAAAGAACTCCGATGTCACCAGCCTACCCAAAAATACACTCCTCCACCATATCGAGCCCCTACCAGCGCTAGAATGTCTGATATCGATTCCCCATCTCCATTTCAAGCTCTTTTTTATTACCCTCAAGACATTAGCGACATTTTTATCAAGTCCATTATTCATCGACTATCACTCGTGATTTTGATTCATCGTTTCCATAGTTAACAATCCCCCCGCGCTCGAGTAGTATTATATCCCGAGCTCCCGATACTATCTAGACTGATCAACGAGAGATGATAGGTCCCGCTTCCCAGACTGAATCGTGATAAGTAGCTATATACACTCCTCTAATGAGTCCCCTCTGTAATATACATCCCTGAGAGATTAAGCTGTACCTTGATTATAGCATAATCAGGTCCTTATGGCAATACTCTGAATACCAAATATACCGGGACTAACGCTCAGGAGTTCCTCCATTATATCATCCCCGTCAGACAATATAGGTTACGGTATGACGCGGGTGTGGGTAGAATTTGCACACATCCAATCTCCGACCAGCTCCTCGAGAGAACTCTTGAGGATACAGCGCTTCATGGAAAGGTGGGAGTATTTGCACTAAATAGGGAGTTCCTCACACAGACCTTGTAGCCTGTTATTAGTTGCGTGGATTTTTCTCAATGGACTGTCGATAGGCACATTTTGACATAAGAGTCTTCATCTCTAGTCACATCCGCAAGACCTAGATTCTCCTCGCAGCCACTCGGGAAATTGTCGGGGTTTTATCCCCTCTGTAAAGCTTAAAAGAGAAAAAATATTAAATATAAAAAAAGCCACCTATAGTTCCTGTCAGTGTGGTCAAACCAAGGCATTTATAACTTTCTCATGGCGCTGGCCCTCAGGTCGGACCGGGGCACTACGAAATGCTGAGGTGTTGACAAGCATTTACCAGCGAGAGGTTGTGATCCGGCTAGGAAGGCAGACCCATCGATGCGGCTGCAGCTAATTCAATATATTTTATCCTAGCTAAGCCAGTCCTGCAGAAAACCATAACCATTCAACTTAGCCAGCTTCTGGCTGGAAGGTACCACTAATTTTACTTATGGAGGGAGCCCGATGGGATCTATCCTCCAGCCCTATTATCAAATTACCCATATAGGCTGTGGTGCTATACTGTACGATGCCCTCAGAGAAAAGTCCTATTCAAGTCAGAGCCCCCAGCACAATGAGATGTCAGCACGCTCATTCAACAATGACATTATATTAGCAGCTCACATCTAGAAGGAAGCGAAGAACAATCCCCGTGAACACCTACAATCTCAGATTTATCATTATTGAAAGCGATAAATACGGTGAGTTAGCGCCCGAGAGGCAGGAGAGATGGATGTATAGCACGGCACTGTAGATACCCATACCAGTATCCGGTTGCGCGCGGGCGACACGATCTTCTGCACTGAATCCGGAGGATTAACAGCCTCAGGCCAAATATCAGACTATCATACACGGTTGCAATCGATCATTGAGGTCTTGTACTGCACATGATACTCGAATATGCCCAAGAAATGAAATGAAATGGTTACGCTGGGCTGACATGAGGTCCTGTCATATATGCATTTTACAATGAACCCTTATCCACGATCTCATAGTCACTCACCTATCCCACATGGCTACCACCACCACCACCACCACCAGCCAAAAGTGTTTGCGATTAGTGACATGTTTAATTGTTATCCCTCGGGAGGGGCACTGGTGGGCAAAGCCAGGGAGTTGATATAATACAACCCGAACTTCACCCTCATAGCTATTCATAACTACCCAACGATGGGGAATATGTGTGGGGGTCAGATTGAAGGAGCAAAAACCCTCTCTTGTCCACAATTGACACTCTATATACACACCTTTTCCCCAGGGAACCGCTCCTAGATGTTGCTAAATCACCCATCGGGAAACCCCCCATGCACGAAAATCAGAAAGATTTTAGTCAGGGACTAAGTCCTATTGATGATATGTGCAGCTTGTTTTAAATAGTGAAGGAATACAATTATTATACTCCCCCATGCCTAACATTTCCTTCAAGTCCAGGGCGATTTCCTCCCAGTTTACATATAGGATCCAATTCTTTTTCCCCCTCTCCGCGTGTTGCTAAGCTGAGATAAGTTAAGGGGCAACAGATAAGGTGAGCACTGGTAAGGGAAACACCGGCACTATAGTAGAAAGTAATGTTTGGCCGGCAACTCGAAGGTGATCTGAGAGCTCCGCTTTCCCGGGGCTTAATAACAAATCCAGAACATCTCACTAACACTTCTACCTACCAGTAGTAGCTATATCCACCCCCCGCAAAATCCCAATCCACTCAACCCCTTGCCTCATTTTTAACACTCTCAATCACTTGGTTTTTCTTTTCTTCAGTACAGTATTTTCCCTCCTCCTCTTCCTCTCCCCCGCCTCCTCCCCCTCCTCGCTGCTCCTCCTTCCCCCACTCACTCTCTCAACCTTGCGTAAACACACGGCATGACATGACATGACATGGCAACACTCTTCAACTAGCGAGGCCCCATTCGAGACCTCGAGGGTCGGCACTTGTTCCTATAGGCATT
This sequence comes from Tuber borchii, assembly GCA_003070745.1. Classification (NCBI taxonomy): domain Eukaryota; kingdom Fungi; phylum Ascomycota; class Pezizomycetes; order Pezizales; family Tuberaceae; genus Tuber; species Tuber borchii. Next base: position 290,521 of record NESQ01000046.1, read on the forward strand.
AGCTCACTATAGTGTTTGGCTCACTATATTGTTTTTCCTCATTCAGGTAAAATTTCCCCTCTTTCCCTTTACCTGTGCCCCCATCCCCTCCCTAAAGTCGCCGGGGTTTTCTTTTTTTTTTTTTTTTTTGGTAGGCGTTTAATTATTTCCAGTTCTCACTAGAAGATCCGCAAAGCACCGGCATCCAGACATCAGGATGCTAACAGCTGGTGGTTTACCCCAAAATACAAGGATCTTAGCATCCCCATTTCCGGAGACAGTGCTTTACGAATTGGCGGGTATCTGGTACAATACCAAGCTTGACACGCCCAACTACCCACCATCAAAAGGTACAGGTAAACAGTGGATGCTAGCACTCGAGTGCACAGCGTAAGCACCGTGCCCTCCGAGCTTGCCGTGACGTGTCCAGTGGCGCTCCCTCAGGCCTACGACACCCACCGATGTCGTATCGCAAGGTTCAAGCTTGCACGTGTGTGCTACCGAAGGAGGGATGCACTCGTACTGGCACAAGGTGCAATACTGGTAGTCGGAGAGCAGGGGTAAGTTGGAGGCGAGGGTTAGCCACCAAGTGCCGGTAGTAGGTATAATAAGCTTTAATCAACCATTCCTACAGCACCACACCGGTACAGTTTGTTGTTTCAGAGCAGCCTTACGAGTACTGTACTCGAGTACCAGTGTTGTGGTGGTAATAACGGTGTTGTGTACGAGTCTTGGTCCTTTTTGAAGGCTAGGATATTGCGGCAAGCACGGAGTGGATAAAATAGAGTGGAATGTTTCACAGGGTTATATAGATGGGAGACGGATAAGATAATCGAAGAGAGTACCGGTAGAGGGTTATTGTCGTTTGACTTGCTATATCTGGATAACGGTTGTACGACGCAGTGCGGCGTGGTACCGTACAACACTCGCTATCCTGACTTGAATTAACGTGGCCCGAACTCCCGAGTGCTCCGGTAACAGACGGACAGTGTTCCTTTTTGGTACAGTACCGCAGGATGTATTGTCGGTCAGATATAAGTTAAGCCCTATACTAGTACTAGAACTTGTGCTTTTAGAATAGCCTTTCCTGAATCATGCAGCGCACGGTATTCCAGTGAACGACTTAGTCGTCTACCAGCAGCACATGCGCACTAGAATTAGCTCTTACACAGTCTGTAAAAGCGCAGGACAAGATAGCAGAACACCTGAGGTCACGGTGCTCTAAGAACGACTCTACGGAGGCGAGTAAGTCAGCCAACCCCCGTACCGTACCGCACCGCACCGTATGCACAGAGTACTCGAGTCTAGTGCATATCACGAGAGCGATACATCATACACGAGAAAGGCCCGTCCAATAAAAAGCCTCTCTCTAAATTGCAAACACTCCCTCTTGCCACTGCGCTACCTTCCTTCCTTCCATTGCCGATTTTCACTTATACCCCGGCCAACGAATCACCAAGAAGCGTAGAGTGAACACAGCTAAGGAGAGTGGGTACTTGTACAAAGCGACGCACTACAGACGTGTCGATAACCTATTACTGTCACACTTGGCAAGAGCATCCCAACCATTCATCCCTCCTACCGTACTCGAGTACCAACCAATCATCCCTATCACGCCGCCTCTCAAAGAATCACTCGTCTTTGATTTCTTTTTTTCTTCCTTGCTCTCTCTTTCTTGTCGTCCAGGGCATACCGGCACAGCGGAGGGCTAGCATGTGAATACCAGCGTCCGCTATGCCCTGACGGTACCTGCATCAACAAAGGCCAGTATCTTGGGTAGTGGACGGGAAGGTTTGATTTTCTGTCTGCTGTCTACTGTCTGGTTGTCTGCTTGTGTATTGTTTGCTCAGTAGACGAGGCCACAAGCCACTCGGACACCCCTAGCTCGGACAGCTAAACTCGAACAGGAAACTTTCCCATGGTTCACTTACCGTAGTGAGCTTGATGAAGGTTTCAAGTGAAGAGATCAGCGGGTTATTCCCTCATAAAAAATTAACCAATCAGCATCGGTCCAAGTGGCTTGTGGTTTCGTCTAAATTTACGCGATAGCAAGGTAAGGGTTTGGTTACTAATGCTTGTGGTTAATCCCCATGTTGATCCGTGCTTTTGCACTCGAGTGCTGTAGCTGTCTAGCTAGCTATTACTTCCCAGAATGTGGCAAAAGCGTGGTGCCGCAAAGTAACGATACCCCTCGCTCGCACCATGAGAACAATATACCGGTAGAGTACTCAAGTAAAGGATAGTCCACAGGCATTAGAAGTGTAAACCCAATTGTCAAGGCAAACCTAGTAGTACTCGCAATGTCGAAGCGTTTTTAAAAGGACTGCTATCGCATACCGCCAAAATTTAGCGCTTTTTCTCGAATCTAGGCGGTCTACAATAGCAGTCCTTTTTAAAAACGCTTCGACATTGCGAGTACACTGATGCCATAGGAAGAACTAGCGTTTTTTCTTGCCCCCTACCTACGGCACTCTACTGCGATGTGCTGGACGAATAACACCAGTACCAGTACATAACCGTTCGCTTCGGGATTCCTTTTCGCCCTGTCCTGCGCAGTGCTGTATAGTCTACTTTTAAGGGTGGAGCCGACTAGACGTGAGCTGTACACTATACCGGTACCCTACTGACCATCCTTGCTTATTCATACTTTTCTTCTTACCCGTTTGCTTGTTCGCATAGCTTTTCCTTTCTTTCTTTCTTTCGTCCCTTGCTGGCATGTACTGTACGAGTACATGCAACTTTCGGATGTCCGCCCAGAGCACCGGGCCCACTCTTCAAACCGTATCATAAAAGCTCTTGAAATCCATCTCAGGCAGCCCTGTAATCTTCCAATTCAGGGACATGAGGCTCTTTGGAAGGATTAGCCCTCTCCTAACATGGTATAAGATCAGCCCGCTAGATCTCATTAACTCCTTTTCGCAATTCCTTAAACCTGCCAAACTAAGCCTATCCTGAGTTGGCACATCGATTCCCGCTAATGGCGAATTTTGAGAGATTTTACGATGCACTCGAGTACAGTTACTGGTATAGGCCAAAACCAGCAGTGGCAAGCCAGCCTATCAAAATGAGAAATCCAATAGAACTGGTCGTCTTTTTCTCCATTAGAGTTCGAGGTAAAAAGTTCTGGAATGCTGGGCTAGGGCATGACACCAAAGCTACGAGTACACCAATACGTTCACATTTCTAGCAAGCCCCAAACACCTAAAACAATGTGACCTTATTCTGTCCCCCGGTATACTAGCACTTGTATGTAGTGTACTGTACAGCGAACAAAAGCCAGACGGGCTGAAGTGTAGGTAGCAGATGGCAACGATAAGATAGTCCACGGTTTGGCTATCACATTATATCAACCGGCACACAAATACAGTACTACGAATCTAGTACAGTAACTACCGTACCCGTAGCCTACCGCAGACAGAAAGGGTCTACAGTAGGAATACCCACAATCCGGCTACCGGTGCCGCTACCTTGACCTCCCTCCCTCTCTCCTTTCTCCCTGTCAAGCCATCATCCAATTATCACCACTACCAGCGTATCCGTTCCCCCACCCCCACTCCATCAAAAAGCCAGGTTGGAAATGATTACCTAGGCTAAACCCGCAGAACCTCCGGAAGTACATGCTATAATATTATTATATACTTTACTCGATGAAAAAAGCCTTGAATTCAATTGATCCTGACATCCCCTCCTGCCCTTCCCCCATATCCCCGCGGGGCCATCGGACATGGTGCAGGTACCATAGCCTAGGCAGGTAGGTACTTGTAGGGCAGGTGGGGTGAGCCGTTTGTCCCTTTACTTCATTTCCCATCCAATGGTTTCTTTTCCACGATTTCAGCCTTGGGAGCCTGGAGAGCGAATGGGGGAGGGGGGGCTCCCCCATCTGCCGTTGGGATCTGCAGTCAAAGAAAAGGTTTGCTTTGGTTCAGGGCAGAGGGGAGCTGGATGAATGGATGGATTGGCTAGACCTTGTTCCTGCATATGCATGGTAAAGTGCTAGTACTGTAACTAGGCCGTTAACCTCCCTTCCTTCCCTCATTAACTAGAGATACCGGTACAGGCAGAACTGGTATTTACCCCATATACTAGACTATATAATTTATAGATCGAATTTGCCGAGGGGTTTACTCTCAGCTCATGTACTGTACGCGTACGGCAGAAGCTCAATGCACCATCTACGAGTTATCATACTGTAGAAGGTTACTGGTACTCTTATTCACCAACAGTCGCAACGATTAATAGGCAAATCTCTAGCCTACTAGTGATTCATTGGACCCGCGCGATAACTCAACCACCAGTGAAAACCCCGCGCTCACACACAATACGGGTGTGCAAATATCTCGGGAACGCTTTCTATTATCAGCTGGGTTTAGTTGTAGCATTTTTCCATCTGTCTAGACTTACTGAACGAATACCGGTATCCCATCCAACACCTCCGTAAGCAAAAAAAAAAAAAAATGAGAGAGCAAGAAAAATAAACAACAATAACCTTAACTTAACTCGACCCCTCATGCGCAACGCAGCGCAAACAGAGGGAGATAGGGAAATCACAGAGCCTACATGGTGAATTATTTCGCGAAATTCCCTCATCTCTCGAGTCCTGTTCCTGCATGAAGTGGATGGGTTAGCCAGAGGGCGTTCCTGGCAGCTGGGACGCAGTTCGGTAATCGATTGATTATCCCGCCGCTGAAGAGTTTTTTTTTTTTTACTCGTTGTTTTTGGCTTGCAGGAAAGAAAGAGCTTATCGGTGGCTTCCGCCCGATGATCTTCTTAATGGTGCTGGTACTTGTAGTGGGTGGGTGGGAGGTATTTCGTCATCTCCGTTACTAGTACGAGTGCGCCGTGCTGTGCTCGTACACTTTCGATCACTCGGCTAGGGTTTTTTTACACTAGCACCTCCCTTTGTGCTATGATGGGACGTTGGAATTCCCCCTCCGGGCGACGTGAGCGCAGAGCACCGCAAATTCAGCCCTTGGTTGGGGTAAAACAAAAGGCATATACAGTACAAGTACCGGTGCTCGAGAATAGAGCGCCTTACTGGGGGAGACACCTGCGACGTCCCAGAGCATTCATCTTCCGTCGTACTCGAGTATTCGAGTTTTTACGGTACCACACTATAAACGGAACGGAAGGAAGGAAGGAAGGAAAAGGCAATGGCGGGCTTCTTTCTGCTTCTCTGGTCTCATGTTGTACGTGTACTCTGACATTACGCCTGCGATGCATGCCTATCTGAGTTCCACTCGGGCACGGTACGATTGGCGAAATTTTGTTTCTCCCCCGCTCCGTACCGCCTATATCTCGACACGTCTGCGCTTACCTGTTAAAACCGGCATACACTCCGGAGCCGGAATACTAGGCACATTCACTCATTTACCGTACCGGTAATTAATCGCTAGGGAGATTATTTCATTCGTGCGCTTCGTCAGGAAGATTGAGGGATATCATGATGGACTCAGTTTGATTCGCGCGCGTTGTTCTGGCATCGTTGCTGAGAGTGCGATGCCAACGTGGAAGGATCCTGGAGAGGAATCAATCGAGGCATGTGGTTATCCGTAGAGCGAATACCGGTACTATAGTAATACCAGCTCACTCAATAGTACCAGTATTTCTGGACTTCTGGAATATCATTGGAGGGCTAGAGTTTTCATACTCACGACAATTGTTGGGGGCTAAATACTTCTTTTTATCTCTCTCTTCAAGATTCTAATGACAAGTGACTTCTCCCCTTTTCTACTGGCTGTGGTTACTTCTTTCAGCTCCCCGGCACGTGCCGACATCTCCTCTACCGAAACGGCATAATAAGTCTTGGCTTTAAAAGTTTTTTTTTCACATTTCGCCCCATCCTTCCATTCAGTTGGCTGGTGAGGGATTGTAGAGACTAATTGAGACTTGAGATGCCATACCGTAGATTGCGCCTTGCCCATATATCCTTTGCAGTGCTTTGGAGAATACTGGTAACCTTCATCTCGGTGGCTTCGGAGGTATTTTTTTCAAATAGACGTTCTTCCCCCCACGTGCATCGGGTTAAATACACCAGTATCATACGCTGTGCCCTGAGGGGGCTAAAAGCGCGGTGCAACCGAATGAGTGAAAGCAGTAGATGATATATCGATAATAATTTCGTGCTGTAAGTTCTTGTACCCGATTGGGCTCTAGTGGAGGGCATTCCTGGGACGAGAGGGGAAAAGGGTACGAGACATTGGTGTGGATCACTTTTCGGTAAGTGGAGCTGGTTTCAAGAAAAATTTAATGAACAGGGCAAGCAGGAGGACAATCGTCATTTTAGCTTAGTCGTAATCGGCTTTAGCTTGGGGTTGCGAGGCCTGTGGTCAGGATATCAGAGATGGGAAGCAAGCTGCACTCGAGTAATACCGGTACTGCACTGGCATTCACGGCAGCTGCCAGCAAGTGACAAAGGAGATGGAGCAGCGAGAATAAAAGGGTGCCATTTTTTTCTGACGGTTTCCATAGCAACAGATTCTGCTGCAATGATGGAAAAGAGAAGGAAGGCTGTGCCAGAACTAGAGCAGAAATGCGGGCTCCTCTCATTAGATTTAATTGCACAGGCAGCAGAATGCTGTCCGTGCAATTAAATCTAATGAGAGGAGCCCGGAACCTTTCCGATCTTGTTGAGCTTTGAGGGGGCGAGGCACCCCATAGGAATCTCGTTGTGAGAGGTCCGAGTGATATTTTTTTCTCGGAAAACTCTAAGAATGCCCTCTCAAGCGGCGACAAGAGTCGAATATATCCCACAAAACTAGAATGCCACCCTCAGAATGTTTGTATAGGTACTTTTGCATAACAATCGCCCTATTACTTGCGGGCACTGGTACTCTGCTTAGTTGATCTAATCTTGAGCGAGCGCCAACCTCTGGGAGACCAACATCGCCACTCACCAAACCCGGTACCAGTGACCTGTTCCAGGCCCCGACTCTGATTTGTGGGACACAGTGGTTATGAGAATTTTTCCTATGCCTTGCTTGGAAACTCTTGGACACAGTGCTTTTCGGTTTACCGGTATTCGGTGCACGGGGTAAATCAGCAAGTGAATTTAATGTTTAAGTGAAAAAATCTTCTTGGCTTTAGAGGGCATTGCGCTTGGGTACAGCACTTGGCAATTCGTACAGTGTTCGGATGACTTGGCGCCAGGACGCCCAATTTGCACTTGAATACGCGAATCTTGGCGCCAAGTTATCCTGACACTTTGTGAATTGTCAAGTACGAGCATAATTATCGTACTGGCAGGCGCCTTAGATTGAGGACGTATTTTGAGAGTTTTCTGTCTTCTTGTTTTAGCGCAGACAAGCGCAGTGTAGAAATTTAGTGTTTATTTTGATGAAGAAAGTGAGAGAAAAAGAAAAGAAAAAAACTGAAACGTGAAAAAAAGAATTTAGATGAGTGGGTGTGGAGAGTGAGATTTCGAGTGGTTGATGCAGTTGCGGACCAATCAGGCACTCCAGTACCACTCCTTACTCGCCTTGGCAGGGGTAAAAAAAAAAGTGCAAGTGAAAGCAAAGGGCTGGCGCCTCAACAACAACGTTGGCTCTTCCCCAAATTTGTTCATATCAAAAGAGATAAATCCTCTCCAGCCTAACACAACCCGGGACAACGGCCAAGGGGAATTATGATGGTTCCATGGCGAATGTGGAAGGGAGAAGAGAATCTGGAAAATTTAGTGACTTCCACTCACCAAAGTTGAGTGGCCCCACGCGCCTTCTGGTTCACTCACTGACTTATGCCGGGCTTTGAGGAGTCGGGATGATAATTTTTAATGATGATGATCAATGGAGGAAGAAAGAGATGATAAGCTTTCTCGGTTGCTGCTCATGGCCGAAAGATTCTGACATGGACATGGTGGGGGGAGGAAAGTTCTGTGGTGTAACTTATTCTAGGCTTTGGTTATGATTCTGTTAAAAAGGGGGCATTGCCCACTGTTTGGATGGACTTCTCCACACAAATACTAGCCAGGTCGCAAAGGCTTCTTCCCAGCCCTTCTGTCGTGATCGTCTTTGGTTTATGAGGTAAGGAAGGGACAAGAGACTCTTTTGCTGCTGCTCATTTGTACAACTTGCCGCCCATATGGTATTGAAGTTTATATTTTCTTTTCTTTTCCTTTCTTTTTGTTTTGCTCATTTAACCTCATTTCATTTCACGCAATGGGAGGCCCCAGCAAGGTCTTTTATGTCAATGGCCCGCAATTCGTAGCCAATCCTGGTATATGACTTTCTGTATTAGGGAATCCACCGGCCGGGGATCCTATGATACCCAGCAGTTTGCTCGCTCTTTTGTCTTTGTCACTCATTTCCCGCCTGCTGGTGCTCCCTCTTTTGGGTCGACAGAGACACACACAATGCGGACTTTGCACGCCCGTTCTATGCTAGCGCTGGGCTGCTGGGAGCGTATGTGTCTCTCTCTCTCTCTCTCGGCCTCTGTTGGCTGTGGTTCTCCCTTCTCCGCCTGCCCTCAATCCACCCCCTGAAATTCCATCTCTGCTTGCTGTTAGTCTCCGCCAACCACGCACACCCTTGCCCCCTGACCAACCCACTGCCTGCTACTACTTATGTATCTCTTCCCTCTTCTTCCGCTTCTTCTCCCCTCTCCCTCTCTTCTTCCTCACCTCTTCCTTACCTTCGCTCTTTACCCATTGCTGATTGTCTCGCTCCCACAGGAAAGGAATTATCCCTTTCCCACCACACTCTTTTTAAGACAAGCAACCCGGAACACGTAGCAGAACCTCTGCATAACGAAAGAATTTCACTTCTCGCCGTCGCCCCAGTTTACCCATTGTCATTCGATTCCGACTTCAGTCGATTGCTCTTTTTACATAAGGAGCAGTGGTTCCGCTCTCTTCAAATATAGGAACATCGGTTTCTTGATATCGTTGAACGACCTCCCCCAGTAAATTCTACTTGCACTGTATACTTTCGTTTAAGGATGAAGATCAACGCTGGTCTCTTTTCGCTCGCCCTAGCAGGCTTCTCTGCTTTGGCTGCCGCTCAGCCCCATGGAAAGCATGCTCGTGTGCACGGTCGTCATGCTAAAGCACTGAAGGAGCGCGACATGGTTTATGAAGTTACAACAGTTTGGACCACCATTCTGGGCACTCCTACTGCCCAGCCCACTTCCATCTACGTTCAGGACAATAGACCTAGCTCCTCGCCTTCCCCGACCCCTGCGCCCAAAAAGGATGGCAAGAAAGGTGATAAGAAGGGCAATTCAAGCTCTGGCCCATCGAGTTCTATCTCGTCAAGCACTAACAAGGGCAATTCTGGTTCATCAAACTCCAATACCGGTACCAGTTCCAACACGGGTGCCGGTTCCAGCACTGGCACCGATCGCGAATTCCCGGATGGTGTCGTTTCTTGTAACGAATTCCCATCGGACTATGGCGCACTCGCGCTGCCATGGCATATACCGGCCGGGTGGTCTGGCCTCCAGTACCAGGGTGGAAACATCGATGCTGAGGGTGTTTGCAAGGAGGGTGCTTATTGCTCGTACGCTTGCCCCCCTGGATACAGCAAGGCTCAATGGCCGGCGGATCAACCAGCCTCTGGTGAGAGTATCGGCGGTCTTCTCTGCAAGAACGGTAAACTCACTCTCACGCGCTCTGACTTCAAATATCTTTGCGAGGCTGGTGCTCCCGGTATTTCCATTAAGAACGAGTTGAGCGATGAAGTGTCTGTTTGCCGCACGGATTATCCTGGTAAGTTGTTCAGTGGTATTTATTAATTTAGAGTTGGTCATTAATTGTGTATAGGATGCGAGGGCATGGTTATCCCTCTGCAGTGCGACCCTGGTACAGAGCAAGTGCTCACTGCCCCTGATGCCGACACCCCAGGAGCCTTCACATGGAGGGGTGGTGCCACTTCTGCTCAGTACTATGTCAACAACGCTGGTGTCAGTATCAAGGATGGGTGTGTCTGGGGTCAGTCGACTGGTATTGTTGGAAACTGGGCTCCTTACGTAAGACTTATACATTCCGCTGAACAATGGGTTGCTAGATGCTAATGTTGTTACAGATCTTCGGTGCTGGAAAGAAAGGTAATAAGATCTGGATCTCCGTCTCCAAGAACCCCAATAACAGTGGGCCTGCCAATTACAACGTTTCGGTATGTGACTGTCTTTCGCGCTTTTAGTATCAATACTAATATCATAACAGATCGTTGGTGGTACCGGCAGCTGTGAGTGCACCATGGGTGTCTGCCAAGATAATGGAGCTGGATGTACGGTTGCGGTTGACCCCGGTCAGAAGGCTTACTTCCGTCTGTGGAAGTAAATGTATAGTTCAGGATTTTTGTTTGGGGTATTTCTCTGGTTCCTCCTAGTGTTTGGATATGGGGATCCCAGAAAGTGGAAAAAGTCGGTCATAATATATTGACAACATGGGGATTATATATATCTGGTGTCTGGTTTTTAAATATTTTTGTCGAGCTCGCTGGGTGGTAATGTGTTCTTTTCGTTTTCTCTCCCTCAATGATTTCTAGTTGAAAAGCAAAGATATCATGGGTCACACTCACCATCTAGTATTCTCTTCCTGTTTACTATATCTATTTTACATCCTGTCGATGTGTTTTTTCCCCCTTCTTCCTTCCTCTATGTGGAGGATTTACCGTGCAAGTACATACCCATCTGTGGGCTCAAGTCACCTGGGATTTTTCACACAAGAGCGGGCACAGAAAAAAAAGGAATCTTGGGCTGGTTGATTTAGTTTTTTTTTTCTTGTTTTTTTGGCAGGCATCTGACGATGATGAAGAGAGATGTGAGGAATCATTCACTGCCGATAATATCCTTTTCTTTCCATTTTCATTCTTTGTATAAAATTATGGAAAGAAGTCTTTTTTTCCTTGTACCGACATACCTACCGACCGAGATTACCTGTAGTACGATCGCTGTTTTCTCTCTTTTAAATAAGCTCTCGTTAATTGTTTTCTTTTTTCCTTTTTCACTTTTTGTGACTGGCTGGTGAGAGGAGAGGATATGGGGTATAAGAGTAATCTGAAGTAGTAAGAAGAAAGAGGGGGGGGCCTCGTTATACATAATGTCTATCTATCTATCTATGCACATTTCTACTATAGCACATTTTCCATAATTGATATCTGTTGAGTATAAATTCGTTGAGCACCGTGCCAGTGTACTGGCACAGTACTAGAGATGGTAGAAAAGGGCGGGAAACAATATCAAGATCGTGGGTTGTATCATACTATAATTTAGTGAGAAGGCAGATCACATAAGTTGAGAAAAAATTCCTGTCTTGGTGAACATTGGAAATCCAGATTGAAGCTTTCGTCCTGTGCACTGTACTAGTACGGTACTGCACCAGGGCCAGGGACAAAAAATCACGGGCAGAATGGCATATATAATAACAATCTAAGCCAAGCAACTGTACTACTTGGCACATCCATTCAATACATTCTTGAGCCGGTGAGAAAAAATTTGGCAATATCCCAGGACTATTTTTTTTTTCAAATACCTTATCTCTCCAAGTGCTCACAGATTACCAAAGAATTGTCGGCTACTGGTACCGGTATTGTAGGGTTGGAGTTTGAAAATAGCGCTAAGCTTTGCTATTTCCTATGCCGTAACGAGATTGTTCTAAAATTGCGCTGAGACCACTATACAGTACTGTGGAGTATGATACCGGCCACAGCTCTCTTGGTACCATAATTCCCCAGCCCATTCAGTCAGTGTGCTCTGAGGACTACAAGTTTAGTAGACTTGGCTTATCCCATCCCATCCTATCCCATCCCATCCCATCTCATAGTAAAGTCGAGTGACAAAAAAACTCGATCCAAAAGGCCATCCTACACCAAAACTGAGCACTCTTTCTTTAATTACCAACCATTCAACTAACCCCCAACGAATCTGGGGGTACCAGTTTAGGCCTAATAATCAAACTGGGGAACAAGTAGAGAGTAGTTTTCATGAAAGAAAATTGTATAATATTATATAATAATATTATAGTAGAAGGTGGATGAGAAACTAGAGATAACCTACAACAAATGTGGTTGCCATGTATCTTTTGTATGATATGGCGCCCTCATAATATAAAGGTCTGAAGTCACTTTCCCATCTTATCCTATTACACAAAAAACCATGAGTTATTAAATCTACAGGCTTGATATTTCCATTGCAGAAAGAAAGAAATAGTTATTTTCATGCTTCTTGCAAACTTCTTGAAAGTTCTATCATAACCTGGGTAATGTTGAGCCATAAGTTTCTTCTGAAAATGGCCCGAGTTTTTTTTTTTTTTTTGTCACTCGACTTTTTTCAAAACTAAAATTTACCGGCCTGCTCTAAGTTAACCAATCTTAAATGCTTCGACAATAGTTACCACCACCCCCCACAGGAACACACCATACAGTACTCGGGTGTAAGGGTATTTCAGGACCGGTTACACAAACATTCATATCCCTGCCAGCAATACAGCGTCTGATGTGATAATATCGTAAGTGGCAAATTTGGTTGTGGCCACCAAGAGTAAACCCAGACTACTTCTCCAATACTACTTTCCACCATAGTGGTGAAAGAATAATCATCTTTCAAGTTCATTATCCTCTATACAGTGACTGTTAGCACCGAGTATGCAGCAAAAGGGAGTTCGTGAACGGAAACCCCGGGGTGTTCGACCCCAAGAAACCACCCGCGATGAACGTTTGAAGGTAATTACCCTTCGTGATGCTGCAGGTTGGAATTGGACCCATATAGGTAGATACCTCAATATCAGCCGACGCGGCTGTGAAAAGGTACGTATATTTACTTTACTAGTGTGGCAGATATATCACCAGCACCTAGGTCAATAAGAAGAAGAATTTGTTGACTCCAGGTTAGAATATTCTCAGATAAGGCATATGACAGATATATCTATCAGCCGCACTTGTATACAGAGAGTGACATTGCAACTAACAGACTCTATATAGATTTACAAGAGAGCTAAGGAAAATGGAACGCCATCCAACGCCCACCGCTCTGGCCGCCCTCCCATATTTGACGAGATTGAAAAACAGCGTTTAGAAGCATTCATTACATGGGATGCACGAACACGCCGACTCAGTTGGGATGAAATTTGTCTCCAAATGGGTTATTCCTGTTGTCCACGAACAGTGAAAAGTATAATGGAGTCAATAGGCTATCATCGCCGTGTGCCTAGAAGAAAATTTGATATCAGACCAGCGAATAGGCCTATCCGGGTTGCCTGGTGTCAGGCACGTTTGAACTGGACCTATGAGGATTGGGTCCGTGTTCTGTGGACCGATGAGTCAAGCTTTTCTACGGCGGGCTTTGGAAATAGGCCATGGGTAACACGGAAGCCAGAAGAAGAGTTTCATCCTGATTGTATTGATGAAACCTTTGAGTCTGGGCGCGATACTCAAATGGTTTGGGGAGGATTCTGCGGCACTATGCGGTCTAAATTGGTTTTTATTCCACCCAAAACAAAGGTTGATTCCGCCCTCTATGTTCGGAAAGTGATGTACCCCCATCTCATCCCTTTCTGGCATCGCTGTTGCGAAAACTATGGGTGGGTCATAGTAGTTGAGTATGGTACGCCGGGCCATAAGGGTTTTGCTACTAAGTATCGTGAGCAAAATGGTGTTGAGATTACAAAATGGCCAGCCCAGTCACCAGACCTCAACTTAATTGAGGCTTTATGGTTGGATACGGAGAATGAGTTGGGAGAAACTTGGGGCCGGATCGGGGATCTTGGAACATTAGAAGTAGCGCTCAACGTGGTTTGGAACACAATCCCAAAGGATAGACTTGAAGGCCTAATTAGAGGCATGCCAGCACATTTACAAGCGGTAATCGATGCTGAAGGGGGACCCACTAAATATTGATTTCAGTAGTTTAATTTATATCATTTTTCAACTTAGTAAACGTATTCATAGGATATCACTCGTAGTATATCTGCTTTAGGAAGTGGCACTCACTTTTTGCCGACACCAAAAATCCTCATAGGCTATCACTCGAATTTCCTAATCTGGCTTGGTCTGCATGCAGACATAATGGAGGTGGTCCAGACTTTTAGCTACCCCCTAGTACAGTACAGTACAGTACAGTGCAGTGTACCGTACCCGAAAAATCCTAAGGCTAAACCCCCAAAATCATCATCATGGAGAATATACTTCCTGCCGAACGCCGCGTTGCCATTTAATAATTCGTTTCGGACCAATCTAATCTGATCTCGCCCGTCCGGCCGCCTTCTAGTACTAGTATAGTGCCGGTACTAGTACAGTACTCGTACACGACCATAATACAGCAGGTTCGATTGCCGGTCCGGATCGTAATTACACAATACTATACTTTCCTTATTGGGTGGTAATAGTTTTAGAACTGTGATTTAGATTGTGAGTTGGTGGTGGTGGCATTCTATATATGCTATGTCGTGGCATGTAAAGCGCAAGTTGTGTATTCCGAGCGAAAGGTCGTGGATGCGGGAGGGAGATAAGGGTGGTGGTGGTGGTGGTGGGACTATTATATACTCGGTGATCACTGTGCTGTTGCTAGAGTTGGATAGCATACCGGTATCGGTAGGTTTGATGGATGTGCTGTGTAATTTTTTCCACTTGCCCGCTTGTCTGGTAGCTGTGTCTGTAGGTGGGTGGGTTGCGGTTGTGCCTGAGATGGATGGTTGATGGGTACTTGTACCGGTATCGGTATTGACGATGGTGTTTTCGTTGTGATATGGTGCTGTGCAATGCAGCACAATATCTACACTATAACTTACCGTACCATAGGAGTTAACTTGAGCCCGCGGTAACGGCTCTGATACGATGCTCCAAAAGCAGTGATACAGTATTTTTATTCCATTCTTGTTCCCCCTTCTTCATCCATCCATCCAAGCTGAGCCAAGTACTTCATTCCCACCGGTACGCCATTGGTTTTTTTTTTTTTTGTAAGAAAAGAGAGTATTAGGAGGAGTAATAGTGAGTAGGTGGATAGTGGTCATAAGGGTTATTTGTTGGGAAAAATGAAAAAGGAAAATGAAAAACGCCGAATAATTATACCGATACAGCGCTATGATGATGATGATGATGATGATGATGATGATGATGATCAAACAGCAAACAGGCAAACTAACACTATTACATCCTTGCTTACTTACCCGCCGTTTCGTACAAAAGTACATTTAGGGAAGAGAGGAAAAGTGTTAAAACTGCAAAGAGTGAAGTGGAAAGTGAAAAGGAAAAAAGTGTAATGTCATTAACATGACCATCAGGTCGCCGCCATGCCATCCCTCATCTCATTCCACAGGCCGAGAGTGGATTATAACCCATCACCCGCAGCGCTCTTCTGAAACCTCCGAGCTACCTCTTCAACACCCCAACTAACCATCCTCGCTTCGGCCAATCTATCCGCCTTAGCAATCACCGTCCCAACCAACATCTCCCCATTACCACCACCACCTCTCCCCCCTCCACTAACGCTTCCACCAACACAATCAACCCCTTCCTCCCCTCTACCAGCTCCACTCCCCTCATCAACTGTAGCAGTCTGGATCACGGCCGCCCCGGAAGCAGTCGCCAACGTGACTCGCAGTGGCTTTCCCAACCCCATCCTGGAGGCTGTGTCATGTGCCTGTACGAAGGCGGACGAAAGCGAGGAGAGGCCGGGCGAGGAGGGTTGCGGATGGGTCGACAGGATGGGGATTGCGTTCGTGTCGGTGAGGTGTGTGGTTATGGGGCCTTGGGCGAGTTTGGCGAAGTGGGACTGGAGTGGTTCCGCTCTGGGGCTGGGGGGGACAGAGGAAGAGGAGGTGGTATTAGCTGTTGGAGTGGTTGACATGATTGCCTGTGATCCGCTTTTTTCTTAATGGGAAAAAAGAGAAGCTGTGCTTTGGCGGTGTGTGAAGAATGCGAAGGGAGAGAGAGCGAGAAAGAGGGCGGGTAAGGTTTTCGGAGGGCGAGTTTTTCCTTTCCGGTGTGGGTGGTGTGGGTGTTTGTTCGGGAAGGAGGTGATGCTGGTACTGTATTGGTGAGCACGCGAGTACGTCGATATCGGTATAGGACAGGATGATAGTACCGTGGCTTTTCGGTGTTGTAGCTCGGTAGAAAGTATCACCAATTGTAGGTAAACGTGTGTGGTAGAGAACGAAAGCTAAAAGGAAAAAAAACAAAATGTATGATAAAACTCAAGGAAAGGAGGGAAAAGAATGAAAAGAGGGCGAAAGATGAGGGTTTTGTCGTGTGAGAAGAGCCTCTATCTGGAGCATGGCCCATCCATCTATCACACTAAAAGCCCAGAGATTGAAATTGGGAGAGAAAAAAAAAAAAAGTTCATTATGAGGGGAAGGGTTGTGGGAAAGTGGGAAGGGAACATTGGGGGAGGGATTGTGATTACAGTCGTTTCATTTTCATTCAGGTTTTTTTTTTCTTCTTCCCCATTTTGACCTCATGTGCTATGTCTGAGTCTTGGTTTCCCGTTTGTCAAATTATGTTGTGCAGATTTCTCTGATTTTTTTCTTTTTTCTTTCCCCTTTCGCCTCCTCTGGCTTCAAGCACATCGCGATGTGTGAAAAAGTGTGATATCGAAAGAAGCAAATATCAGAGGGAAAAAAAAAAATTTGCCTGGGAAAATAGGGTGTCAACAACATTCAGGAAATATATCCTTATTTTATCAATATCATAAGTTACAGTATTCTTCAACTCCTTTCCTTCATTCTGTGAGTGAAGATTCAACTTTTTTTATGATAATTGCCTTTCATTCCTAAACTTTCATCCCTACTCTGCGTCCGGGTAATAGCTATCTCGTTTTGGAAGGGCAAAGCAGAAATGGCTTGGATGGAGCTCGTTTGGGTTGAAGGGTAACCTGGCTCGAGCTCTCACCTTTTGCTCATCTCATCCCATACCTAGCAAAAATACTATTCAATAATATAGCACAGTCACCTACCAACCGACAAACGAACCGCCTTCAATCGTGTCATTCATACCGGTAGTCCTACGTGAAACTTGTCATATCCTAAGCTTCACGTTTGCCTTGTTTCACCCTTTTCCCTCATCATCCTCCTCGGAATATTGTGCTTTTGTGCTTTTGCAACGGAGCAATAACGATCCAGTACCCACCGATACCCCCATCTCACACACTCTCGTATCCAGATGGCCGACACTGATGCAGCAAAGGCTGAGAAGATAGCCGCAGCAAAGAAAAGGGTGAGTGGAGTCATTGTCGTGCACAATCCTGATCACCCAAATTTACCGAGTGAAAATTCATTGCCTGATACCTACGAGCATTCATTCCCTCTGCCCGTCCCCCTTTCCGGGTTGAGATTGAGAGTTGGGTTGGAAGGTGCATCACCAATGAAACTAACTTTTCCGGTACCGAGGGGTGGTGTTACGAGGATTTTAGTTCGAACAACTCAAGAAACAGAAGGGGAAAAGGAAGAGCTCAACAGCTCCAGCATCCACAGCGGGCGAGACGAGTAAATCTCCCGTACAAACGGAGCAAGCAGAAACATCGGAAACCCCTCCTCCAACTGAGGAACAACCGGTGGAAGAAGAGT
This sequence comes from Tuber borchii, assembly GCA_003070745.1. Lineage (NCBI taxonomy): Eukaryota > Fungi > Ascomycota > Pezizomycetes > Pezizales > Tuberaceae > Tuber > Tuber borchii. The sequence goes on from NESQ01000046.1 coordinate 307,991, forward strand.
CAGTAGCTAAGCAAAACTGAATCAAACCTTTCATCTTATCTAAGGACATCACTCCTAACATACTTTTCGGGGAAATAGTGCAAAAGAGTCGGCGGCCGAGGCGGGAGGAGGGGCAGTCGAAACTCCTCCTGCAGAGACGGTTGATTCAGATGCACCCCCACTGGCGACCCCTGCGGAACCCGAATCTTCGGATTCACCGGTTGCCTCATTAGGCGGTGCAGGGACCGCGGCGCATTCTAGAGCTGCGTCGATGCATGCTAGGCGTCAGTCGACTTCGGGATTTCGGAGGCCATCCATCACCGCCGCGGACATCATGCGATCTTCCAATAAGAGCCCGTTAAGTCCCGGGGAGACGGTGCCGGATATCTACCGGAAACAGGCTACTACTATATCGGAGCTTACAGAGTCGGTAGAGAGGCTGGAGGCCGAGGTAGAAAGGTTGAAAGAGAAGGAGAAGAAGCTTGGCGAAGCTCTTGTTCAGAAAGATGAGGCCCAGGAGACTTTGGCCGGTGTGAAGACCGAGCTCAAGGAAGCTGTTCAGAGGGCTGAAGCCGCAGCTACCGAGAAGAAGGCTCGGGAAGAGGAGCTTGAGAAATTGGTAAGCTTCGAGTTCGGGAATGATATTGAGGGGGGGGTTGGCTGACCGGGATTTGGTGATTAGAAATCAGAAGTTGCAACTCTCACTCGGCAAACGTCACATCTCACATCCCAGATTTCGCAGAAGGATAAAACTATCTCAGATCTTAGGCTTCATTCATCTTCATCCTCTTCGACACAGGATAGAGAATCCCTCACCGCAAAGGAGGATCAGATTGAGAACATGGAGATGGACATAAGTAAGCTTCGAGGTGACCTCGAGAGAGCTAACAAGAGTCTTGCCGAGAGCCGCGCCGCGCTTGCCACAGCTGAGGGCGGGGTTAAGGGTCTAGAGGAATCACAGGAGAATCTTACAAAAGAGCTTGAGGAAAATAAGAAGAAGCTAGATAAAGCTGCCGAACGCCTTGTTGCTGAGGGTGCTGCTAGGAGCTCAGCAGAGACCAAAGTCACATCTATCCAGGCAGAGCTTGAGTCAGCCAATGCAACTATAAAGAGCCAAGCCGCCAGTATATCATCCTGGGAAAAGGATTACAACACTCTAAAGACTATGTATCGAGACATAGATACGAAGGGTCAAGAGTCACAAAAGAAGGCCTCGGCCCTAGAAAAGGAGAACAAAGATCTAACAACCCAAGTCTCGGAGCTGAAGAAACGCACTACCCACCTAGAATCTCAGCAAGTCACCCTAAAGAGCGGCCTCGAGAAGGCCTTGAGTGATGCAAGACGGGGCACCGGCTCAATGCCACAGGACGACGAACTAGTCGACGAGCTCGAAGACGACGGACGCAAACGCTTAGAGGCAAAAGTCCGGCAATTAGAACAGCAGTTGCAGCAGGAACGTAGTCGCTGGTACACTAGCGAGAAGCAGAGGCTAGCGTCTGTATCTGCACCCCCGCACTCTGCCCACCAGCACCATCACCAGCACCAACAGGAATTCCTGGATGTGGACCTGAACGCTGGTGACGGCCAGCACTACCCGCGCGGTGGTGGTGGCAATGACCATTTATATGCTGCGCAGGTGGAGGAGGAGAGGAAGCAGATGGAGGCGCAGAGGCTCGAGAGGATTAAAGAGGTCAAGCGGGGGTTGACGAATTGGAAGGGGTGGAGGCTGGACATGACGGCCGGAGGGGGGTACGGAGTCAACTTTAGGGAGATGTTTGAGGTTTAGATGGCCAGGCATTTTTCCTTGGAAATGGGGAGGCGTCTTTGATCGTGCTTTACGGGTGATCTTCGTGATGTGGACTTGTATGGCAATATTAAGTGAATGGATCGACCATGAAGAATCACTCGAGAGGCACGTGATTTGGATCAAGTCCGGATAATACGAAATACCTACCATGATTTATGGAGGCGGTTTGGCATCACAAAAACATGTTTCCTTGACCTACTCGAGTATAACATTGGTGGGTTCCAGTCCGCTTAGTCTATTGGATAAACCCACCTGGATCGGACGTGGCCACCCTTAAGAGCCAGAAGCACTTCCACACAACAGGGATAGCACTCCGTTCCTCTCGCTATAGAGCGCGCTACACAACTTAGCCATTAATCGACCCCACACACCATATCACTAACCAAGACCAAGTTAGTCTAAACCCCAGAAAAACCCCGTCCCGGCTGAAATAATATCCCCTTCTCAAACGCGAATACCCTCTACCCCACCTTCCCTGCATTCTTCCCTCTTTAGTATTCGGCGAGATATTCTATGCTAGGATAGCGCTCGTAAAGATGTATTCCCCCCCCAAAGAGTGACTTTGTAATGATGATCAAGGGGTACGATTAAATATGTCGTTATTATAATGTTATTAATATTGTAATATATCCACCTATGTGGGGGGACCATATATAGGAGAAACAAAAGTACATACACCGCACTAGTCCAAAAGCCCGGAGATAAGCGCGACAAATAGTGCACTTTGATGTTGTGATAGATACTGTAGATGGATAGGCCACCTATTTTTTTAACCGTTTATTTCTTCTCCACAAAATTTTATGTACTGTACGTGAGCCGACTCTCCGAATTCCAGACGCTCGCTCGTCCGCTTTCACTTTGGCAGGTGGATGGGCGGGTAGGTAGGTGAGTATGTTAGGCTAATTTGCCCGATCCGCCTGTCCGAACCTGTACTGCGCTTTCGGGGAGGCTTGGGAATAGTAGTGATCGTAGTTATTGCTCTTGGGGGGGGGGGGGGAATTGTTTGCAGTGTTTTTTCCCTTGGAAATGTAGATGATGATGGCGATGATGATGAGGAGGAGGGAGGGCATGGCTTGTGCTGTACAGTACCATACTAGTAGTATCCAACTTTCCACATATGTTTTACCTAGAATTTATAACGTTTTTTTTCTTTCTTTTCCTTCCCGTTGATGGTATCTATGATAAATAGTTTCATGTATCATACTCGTAACGTACCTACCTACCTACCTGCCTACACAAACCACCAACAGCCCCCAGTATAATATAATACTTTTTCCTATTGAAATCCTGTATCGAATCGATTGATCAACTAGCTAGCCAGCCAACTACCCCATACCCACCGACAACAAAAAGCATCGCATCCTACGCAGTGAAACACCCCCACTCTCCTCTACCCCATCCAACAGATATCATAAATAAATAAATAAATCCTATATGGACAACAACCCCAACTCTACGCGCCTCCCCCCCCCCCTACAATATACTAGTATACACTATAGAAGTCCTCCTAATCAGATAGACACACGGACTTTACCAAACGCCCACCCCCCCCCACGCCGCAGCTCCTCGCACGGCATTGAATAAGTGAGTGAGTGAGAATTATTTAGCCGGTTGGTTAGAGAGGGTTTTGGGAGTATCGGCGAGGCTCGACCTTGCTTCTGCGTTCGGTGAGGGATGAACACTGTGTACACGCTGCTTGGGATCCTTTCACGGCACTGGCACTGTTATCCGGGTAAAACATACTTTGTATCAGTTGTCTCAGGATGATAGCCGGACATCTGGCACGAAGATCGAGTGATGGATCATGAATACGCCCGCGTTTGAAACGTGGTACGAATCGTACGATACCTGCCCACTGTAAACAACCCTGCCAAATAGCCCAAGGAAGCAATTAAAAGAAAACAAGAGGAAAGAAAGAAAACGAGGCCCATTATATCATAGCCACCAAACGCCCCGTTGCCATAACAATAAAACAAGAATAAGAATAAGAGGCATCCGTAAAACAGCGCATCCTACCACTCTAATTTTCGCCAACCCTCATCTGGTACTTTCGGCTAACCTGCCTCACCCACCTCCGGCGTCTCCATTCTCCCCGCACCCCCTGCTCGCCTTCTACCCTGTCGTAGACCCACCGCTCACCCTCCTCTTCGATCTCTACCCCGCCAATGTACCTTTCCCGGACCCAAACGGTACTACCTAGATCGAGCGTCCATTTTTTGTCTTTCCACTCCCAGCCAGGGGGGCACCTGACATCCCCAAAGAATCTAGTTCCTTTGGGCCTTTCGTGGGCTATCCGCTGGGCGCTCATGGGCTCATATGGTGTAGGCGAGAATATCCATGACTCGTATTCCCCGCCGGAGGTAAGTTTTTGTAATTCGAATATCTCAACCTCACGGCATTCGGGAGCAGCATCGAGAATAATGTCTTTGTGGATGAATGAACCTGCTGTGGTAGAAGCCGAAACTTCGCGTGGTAAAAGATGGGTATTGTGTGCGTCTATCAGAATCTCCTGTAGAGTTGGATGTCCCATTGAGAATATAATCCAGCCTGTTACCAGGAAGATCATGCGCCAAGGGAGGTGAGCTGCTGTGATGAATAGGAGAATGGATAAGATGAATAGCGCGATGAAGACAGCCGAGGAAACGACTTCGTCGGAAAAGTTAGTTGGAGGACCCACTAGAGAAATTATCTTGTCGTGGGCAACAGAGAAATCATCCATGGTATTCTGTAAATCGCGAAGATTACGGAAAAAATCCTAAATATTGAGAAAATCCATTAATCCTGTCCTTCGGTAATCGGCAACTCTGTGAAGCTAATATTACCTTGCTCATCTCACTGACTGCTTTGACTTCGGGGGGTGGCGCAATCGCCGGGCCGTGCGCGGTATATTTTTCCATTGGCATACTCGGCGGCGGCGGATGTCTCGTTATAAAACTGGGGACCATGATAAACAGTAGAACTACGGCTACTGGAAGAACTGCTAGAAGGTATGGATCTAGGCAAACAAAAGAGTACACGGCCAGTGCCGACATAGTATGCGTAGGCTTCTGCCACTGCAGGAGACGAAACAAGCGATGTTGGAAGACAAACACAACACCAATCCTGCACAATGACGCTCCAAACGTCAAAATTTGCTATAAATCCGGTAATAGATTAAGGAAAGGGTTGATTATCACCTTGCGTTAAATTTCCTAAAATTACCACTCATCAACGCTAAACTAAACTGGGGTCTATCCTTCTCTTTCCGCTTGTCCCGAGGCTCCTGATAATCCTCTAGCGAATAGTCGCTTGGTAGCATCTGCTGTAATGCCTTTGAAAGTATGCGCTCCTGCCAGCCTGGACTTGTGCCACCCGAGCCCGAAGCTTCGGCGGCCATATCGTCCTCAGATCCGTGTGATCTGCTGCGGCGGTGTGAATGGAGTGGTTTGTGGAAGCCGAGATTTTTACCGAGCCCAAGTAACGGCGAAGGCAGAGATGAGGCGTGGGACGAAGAAGGCCGCTGAGACTGCTGCTGTTCTTGCTGTTGTTCCGAGTCGTCCAGGGAGCTTGATCTGTCATAGTACCGATCATAGTCGACAGTAAGAGAGTCGTCCATTCTGGAGGAAGGAAGATGGGGGGGGATATTATTAGGGCTTGCTGGTGTGTGTTTGCGATGGGGGGGGGGGGGCAACGGTGGAAAGGTCAAAGTGAAAGAAGAGTCCAAGTAAATAACGGGTTAAGTTCAAATTGGATTTCTCAGCATGTGCCAAAGACCAGGATGACGTCTTACGGGTGTGAAAAAGTTACCCGGCTCTGCATGGAGACCATCATACTGGTATGGTTAACCGCATTAAGAGGCATTGTGTTACTTGGGAACAACTTTGCTGGTCATTGGAGTTTACGGTGCTGTTTCACTGACGGGAAACGCCGCTATTTCCTTCACTCCTTGAACCTTCCCCACGCAGAAAACACAGTGCACTGTCCGACCGGAAAGCAGTCCATTGGCCATCGCTGCGATCTTGGAAGCACAAATTGGAATGCATGAGCTTCCCCCGCAATAGTTCCCAATTCGAGCCTGCTGCCGACTTCGGATTCCGCAGGGCTCAAAAGGCTAAATTCCGAGCGAACTTGGAAATGAGCAATTCTAGGACTGACAAGTCCCTACTGCCAGTGCCGGTGGATTCATTCTCACGGAAGCTTAAAGAGAAATCTCGTGTGACATGGCTGAGCGGTGAACCGAAAGAGCACAGTGGCTCCCGTCTGGAAGGGGTGGTGCATTACCGGTACAAGTGCTGTGTGCTTGAGTACAGCACCGGTATGATAATATCAATATCTCAATTCTACACTGGCGGTAATTGATATTATCATCAGTGAGCGTAGTGCCGTATGATACAACGGCGGTGACTGCTTGCTTGAGGACACCGAGAGGAGTTAGCACGTACCGGTGTCATATCACCTTCTGCGGTGCAGTAGCTCCGCCTCCACAACCGTGGTAGTGGTGGTGGTGGTGGTCTTATTGACCATGGACAGCGAGAACCTCGAAGCCATGAAAAAAGAGGAGAGCTCGCTAAAGCCAACCAGACGGAAAGAACATGGACTCATGCATCAACATCTCTGCATTGCCACGGCAACCGACCAACCTATCGCATTCCTTGTTTGTATGATAGCCCACAATTTTTTCTGTATCATAGCAGAAAGAAGACAAGTAAACCGAACAAACCAGAGGGATAGAATTTACGAGATCTTTCTCGCTATCAGGGGGGTTATTATTTTTTTCTTGCATACCGGTATTTTGCTTGATGCTGCGGAGATGCTTCTGTGTAGGAAATTAACCAATTAGAGTGGACAAGGATTGAGGGTTCTCTTCTGCGAGTATGGTACGGTAACCTCACTCATCAACTGTTTCTCCTCCTTCCCCATGTTCCCCTGAGCCTTCTTCACCCCGTTTCCTCGCCTGTGCTCCCCTCCACCTACCTGATCCTTCCCGCATCTCCGCCTACCCTACCGGCTATCTCTCTTTTTTTTCTTTCTAATATTCGCAAAGGGGCTGGGAAAGGACAGAGAAAAAGATCAAGAAAATTCCTCAAGTTTTCCTCGCAAATAATAGGAAAATACAACTCGGGGAGGCACAGGGCAGAGAAATATTAAAAGGAAGGAGAAAAGAGAGATATTATACAAAAAGAGAAAAAGGGAAGAACAAAAAGAAGGAAAAGAAAAAAAAAAAACCATCTATATCAAAGCGCATGTAATCTAGCTAGCCCTCTCTCTTTCTGTGCATTTTTCTCTCTATCTAGCCCTTGATCCTTCCAGGGAAAATTCACGGCCCTAGAGATCTCGCATCACTGCTGTTGCGGCTGCCCTTACATTCTCTGTCTGCTTCCAGGACACACAACGCCCCCATCCCGTCCACCTCGACCACACTTTCTAATCCCAATCTAACCTCCACGACCTTCACGCTTCCATTCATTCATTCACTCACCACCTTTCCCTCCTGCCCTCTCTTCTCTCATCGCCATGTGTCACAGCGTCACGGATTCAACGTCTAGTTAGTCCAAGATCTGTATACACGAGTGACAGGTCTCCATATCTCTGCGAATCATTTCTCTCGCTCCTTCTTGCCTCTCTCACCCCTCTTGTACTTTTCATTTGGCCACCAGGGTCATTGATTATTCTCTCTTTCTCACCCCCTCGACACGACAATCTACAGCCGCCCCTTTTCGTTGCTCCATTTTTTTTTATTATTATTTCGGTTTCTTTTTCCTTTCACGATACACGTTAGGGATTTCATTACACTTATCAACCGTCACCAACGCTCCTTCACGAAGAGCGTTGTGATCCGTCATGCCGGTTCGAGTACAGCAGCAACCACAGCACTCCGCATCTAATAATTTGACGAACCCAACGACTACCACCACGACTACAGCTTACTCTCTGCGCCGGGACTCCCCTGCGTCTTCGAAGGGGGACGATTCGAGTACGAGTTCTATTTCACTGGGTGAGAATGGTTTTCGTTTTTGGGCCTCAGATTCCACCACCAAGGGAGAGGGCGATTCTGATGATATCAACGGTGTAGTGGAAGGAAGGCAACGCAAGCGTCTTCAAAAATCTCATCCGGAAACTAACAACCTCCCTCGGTCGAAGCCTTCCTTGCGAGAACCTCGCTCCCCACAGAAGGTTGCGCGTTCTCACCGCAATGATAAGAAACCCCTGATCACAAGGGGTCAGGATTACTCGTTGAAATCGTAAGTCTCTTTACACTTCTGACGGCAATTTCTGTTCCGGCTTCCTGAATCTTTGATCTGATGGTCGTGGGTTTCACAGGGACAATGATGCCTCTTCTAAACATGCTTCATCTCCCGTCAATAGTATTGGTAGTAATAGCTCTCGCACACATCTCCAACCACCTGGCTCTTCCGAAAGCAACGTGACAACATTTTATGCGTTTGGGCAAAGCTCGGAGGGGGTGCAGGAAGCTGGCGAGCCATTTAGTTTTTCTCCGTCTGTAAATTTGGAGGATGTTCATCGGGGCATCATTGACAATGAACAACTGAGCCAATTTCCTACGCCGGGGCGTGGCGGAAACGGAGGCGGTGCGGAAAGGAGTGTTGGCCGTGATGCCGCTCGAGAGGAGGGTCATCAAAAAAATTCTGCAGGCTCCTCAGTAAACCAGGCAAACCAATCGATTCTCAGAAGGCCTAGTGTTTCCAAGTATCCAAACAACCCACAAGCCCAGGACAACTACCGGGATCGTAATCGAAGACAAAGCAACGCGCCTAACTTGTCATCTGCAACATCGTCATCCACTTATCGTAGAACGACAACAACAATCGAGCCAGAAAGCTCCATCAGGGCTGGACAACGGAGGAGGCCGAATGCTGCGCAGGCAGGCAGTTCTCTAACCCCACCAATGCCACAGAAAGAGTACATTCCCGGGAGTGGCTATTCTAGGAACTTGGACGCAAGCTATAGAGTACCTGTTTCCTCTAGGAATACTAAGTCAAAGTCTTTGCAGCCTCCTCCAAAGACGCAACAGCTGGGGCAACCACTAAAGCCATCACTAACTCCAGAACATGCCCGACACTCAACGATAGCTTATCCTCCAAAGTCGCCTAAATCTCCAAGCGTCAGCAAGCTTGGACCCCCAGGAAAATCAGGTATCCCGATGTCTGGATCTTCTCGTAGGATATCTACAATTCCACATGCTTCTGGATTGGGTGCTAGAACGGTTAGTCCTACGGATGCTAGGAGGCTCAAGAGGCTCTCGATCATCCATACGCCAACTCCCCCCTCAATGCCATTTAACGCAGAGTCGGCGAGATCGACACCAGGAAGCCCTTCAATGATTCCAAGAAAGAGCGTCACTCCTTGTTCATCTGCGACTACACCCGAGCCGCAGAGGAAATCTTATAGTTCAGGGCTGTCTACTGCCTCTACAAGCACTTCTGCTCGAACCTCTATAGGCTCGACATCCTTGCAACCTAAGCTAAGCCAGACATTCGCAGCCTCTAGATTGCCAAAACCACCACGAGCTGCTGTAGAGCGGGAGGAGGAGATCCCTCCTGTTCCTCCTCTGCCAAAGAATTTGGTTTCTCCGGTTGAAATGGTCGGGACTGATCCCAACACACTTCAGTTTCCGGATTTTGGAAATAATGGGGGCAGAAAGAGCGGGAATAGCATGTTCGGTCCGCGGAAATCTAGCTTACCAATGGAACCTGAGATGTTTGATATGGAGCCTTTCCTGGATACCTCCACCAAACCTGAGGTACCTGAAAAGCCCAAAGCTCCGGAAACCCCCCGAAAGCCAGAGAGACAGGAGCGGCAGGAAAAGAGGGAGAAGCCGGAGAAGCAGGAAAGGCTTGTAAAGACAGATAAAGAGACGAGGAGGAGACGTGGAATGACATTAGGAGGTATAGGTCTGGGCAGTGCGACGCAGACATTAGAGCCTAAGAGTTCATCTTCGAGTTTGAGAAAAAAGGACCTTGTGCCATTGCGCCTTCCACCGTTGAACCTTCTACCTCTGAGCACACCCACAATCGCTCGGGTCAATGCGCTCGGTCCACAATCAGATTCAGAAGAATTGACACCCCCTCCAAAGAGGAGCATAAAAACCCCAAGCACTCCAATGACAGCTTCTAAGGCAGGATTTTTTGGCAGGAGGGACCGAGACGAAGCGGCCTATCATCGGAGTACTAGTTCCATCAATAATGCAACTGCACAGCCCATGGGTGACAGCCCATCGAGTATGTCTTTGAGGGCAGGTTCCAGTGCTAGCAGTAGCATTCCGGTTTCAGCAAGTAGCAGGATGGGAAGACAAACGATTAGTCCATATATCTCTAGTTCTTTGCCTAAGAGTGTCGAACATGAGGGCAAGACAATTGACCATAAAAGCGCAAGGATCTTAGGGATGCCGTTGTCAATTTCAAGAGACAGTAACAAGAGCAGGACCCGGAAGAGCCAAGACTCATTACGGAATGCACAAGAAGATGTTCCGGACACGCCTTCTAGTTCCAGCTCGATTCGAAGGAAGTTAAGCTTGAGTTGGAAGAAGGGCAGTTCTAGCAAGCATAGCCATGCTGCAACTGAACGAGCAGATGAGTACCAAGCGGCCCCCAAATACGACAATATGCCGCCGCCCAAACTACCAGCTTCTGCAACATGGGCGGGACCTATGCATCAACCACCTAGTCCGGTGAGAGGGCCACATGGTGCAGCAGCAGCAGGAGGTCAAGGGAGGAGGAAGAGCTCGATTGGGAATGGTATTCTTGTTGGGCAGCACGACCATGTCCGCAGTAATAGTTGGGGAACTGAGGGAACTAGTAAGGATAAGGGAGTGGAAAATGTGGGGAAGGCGCAACCTCCTCTACCCCCGGCTAAGAACTCAACGGCTAGTTCAATTCTCAGCCCCATGTCAAAAATGTTGGGCAGTAAAGGTTCATTAGGACAGCTGCGCAGTAGAAACCAAGTACCAGTTCCTACGGATCCGAACATGGACCATGACGATATGATTGCAGAGGAGGAAATGAGGCGGATTGCTAGCAAACGCAAGAATTTGGATGCTATGGCTCAAGAGTTGGAGGAGTTGAGACGCAGGGCTGTGCCAAAGGACAGAATGTCTGCGCCACAGGCACTTCGGACTATCGTTCTCAACGTCTACGAGCGTGGGGAGATTGTGGATTTCAAAGAGATTTATTTCACGGGGGCTCCGGGCGCAAGGAAACATGTTGGGGATCTCAATTCAACTGCTCTGCCAAACTTTGGATATGATGACGAACGAGGCGACTATACTATTGTAAAAGGAGACCATCTGGCTTACAGATATGAGATTGTTGACATTCTTGGAAAGGGTAGTTTCGGCCAAGTGGTTAGATGCGTTGATCACAAAACAGGGGGGCTTGTAGCTGTTAAAATTATTCGGAACAAGAAGAGGTTTCATCAGCAGGCCTTGGTCGAGGTCAATATCTTGCAGAAGTTGAAGGAATGGGTATGATTTCCGTCCTTGAATGCCCGACGCCAGAAATCTTTTGACATGCTGATAAGACATACAGGATCCTCATGGAAAGCATAGTCTTATCAACTTTACGCAATCTTTCTATTTCCGTGGACATCTGTGTATCTCAACTGAACTGCTAGGCATGAATCTCTACGAGTTCATCAAATCCAACGACTTCAAAGGGTTCTCTTTACGACTTATCAGAAGGTTTACCAAGCAGATGTTGAGCAGTTTGGTCCTCCTCAAAGGGCATCGTGTTATTCATTGTGACTTGAAGCCAGAGAATATATTGCTGGCCCACCCTGCTAAATCGGAGATTAAAGTCATCGATTTTGGAAGCAGCTGTTTTGAGCATGAAAAAGGTGATTTTTCCTCCACTGGCACCATCAAACGTACGAGCATGACAACTTACGAACTTTGTAGTGTATACTTATATCCAGTCTCGGTTCTATCGCTCACCCGAAGTCATTCTTGGTATGACTTACGGGATGCCAATCGATATGTGGAGTTTGGGTTGCATTTTGGCGGAACTACTGACAGGGTATCCTATCTTCCCCGGAGAGAATGAGCAGGAACAGTTGGCATGTATCATGGAGGTTTTCGGCCCCCCGGAGAAACATTTGATTGAGAAGAGCACAAGGAAGAAGTTGTTCTTCGGTTAGTCTTCCCTTTAAACTTTTACCTTTTTTTTCTTTTTTGCTAATGTCACTTAGATTCGTTTGGCAAACCTCGAATGATTGTCTCATCTAAAGGAAAGCGTCGGCGGCCAAGCTCTAAAACGCTTACTGCTATTCTTAGGTGTGATGACGAGGCCTTCCTGGACTTTATCACTAGGTGTCTTCGGTGGGATCCAGATAAGAGGATGAAGCCAGATGAGGCCATGCACCATGACTTCATTACCGGAAGGAAGACCTTGTCACGTCCTCGAACAGCTGGACCGTTGTCTAGCGATCCGCAGATGAAGCGGCATCCAGCTCCGCCATCTGGGTCATCCACAAGTTATAGTGCCTCCGTCTCAAGACCGCTCCCGGATCCACCGGCGATTTCGACGCAGAAAACCAGACTGGGTCCCAGTTCAGCGGCAACAGGTCAGCATAGCAATTCCCAGCGGTCGTCTCCTATGAAAGGTTATGGTGCGATTAAGAGGAACCCCAGCGGCTCCAGTATAACTGGTGTGAAGAGGAATTCTATGGGTGCTGCCATTGGGACAGGGGCCAATGCAGTGGGTAGCAGTCTCCCAAGAGCTGCAAGAGCTGTTAGTGGAAAACTCCCTACCCCTTCAAATAGTCGATCTGGGCTCAGGGGTTCTGCAGGAACAAGTGCTTCCATCAGATTGGTGAAAGACGATGAATCGGATAGTACGAGTACACAGCAGCGACGATGATTCTAATATTTCCTTTATGTCATATGCAGCGTTCGTTTCCCTCTCCCTAAATGTTTAATTATGACAACGTTGTAATGACCCTTCCACTCTGCCATCTACTTATCCCCCTTTTTTATTTTATTTTTCCATTCTTAAATTCATTCAGCGGAGTTTTTCTTTTGCCTCTAACGGCAGGATCAATTTTATTGTCTCATATAAATATTCCTTTTTAATTTCTACGAATCCAAAAAAACGACATCACCTCACCGATACACTCTTTGTTGGTTAATCCCCCCACTACTCCCTCTCTCTTGTCTTTTTCTTTTTTCACTGTTTTCCTTCATACCGACATACCCACATCGTTTCTTTCCCGTCCGTCTGTCATGAGAGATCGCTACGACGACGCTGTACTGTATGAAGAGAATATCAAAACGAGCGGTTGCCAGGTATTTCCACGCCTTGCATTGCCTCGCTCGCGCGCACAATCAATCGATCACTTCATATTAACGACTTTTTGGAGGTGCAGGGTTGATCGCCTTCTGCTACCTTTTCTATTTTATTTTACTTTATGTTGGGGAGATGGGTGCCTATTATCATTGCTTTACTTTTTATACTTTTTTCTCTTCCTTCTCTTCGCCTAGTTCTGACGGTACTTGCATTCGCTATTTTTTCTTTATTTTCTTTTCGTTCGTTCACATTTACATTTGGAGTCTTTTTCTGTTTCATCCCATTTTGCGGTATACACTTTCTCGCTTTCTTACTTTGCTTGTTGGAGATATTGGAATTGGAGTTGGGCCGGCGAATGAAGGTAGATGGACGCTGATACCCGGGTTTGGGAGATATCTGTCATTGAGCCTGGGCTGGACGGGAAGGGGGGGGGCTTGTGTGTTTTTTTAATATTTTTTTTCTTTTCAAAAAAAAACTTTCTCCTTTGATACAATGATAAATAGGCGGGAGGTTTTTTTTTTTCCCCTCTCGATGATGATTTCTTGACATTTTGACTACTTTGATATTATATCAAAGGGTGTGGTATGAAGGGGAGAAAGGGGGAGTTGAAAAGTGAGAAAAAAAAATAAAGTAGTATATGGTATCATAGGTTTCCTACGAAATGAAGGGCGCTTTTTCGCTCTTTCTATCGCCCACCGGCTGGGTCAATGGTGCACGTATGATATGGTATCATAATTATTATGTAGATAACCAGATGACAAACGCCGAGGGAAAGAGAACAATATGTGTGCCGTATGTACAGTATGATACACTAAAAGCTGGCCTCGTTTTATATCCCTTCCGTTTATCATAATAATAATAATATTATTATAATAATAATAATAATATTATAATAATAATTATTATCATACTTGAGCACGCTGAAGTGCAAGAACGTCCCCATCAAGGTACTCATAGGGTTAGGTTTTTGCGATCAACCACAAATGTGGCTGACAACACACCCCACCAACGATATTTCCAGCGCACCGCCACGTTAAAAAATTAATTTTCTTCTTTTCCATCTTCTCGCCCACCCATCCACCTCATCCACTCAATTCATTCATTCATTCATCCATTTTACTACCACCAACCACCACCACCCTCCTTCCCTCCCTCTCTCCTCTTAAGAAAATGGGGCGACAACTCCAAAAAAAGAAAAACAAAAGCTCAATCCCCAAGAAATCCAAGCACAAAAATCCGCGAATCTTCAAAGTCCGCCCAACCGGGAATGCCCTCATCGCTGCGAACTGGTTCGCCTCTCCTTATTCTACCCCGTGCTTTCCGAATTGACTAAGTAGTGGTGGTGTAGGGATCACAAGCAAACGCTCTCTCAGAATTATCGAAGATTGGGATTAGTTTCTAGGTTGGGGAAGTCGACGGGGGGTGTTGAGAAGGCTTTTTCTGCTGCTGCGCAGCAGCACAAGAGACTGGATGAAGGGGGAAAGAAAGGTGATAAGAAGAAGCTAGCACCCGGCGAAGCACGAATCATCCGCGATGAAGAAGGAAAGATAATTCAAGTCATTTATGGCAAGTCTGCTGAAGAAGCGCTGGACTCTGACTCTGACTCCGACAAAGTCGGGCAAGAAGAAGGAGAAGAAGAAGGAGAAGAAGAAGGAGAAGAAGAAGAAGAAGAAGAAGAAGAATTCACGGGGTGCGCCGGAGGAGGAGGAGGTGGTGGTGAAACGGACATTGTCAAGAAGCTAAAAGCGCAGGCTGCTGTCGGTGAGAGGAAGAATAGGAAAATTTTGTGCCCTGGAGAGATGGATTGGATTTTTAGGCTTGTGGAAAAGTATGGGGAGGATGATTGCGAGGGGATGGTTAGGGATCGGAAGTTGAATGTGTATCAGCAGACGTTGGGGGATATTAGACGGAGGGTTGCCATCTGGAAGAGGCAGAGGGCGGAGGAGGAGAAGGAGAAGGAGGAGAGGGAGAGGGGGCAGGTTGGTGCTTGATTGGTTGGTTGCGAGGGGAGGAGTGTCCGCTGGGGGGCGGAGGTAGTGTCTATACTGGCGTTCTTATTTTAGGGTTTTTAATACATACATTGACTACCATCTTTTCATGGCGGCGTGAGTGTGGTGGGGGTTACTAATGGCCGTTAAAGATAATTGATGCTCTCTAAAACCAGGAACCTTGGTATGCAGGAACCACGATTGAATCATGTTCTAGCAGGGGTTCGCGATAGCATTAATCTTTCAGCCCACTGTAACCATCGTTTCGGAATCCCCCTAAGCCTATTTAACATCCCTCATAAGCCCTCATCCGTTCCGCGTAGCGTGCTCCCTCCCCCATACCTGTACCGTACTATACTGGGGCTCTTCGCCACTCTAGGAAAATAGTATATTCAAAAAGCGGCCCGTCCCGACATAAACCATTAATATGCTGGGTTCCGAATACCGTTGCACCGGTTTGGTCTTATATTGCTCCTTAGCAGCCCCCCTCCCCCTCCCCACCCACCCCGCGCTGCATGAGTATTATACTTGTACTGTACTCGTCCCAGGCAAGAAGTACTTTAAGGAGCTCAGATGCAATACGCACGGGGCTTTTTTTGCCATACATTTTGCGAATCGAATACTGTAACTTCTTGCCTGGGACGAGTAGTGGTATTCGAGGTATTATACCATTCTCATCACACGAGAGCTTGCAGTGAGTACGCAGTTATATCGGTAGTTAGAATTGCGACATTTCCTTCACCCACCCACACATTCCCGCACTGTCAGGGGACATAGAGTCGTTAACCCGGGTACAATTTAGCCTGAACACCGACTAATATTTGTTGTACAAGGAGTATGACTTACAGTAGCACAGAGCACTTTAAAACATCGGCTTCGACCAAGTGGGGATTATATAGGGATGGGGACTCTCCATGCACCCCCTCCCTCCTCCTTGTCCTCCACCTACCCCTCGAGTCCTATATCCTATCTCTAGAATATCTTATACCTGCAGTTTGTACTCGAAGCCGAAATGATCATAGGAATAAGTATGTAAGTTGAGTTTGCCTCATTAATGCTCACCCCCTAGTACACCTAAACACCGAGCAATGGCCGGAAAGGAGCTGCAAAAAGTGTGGCTACATAGGTATCCCTAGGCAATAGGGCGAGCTTGGGTTTTACGAAAAGACATACTACTTGTCCCGGGCAAGAAGTATCATACTGGTATCAGAAAGCGGGATTCGAAAATTATATGGCAAAAAAATCTATGCGTATCACAAACTCACGACTCGTATTCTCGGATACTTTTCTTGCCTGGGACAAGTAGGTTTGTTTTTCTGTGCTTTGTTCTTTTTTTCCAGGGGTGAAAAGGAATAGCTGCTGAGAACATCGTGTGCAATCGCCCCACAACAGGTATCATACAAGACGCCTGTCTACTGTTCTCGAGTACTGTACTGTACTCGAGTACTGGTGCCGTACTGCAGAGTGCGGAGACGAATGCAGGGATTAAACGGAGATGATCGGCAGCCGCTTTCAACCAAAAAGCGCATCATACTGGAAAGGCTTGTTTGCTTCCCCCATCTGGGAGGGCGCCCCTTGGTTGGGGGAGGGGTTAATGATTTTCCAGAATGTCTTGTGAAGAATCCTTAACTTCAGATCCCGAGGTTGCGGTTGGTCCCGGTGGCACGAGACCCGACCCCACCTCAACACGGCTCGCTGTCCCTCTCGTCTGCTCCCACCCCCGTTAATGGAAACACCTTGGCATTCGCTACTGTAGCAAGCAAAGATTTGTTTTATGCAGGGAACATTGCTCATCTGAAACCATTCGATGACATTCCGGCTCTCCCACATCGGTTGTTTATCTAAAAAATCCTAATAATTCTAGCAGCAAGGTGGAGTGGTATATGCACTGTAGCGGTGTCACTCTGTCACTTTGGCTCTGTTCTCTATGTTCAGGAATTAACTTGGCTAAATTGTTTTCAATATGTGACAGGACGGTAATCGAGTATGATATACTGGTATAGTGTCAATCACATCCCACTCAACCGTAAGCCTGTAATTCGGCCGAAGAGAACTCGCAAAGACAGTGCATCAAGATCAATTGATACAAGAAAATGCCGCAGACGTGGGGCCGCGGTAAGTAACCGGAGGAATGGCGACGAAGTAGGAGATGTTTAGGATATCGGAAGGGCTGTGCTATGCAAACCGATATACGGTACATAAGGGCCTGCTGGAAGCCGAGGCACTTTGGGGAATAAGCCCGGAACGGGAGGGGAGATGTGGGAGATGGGGAGAAGGATGGTAGGGAAATGGGGAGAGGAATAGATGATGAGAGAGAGAATGCTATGGTACAGTATATGCCGTATCATCTGGCTTTTTCTTGGGGGTATACGTAAGATTGAGCCAAATATCAAGTATCCTATCGTATAATATCATGCATACATACCTACCGCTGCAACACTTCCGAAGCTTTCCACCTTGTTCGTGTGATTCCTACGCAAGAGTTTAGGGCCAATAGAGGGTACAGTGGTAGCTTTCATAGTAAACCCCAGAGAGATGATGCAGCCAGACTATAGTTGGCTTGTTCAAATCCTCAAGAGCGGCGTGCTGCATCTTCTCTAGACCCTAACGAAGGTGTAGAGGGAGATAAACCTATAGAGATTAATGGTTAGTTCAAACTCTCCCGGTTGGAGAAATAATTACTGGTGCAATACTTGCAAGGTTAGCTGGTTGCCCCTCCTGTGGCACCGCGGTCCCTCTGTGAGAGATTTTCCTATCCTTGCGAGCGGCGAGTGCAATTATAGCATGCACTTTCCATCCATGATACCCATTTATCTCTCGGTCAATTTCTAAAGGGCACTTGTAATAAGCTGTAACCTTCCATCATCTGTGGCTCACCTTTCACTCTAAAACTTGTGGCTTCGGTTATGCATCTTGGTTGCGCACATGGAGCTTAGGGGAAAATTTTTTGATGGCGAGTGCACTCGGCACTGCCACACTGTTACTTAGTCCTAAGAAGATTAGTGATAGGGTTGTGGAGAAATTTTTGATCCTTTTTTAACTAATCATATAAACTCACTCCAAATTTTACAACCAACCCAAATAGCACTAGAGAAAGTGAAAATAGAAGAGTCGAGGCTCAACTGCTTTACCCTCTGGTGACAAGTCTTGGGTGAGGTACGTTCCGGTCAAATCCATATACTCGGTACTACCTCCTTGGCCTTTCCACTCTTTACTCCGTCTGGCCATTCCCTAGAAGGGGCGGCGTTGTGAGAGTACGAGTACCGTAGACCCCATACCGTATACGATATTAGCAACCACCCCGCTCCCTTCTCCGGGATCCGATGTGCTCTTCCCACACTCTATTACTAACCCCCCCCACCCTTGCCAGGGTGTCTGGTGCCTTTTTTTTTCCTCTGCTTTTTTTTAATTTTTTTTACTGCCCTACCAGGGCCTTCTAGTGGCTGCGTGCCTGTCCATCCTCACCTATCTCCTCCTCCTTCCACTACCCCTGCCCTACACTACCAATTGCCCTCTCCTCCTCCAGCTTCAAGCTGGTGCCACCCTACTTTTATAACTCTCATGCGAGATATAAAGTATATATATCCCCCTACCACCCTCCAAGGATTCTTCACTACCGCCCGTCTTTACTTACCTCACCCTGTTACTCAGGTTCAGTCGACAGCCTAATTGTGTCCATTCCCTTCGCTCCTTCATTGAGCACCCTCCCAGGATTTAACCTTTACCCTTTGCGCTAACACCTAGACGAATCGTCATGATTCCCTCAATCCCTAAACTTGAGGACTACGGACTTTCAGCAAACTCTGGCTTTCTACCTGGACATCCTCCTCTAGCCCGCCTTGAAAATCCCTACTATGTACCTTGGGAGACCCTTTTGGAAAATTTGGGACCTTTGATCGAGACTCGAAAGGTCCGGGAATGGGTTAACGCTCTTCCAGTACTCACCCCAGGCAGATTGGTTTCCGAGGCAGAACAGAGGAGGGCATACATGATGTTGGGGTTCATGGCCCACGCATATATTTGGGGAGGTATCAACGCATGCGAGGTTTGTACTCCCATTGTTTGCTATTAATGCAGGGGCATTTAATGGTGACATTTTTGACTTAGCGGTTGCCACCGGCGATATCCATCCCATTCCTCAGCCTTTCAGAGACCTTGCAAATTCCCCCAGTTGCAACATACGCTGCTGTCTGTCTTTGGAATTACAGTCTTCGAGACCCCAATAAGCCAGTTGACGATCTAGAGAATTTGGAATCGCTTCTGACTTTTACGGGGACCGAAGATGAAGCCTGGTTCTACCTCGTTTCTGTTGCCATCGAAGCTCGAGGAGCTCCTACAATTCCGCTCATGTTGGAGGCGCTGAGAGCCGCACGTGATGACGACATCCAGACCGTAAAGGATTGTTTGAATATATTTTCCTCCCGCATTGAGGATCTTACGCTATTATTGAAACGCATGTACGAGAGATGCAGACCACACGTTTTCTACTTTGGGATCCGACCCTTCCTCGCTGGATCAAAGAGGATGGCGGAGGCGGGACTCCCTAACGGCGTCTTTTACGATACCGGAAGCGATGACGATTGTTACCGGGAGTACTCCGGTGGAAGTAATGCGCAGAGCTCACTAATCCAAGCTTTCGATATCATCCTGGGGGTTGAACATTATCCAACAGGCCAGAAAAAGGATCCCGCTGCATCAAGTTTGGAGGGCACTGCTCCCCCGCCAAAGCACAGTTTCATTCAGGTTTGCATTCATTATCTACATTCCATCAGTACCGGTAGTAACACTTTAACAGGAAATGAGAAATTATATGCCCGGCCCCCACCGCCAGTTTTTAGAGCACTTGTGCCTTGTCCCCAACATTCACAGCTACACCGAAAGCAGGCCGGACGATATCGAACTGTGCACTGCATATAATGGATGCCTAGGTGCCCTTGAGAAGTTTCGTGCTGCCCACAAGGCGATAGTGGCCCGCTACATCATCATCCCAGCTAGCCAGGCTAAACAAGTAGCATTGGTTCCGGAAGCCTCAAAGGCTGCACCGATTAGGAATATTGCTGGCAGCATGGCTTTAGAGTCTGAGAGTCCACCGGCTGGAGGCGGCCACGGGCTCGCCAGCAGCGAAGCGGTTAAGAACGGTCTTAGAGGCACAGGGGGCACTCAGCTGATGCCCTTTTTGGAGCAATCTAGAGTCGAGACGCTTGCTGTTGCAATTGGAGATCGAATGCCGACGAAAACCGAGAATGCCACGCGACACCCAAGCCCTAACGGATTTGTCAAGACTTGCAAGGTAAATGAATTTGAAGACTACACTCCCCCAGCCATCGGGATGGCTGGGTCATGGGAGAACAATAGCGAAGTTGGGGGGTTATGCTCCTACTAAATATTTCCCTTGTTTACTTATCCTAAAGCTATAGTGTTTGAGTGTAGGGGTTCGAGATTTGTGCAGTTGCTATTTTACCTTTCTACACTATCATGTATCATAAGCTCATGTCCAGATTCTATTTTGTCTCTTCTCCTTCTTTCTTTACTCTTGAATATCTCCACTTTTGAATTTTCATACGTTGGCTTACAGGCGCTGGGTGTTATTTTTCTCTTTCTTGCTTGCACTCTCTCCGGGATTATTAGGTGTAGAAGGTAGGATACTGAATGGCCTGTTTTTCTTCTTGCTTTAGAAGCATATTACTATGTGTGTAGATTTTCTACCGTATTTGTTTTCCCTTTTCGTCACCCCCGGGTTTTAGTAGCTGTGATTGTGTGCACATGTGCATTGTTATGCAAATTATGGCCCCAAGCTAACCCGATGCTCCCGGGAGCTATCGCAGAGCTACTGCATGGATGCATGTACTGGTATAATAACTTAGTAGAAGAATTATAGGTGCGGGTCTGAGCACAGCAGTACAAGTACCAGTATCACACTTTACATTAGAGGTCAGCCGAACCACTACTATAAAAGCACTGCCGTATACCAACAGGCCAAAACTAGGCCCACATAGTATAATCTACCGGCATTATCCCTTCGGGAGACCCACGTGCTCGCTGCGAGCTAGGGGGGGAGATGCTTTATCATGCTTTCCGCCGTTGCCTTGTGCTAGATATAGTAGTGTGGAGCAAGATCGATAAGAGGATAAGGGATCCCGGTCACTCGGTGGAAATTTTCAAGTTCACAGAGGACAGCGAAATTGATGAATGCTTTTTGTTGATAATATTGTTTTTGCTGGTAGTTTAAACTCTCCCACCAAAAGGGATGCCCCTTTTACAAGGGTTTCATAGTTACCCTCTTAGGAATGAGATGGTGATATGCGGTTTCACCCCTATTTCGGAACGCTGGCTCTTGTTATTAAACTTCTATTACCTGCTTTAGTTGCTTATTCATTTTCTCTAGATTTTCGTGTCACGGCCTAGCTGTTGTACTGTGCCCTTAAACAATTGAGTAAAATAATAATGATATTAATCTTCTCCAGAATCTCAAGAATGGCGGTGTGGTCTTACTATTTGATCCGCTAGAGTCCCCGTTAATTACCTGAAACACACACTTTTTTCCTTTTGTGCCTGGGATTGTACTAACTACGCGCAATGGTGAGCCACCAGTTGTTATTATATCATACTAGGAAGCCACAAGGAGGGCCTAGGATGGGAGATGTGGTTATGCCATCGATGGTATATATAACTACTGTTTGATTTCCCTCATTACGCACCGCCCATTCGCCTTCCAACCTCCTAACGATTCCCTTTTATTATACTCTCAGACGGTGTATTATATCAATTGCCTCTCGGTCAAGTATAAAAAACATAACCATACAACCTACTGTATTCTTCCACAACCCATCCGCTATATACATTCTGTAGCACTTGAGGGGATTTTTGTTTTTATATAATACTAATATTATTTTTTTTTACAAAAGTTCCTGTCCCCCCCGGACTATATCTACGAGTCCAAGATGCGGGCCTCCACAACCGCCGTGAGCTTTAAAGATTAAAAAAAGAGAAGAGAAAGAAATGCACTGTATCAGCCTGAGTGAAAGGGCAATGCCGAGAACTCGCTGTTTGTGATGGTCGTCTTTGGCTACGGTATCCTGGCTCATCTAGGCTGAAACCCCGGTACTGTACTAGTACACTACCCCATCAAGTGCTATATAATTGAAGATGCGCTATTAGGACTTTGTAACTGCCGCTCTTATGATAGTATGGAGCTGTGTGTAGTACGGAATAGTACCGTATGTATGGCACATGTCTTTTCTTTTGCCTCAATTGAAGTCTCGTTCTGTAGTGTTTTCATCCCACGTAGTAGAAGCAGTCGAGAGGAGGAGGGGGGTGAGTGAATTCCAACGTCCTATATATTATACGGTAGCAATATTTATCTTCCATAGTATGTATCATATCTTATTCGAGTTCCTATGGTGACTTAGACTACCCTATCTACTATCAAAGGTCAACGTTCAAGCCTTCTTGAGAGTGAATGTTATAGTGTAGACGGGGATTGGTGGGTGAGATGGACATGAGCTTTCACTATACATGTGATCGCTCCCGCTTACCTGCCTACTCGTACCTGTCACATACCGTAAGTACTCGAATACGAGAGCGGTATGCTATGTCGTTGTAATTGTCCCTCGTAGTAAGGCACTGCATGTTTTTCGCCTCAGCTGAGGCCTGAGTTTGCGGCGACTCGCCTACCCCTCTCCCATCGGGGGAATTTCAACGACATAGCACACCACTCTTGTATTCGAGTATCGTACTTACGGTATATACGGTAGGTTACCCACCGGCATCTTCGCCGCGCAATCATGGCTCCTCACTCGCGCTGATGCGTCTAGGCTTTGGTTTAGATTACCGTAATCCACTGCACTTGCGCTGTCTTCTCGAGGATTAGAAATGCGGTGGGTTTATATCGGGAGTGGATGCCTCTACGGAGCATCGATGTTATATCGACCCTGTTTATGATAAGGTTTTGGTACCGTAAATAGATAGAGGTAGTGCGGCGCTGCATAGTATGCGCCGCGATTATCGGAATAGATTACCAATGTTGGGACCGTTGAGAGGTCATGTCATGTCATGTGGTGAGTCGGTGGGCTCCGATGGACCCACGGTGTTGGTTGCCTTTCGGTCCGCCCGCCTGCCTTCCGCATGGAAATTTTGGGCGAGGAAGTATGATGCGATAGGGCACATTGAAAAGACTTTACGGCACCGGGAACTTTTTCGCAAAAATTCGGATCGGAGTTAAGGGCAGCGGAGTCAGCAAGGGGGCTAGAAGGCTCCCTAAAATCGCCACGCATTATGCAAATAGTGATTAGATAGACCCTCCTTTGGGTGAGCCTGGCATTTTCATGAAAATATGGTTCCGGCCGTCGATGCACAGCACCTCAACGGAGGCGACCGGGGACGCCTTGGCATAAAATTCAGTGTTTAAAAAAGCTGCATCAATAACTGGGTTTTCGATTCCCACTCATGCAATATTTTCTCTGATTATTTATACTTTTTTTTTATTCACCTTTTCATTTAAATCTCTCCTCTCATGTAGATTTTAACTAATAATGTGAAAATAAAAATAATTCAACCCTGATCCTGATTTGAGTGTAGACTTGTTCCTTTTTTTTTTTTGTTTGCAGGGAATTTCATCCCAAAGCGTTCCCCATTGCATCCTCCGAAGTTGTGCATAGACGGCCGGAACCATATAGTAAATTACGCTCTTTGTACGTGATAGGGGGCTAGGGTGGAGATTGTACAACTAAGGCGGAGGCTTCCTCGTCTTCTCCCCTACCCTCGAGTCCTGTATTCGATCTGGAAAATATCTCACACCCGCGATTCACCCAAAGTCGAAATGGGAAGTCTGGGGCCCCTCCTGCCTTGCAGCAATCTCTGGGAATATTTTAAGAAGTTATGTTGATTGACTCTGCCTCATACTCTTTTCCTAGGTATCCGACGTTGTTTCGGGAGTCGCCTTGCTTTACGGTGTTTACAAATTGGAGCACCTTTTCCGGCCGGTATGGAATCGGGAGGGATTGTTAGCTCATTGAGGGGATAGGAATTTGTGGGGTAGAGTACATTCAGGCAGCGAACAATGGCCGGGGGGAAAATAATTGTGAAAGGAGAGCTGGGCTGGTATCCCCAGGCAATCGAGCGAGCCCGGGTTTTAGGAGAAGATAGGCTGAATCAGGCTCCTTCTGGGTCATAGGAGCTAGGTGGAATTCATATAAGGATGGGGCTTTCTTATCTCCCTCCTCACCCGAGTCCTAAGTTCCATCCCGAAGATATCTTACACCTTCAAAACCGATATGATAGACGCAAGCCTATTCCCTCTCTTGTGCCAATCCTGGAGAATATATTAACTTATACTAGGAGAAAACGTTGACTGACGCCACCCCTACTTATATCCTAGCCATTCACAATATTCACTACCGGGGATGCCCTTCTCCTTCTTAGCATTGTCGAACCAGTTATCCCAGAAGTATGGAATAGGGAGGTGCTCTCTGATCGCTAGGAGGGGCAGGGGGTTTGCGGGGTAGGGTAGAAGCTGTAGAAGCACAATCTTTGATCTTGCCCCCGCACCCCCGACTGTGTATAATACATTCAAGTACCAAGTAATAGCTGGGAAGGAGCTGCGAAAGAGTAGCTACATGGGCAAGCCCGGGTTTTATGAAAAGACACTACCTACTCGTCACGGGCAAGAAAGTATCCGAAAAAAACTGGATTCAAAAAAACATGGCAAAAAATAAAGCCCCAAAAAAATAATTGTGTGTATCACAAACCCACGACTTGTATTTTAGGATACTACTTACTCGGGACGAGTGAATCACGCCCCTCGTGCGTCGTATGGGCCGGGTAGGGATTACATTATAAGGGTACGGCCTCCCCATCCCTTCTCTCAATCTTCTACCCCATCCCCGAATCCGACATTCCATCCTTAAAAAACACTCACACTTCCAAAGTCGACATGATTGGCGTAAGGCCCCCCCCCTCTCTTTCTCTTGCACCACTCCCTGAGAATATTCCGAGAAACTGACTTTGTCTCATACCTTCATATCCAAGCTACTCGAAGTCGTCTTGTTAGCTCATGCTCTTGCCAATGCTTTCATTATGAAATCAACTCTCCAGTGGGCCTTGAATAGGCAAGAATTTGCTTGGATTGCTTGATTGCTAAGGAGGCAATGATTTGTGGGGGGGTGGGGTAGAAGCTGTAAAAGCAGTGGTTTAGTTTAGTTCAGTACAGTTACAAGCAATGGCTGGGAAAAAGTTGTTGAAGAGAGCAGCTGCTCGCGCTTTTCAGTCAAGATTCGCCTTCCCCATCTGTGGTAGTAAGGCTGGCCAGTGTTTTCTGCCGAAGAGGTATAGTGTGTAAGTAGTGCATGACTATGACTAGTCGGGGTCTTACGATCTATTATAGCGGATTCTAGGAAGGGGCACACTAACTGCCGCTCACGATATGGACTCTGAACTAGCAGACTCACAGCTGGCCAAAGGTCATCCGAGCAGATAGATCAGGGGCAACAGTAGCCGCGCTAGTCGAATTGGAAAGGCTCTTCTCATGAGGTATCGTGAACTCGGTCTGATGAGATTGGGCTTTCTTGCAACATGTCTACGCAATATTATGATCATCCAGATACTACACTATCCTTCTTTAGTTGGAAAAGAACTTTGACAGCCCAAACTCAATATGACAAGTGGGGAAGGCAAATCTTGGCTGAGCAGCACGGGCACATTGGTAGCTCTAGGCAGTACGGCGGGCCCGGGGGTTATTAAAAGATACACTATCAGTTGGGACCAAAAAAAAAAAGGATTCGAAAAAGAACGGATTCGTAAAATAACCCATATCTATCATAAACGAATGGCTAGTATTTTCGGAAACCGCGTGCCCGGGATAGGCAAATCACACCCCTCGTACGATACGTCATAGGAGCCAAGTAGAAATTATATAAGGAAGAAGCCTTCCTTGACCTCTTGAGATCGTCCACCCCAGGACTGAGCCTACATTCGATCCCCAAAAGACCTTACACCTCCGAACTCGATATGTTTAGCGTAAGTCACCCCTCCCCATCTTCTACCAATCTTTCAGAATATTCCAAGAAACCGCATTAACTGACGTTGCCCTGACCTGCATCTTAGATATTTGCAGTTCTCATTCTGATGGATGTCGTTCTCTTTGTTTTCGCTGGCCAAGTGATAAATGAAATGGAAGAACCTTTGTAGTAAATCCTAAGGGGACGAGAATTCGTGGGATGCAGCAGAAGCTGTAAAAAACATTGGGGTTAGCTGCACTGGCAGCACAATACTTTTGATTTTTGTCTCGCACTGTCAGCTGTGTACATTGAGGTATAATAGCAAGCAAGCAATGGCTGGAAAAAGGTTACAAAAAGCTCAGCTATATAGATGCCTTCAGGCGATATCCTTCAGGCGAGCCGATATTTTGTGGAATGATACCTTCTATGTCCCGAGCAAGCAGTGTCCGAAAAACAAGATTTGTAAAAACAAATGGTAAAAGGGTTCGGTGTATATCACAAACTCACGACTCGTATTCTCTGATACTACTTTCCTAGGACGAGTAAACCACGCTCTTTGTGCCTCATATGGACCAAGTGGGGAGTGTATAAGAGTGCAGCCTCCCCGTATCTCCACATCCCCGAGCCCAAGTCCTACATCCTGTCCCAAAAAATGCCTTGGACCCGCAATTGGTATCATACTCAAAGCTAAAATACCCCTAACAGTGAGCCCCTTCTCCCCTTCTCCGCTTCTGCTTGTGTCCCCTTGTCCCCCTCTTGCACCACGCCTTGAGGCTAATCCAAGAAAGTGGATTCACTGACCTCGCATAATACTCGTATCCTAGTTCATCTGCCCTCTCCTGACATTGGATTTCATTTACTCTCACTTTCGTATCTGAACTAGCCACCCGGGGCATATCCCTTCGTCTGTATTCAGCACCTGACCGGATTCATACAAGTGCAATCTATTACCAAAAGTAAATTAGCTTGTACCATGATAGGAAGGTGACATCAGTGGTTGCCACAAATCAAGATCCAACCAGTTCAGGGAAGTCCTGCGTACCTGAGTAGGAATTATTACAACTACATGCGTTCGAGTATTCTGAAGATCCACAACTTGAAGCTGTGTCGAACAATTCAAGTAAGTATTGATATTGGATAGTAACTTGATAATAAGAACGTATACTAATAGTGCGGGATACAGTGTCATTTTCTAGCATATCTACCATCGTGAACGAGCTCGACCCCACCCCAGACGATGTACCGTTAATGGATTTGGACGAGTCGGAAGAGGAAATACTCAATGGTGGAAATGATGATGAAACCGAAGCAGGAAGTAGAGAGGAAGATGGAGAGAATAATGAGGATGAGGAAGATTTGGAGCCCGTAGAGGCTCCACAGATGATCGAAGACCGCTTTCTGAGACCTCCTATGTTCAAGACTCTAGAACATCCCGCACCAGAGCATCCTCGAATCGTCAAGTTACCGAATGATTTCCGGGAACGTTACGGAATGGCCGGAGCAAGTATGCCAATCGGGGAGGAAGGAGAAAGTAGTTGCCGAGTGACACCAAGCTCCTTTTTTAAACTCTTTTTCACGGATGAAATCTTTGAAGAGTTGGCTCATAACACGAACGATTATGCGGAGCTTAAGAGGGCTTCCAGAGACACTTCTGGGAGGCAGTGGAGACATACCTCAAGTGGGGAATTGAGAATTTTCATTGGTCTTATGATATATATGGGTGTACATAAGGCAATGCGAACTCCTCTATATTGGAATAAAGGTTCTGAATTCCCAGCACATGAGATCTCCCGATATATGTCACAATACCGATTTGAGCAGCTTAAACGATACTTTCACGTCTCACCCATTGACCCCCAAGCACCAAGGCTACCAAGACGGGAGTGGTCTCGAAAGCTTCTGCCTCTTGCATCTCAATTGGAAAGAAGTTTTCAGAGCTATCTTGTACCTGCCTCACAGGTATCAATAGACGAAATGATGGTTCGCTTCACGGGCCGCTCCTCTCATACCATTATGATCCGTGCTAAGCCTATTCCTTAAGGCTACAAGATGCTGGCACTTTGTCAACGCGGGTACACATATGCCTTTTTATTTACATCTCGGGTAGATAAATTCAGTAACCTCAACAATAATCTCTACGATGGGCCAAGTCACCAGTCACTATCACCAACATCACGTGCTGTGTTTCAACTCATGTCCTCTCTTCCCTATCAGTCCCATTGTTTCATTCTCTTCTGTGACAATTATTTTTCCAATATTCCTTTATTTAAGGTACTGCGCGAGTATTCTATTGCAGCATGTGGAACTACACGACCATCCTCTGCCTCCTACCCACCAGTATTCAAGATTGATAAGAGAAAGCGATGCTTACCATGGAATACTCTTACAGCTATCACAATTAGAGATGTCTTGGTTGTACTCTGGCAAGATAAGAATTTAGTCCGATTTCTTACAACATATCATACTTGCACCCCGGAAGCAGAGAATTTTACTCAACGATTACGCCGCCGTCCTAGAATTACCGATGCAAACAGACAACTTGTTGAATCCGGATGGGGACAGGATGTTACCAGGGAACTGCTTTTACCTAAACTGTCAGTTGACTATAACGATTATATGGGAGGGGTAGATATTGCCGATCAAAGAAGAAGTTACTACTATACACAACTCCGTACTTGTCGTAACTGGTTTCCACTTTTCTTTTGGTTACTTGATACGGCAGTAATCAACGCATATCTCTTATCCCAGGAGCCAGAGTCCTGGAATACGAATTGTCGACCTAAAGAGCCATATTGGAGTCATCATGGCTTCTTTCGTACAAGGTTAGCTTGGAACTTGGTCCTTGAAGGATTCCGTTCACTTAATCCTACCTTTGAAGCGCAAATCAGGAGTTCTATAAATACTATACCACCCACTACTCAGGTTGGAAATGGTCGATACTGTTTGGGAGCAACTCCAAAGGGAAATAACAGTCGAAGCCGGAGAACTGGTTATGTTAGTAAACACTATGATCTCGATCCACGAAGAAAAGCACCAGGAAACCATACGATAGAGCGAGGGCGAAACCGACTTTGTCTTTTCTGCCGGTATCTGATCAAGCATCCGGAACTTTACCCAACTCGACCATTGCCTACTACTTTCCTTCAAGACACTTCTGGTTCCTCTTCTTCCACTCTGTCTTCAAACTTTTCCCCTTCTTCCCGTGCTCTTCCAACACCTCCGCCAAATTCCTCTCCCCTTTTACCGAGCCCAAATTCACCTATTCCTGGCAAGATTCGTCATACAAGTTTCCAGTGCTCCCTCTGTCTAGAGCCGCTTTGTGTTTCGTATTGTATGCACATGTACCACTATTTAGATCTTTAGTTCAAGTTTCCAAGGGACCGGCATTTAGCGATCGAACACACCACTTTGTAACCTCACCAGATTTTATTGATTTTTTATGAGTAAGCCACTGGCACTTTGGTGTGTTCGAAGACTTTATGCCTACCCCTAGTACTTGATACGTCAAAGCATTTTTAAAAGTAACTGCTGTTACATACCACCAAGAATTGACACTTTTGCTTATATCTGGGTGGTATGTAATAGTACTTTCTTTTAGAAACACGTTAAGGCTTCAATTTTTGGTGTACTTATATGGGAGCTGGATTGTCGTGAGATAGTCGGTGGATTTTGCTGTTTTTTTATGGAGTTTTCCCCTCCCCCCCTCCTTGATAATATTATGAAATATAGAACTCCTATTCTAGTTAGCATTTGGTTATTTGGAGTTGTGTGGAGGCGACGAGTATTTACCACATATGCTTAGCGTATTGCTGATCATGTTTGGCGATCGCGCTAAAAGGTCGTGAAATTCGGGCACGAACGAAGGGATGGAATAGGGAAGGCTTGGCCGATCATTGACGGGGCAGGGATTAGGGTAGGGGAGGAAAAGCCAAGGCATGAGGGCAGGATGAGCAATCATCTTTGGTCATGTGATATAGATATTAGCGTAATATCACAGTACTCGCGAGTATGACAGCAGAAGAAGTTCGAAGGATTTGGTTTGATTAAAGATTTATGAAAGATGCTAAAAAAACAACTATCAAGAAATAGATAATTGCTGGGATGTGGGATCCAGGATTTGCTCAATACTGGAGACAGGTTCTCATTTAGATTTTAGATATAATATTATTATGATAGTACTAAGATATTATGTAATAGTATTTTATTTATTAAGTTTACTCTTCAATTCAGATCTCATCAGCTATATAAGATTTATATATCTTTAATTTTCTCTTCCACTATTTCCCCCTGTTACACTTTCCTCAACCATATCTAACCATAAAACAATTCTTTTCTTTTGTTTTCTTTTCTCTAATCTTTTCAATATTAATATCTTCTCTTCCACTCTTCTTATTTTTCTTCTAACTCACAGGCCTCCTTTCCATTATCTTTCACGAACTCTTTACTTACTAGTATTAGTTCAAAAACTGGTATTTAGTATAAGCAATCTCTTCTTGTTATTTTTCTTGGTTAGTGGACTGCACCCCTTCTTTAGAGCAAAACAGAAAAAAATAACAGTGAAAAATATGTCCTTTATTGAGAAACTACAACAATTATGTGTTAATACAAAGAGGCATAAATGAAATATTGCAGGAGAAATAGATATTGAAGTCTAAAATACTAAAGTATATATATATACCAAATACATTATAGTTTACTTATTCTATTATGACTAAAAATACTTAGTAAAACAAAAAATACTATTACATTTGTGATATGACAAATAGTATCTTTTTTATATTTGTAATTTTCTCTCACTTTCAACTTCTTCCAACCCAGTCACTATTCAAAAATATCTATTTTTCTTGTCTCTAATATCCTGCTTCTTTTAAATTTATATTTAAGTTCTCTAAGCTTATATATCTTCTATTTTTCCACTTTTATTGTATTTCATTAAGACTTACGATATAAGCAGGTACTACAATATTTTAATTAATTTCCTCCAGTCTAATACACATAACTGGTAGTATGATAGAGGATATAAGTATTGAGATTGAGGCTTACTGCTTGAGATATTATAATATTTTATAGTTAATAGTATTAAGTATAATATACTCTTAGGCTATTTATATACCTGTCTATCTTACCACTTACCTCTCTCCAAAGTGATATTTTAATTCACCCAACTTCAGTCACCACTCTTACTAATGTTATTTCTAATAAATAACAGGCACCAATAGTGTAGTTTTCTATTGGTTTCTTTCTTGGATGAGCTCTTTACTAATTCTGTGAAATTTCTAAATATTACCCTATAGAGAGTCAATTTAATTATTATCTTATAGATATTTATACTCTCTAATAAGATAAATTATAAATGATTGCTACTAGACCAAATACTTAAGCTAACAGTTTTCTCAGAAATGCTCACAGTCAGTATTATGCATAGATCATCGCTTTTTTTTATCTGTTATATACAGTATATTATCAGGTGCTTTATTAGCTTCAGCTAATTACTTTGAATTGTAACTTGCAGGAAGATTGAGATCCACTGCCGCCAAATCAGCAAAAAATAAAAAGTGCACCTTTACTGCTTCCTGTACTTTCTTTTAACAAGTTTGCATCCTGAATGTGTGAACAAATCTTCCTGTGCATCCTGAATATATGAAACAATCTTTTTGTATATCCTGTTAGAGAAATTTTGCTCAGATTGTAAGCAGTTAATATATGTTGATTTGTACTTAGTGGCACTCTCAATAGACAACTATTTTGGGTACATGTAGGAGTTTAAAGTGATTGTTATGCAGACGAGAATAGCTCGCCAGTATTATTAGTAGAGGCTACACTACTGTAATCGAGGAGCGTATGTCCAACCTCAACTCACCGTAGTAGGAGCAACTAGAGGCATTTATGTTGACTACTCAGGATACTGGAAGAGCTCACGTTCCATGAAGCTGATTACTGGTTGGAAAGATAAAGTGAGAATACTTTGCTCCTTATCCAGTACATATGCATATTATGCATTATGTGTTATTATCTGGCTATTCGAACTGATCACTCGATAGTTCACAATAAAAGACTATTAGTGTATTGGCATTGCGACCGCATATATGAACTTAGTCTATTAGGACGAAGAGATCAAAGACTATTTACTGGTGGAGTGGGGACACCCTCAGGTGAAATAGATGTTGGGAGTTCTCTGAGTTTGAGTTGGGCAATTATTCAGGGTCAAACAGTGTTTGCACTTCCTTTGACGAAGCTGAAATCTTAGAAAGATACATGATTGTTAGAAAACAGGAAGTAGTGAGAATTTACTATAAGTAGTAAGGGCTATTCCCCAGAGTTTGAGAAAATCAAGCAACGGAGAAGAGACCTTAACAATATAACAAGTTATTAAGTTTAGAATTCGGGAATTTCTACTTTATTACTTTACCTTTACTGAACTAGCATTACTCGAGCCTTCCTGACTTCTCTCTATTATCTCGAATACTATATAGCCTAGCTCTCTCCATTCCTTTGAGTTAGTTACCCCGTAACAAAGAGCTCCTAGGTAAGGGGTGCCAAAGTCCAAAACCATCACGGGGCAGGTAGGGTGCAGCTCACTGAGAGTGCGGGGTGGTATATATTGATGATAGTTTCTCTGGTTTTGAGATCACGAACCATCTCCTCTACACCTCCAGCGATTGAAATCTCAACACCATGAGAAATCATCGTCACTTTTCACCTCCCGCACTCTGAGTGAGCTGCACCCCCCCTATGATAGATTCGGACATGGGCACCTGTCTCTTAGGTCCTGGCCCATCCTTCTCTTCGCTCTTGTTTTGCGTTCTCGCTTAACATTTGCACGGTCGGCAACACCCTCGCGTCCATGTTACAGACGGCTGGGATCACGGTTTGCAGTAAGAGAAAACTTTTCACCAGGCTACGGTCGATTTCTCTGCTCTCTTCGATTACGTTTCGCTCGAGGCTGCCTAGTCAGACACGCACACGTTTCCGATAGTTCCTACGATACTTGGGTCTACCCTTCATCCTCTTCTCTTGGTTTCGTCCCGTTGCTCGGTTACAGCTACACTTCCCCTCTTTTGGCTTGTACCCTACTACCACCCGGCCTTGCGCCCCCCGCGGCTGTCCACAGTCGCATCCTTGGTTACCCTCTGTTGTTGTATTGCACCGCCTCCTTGATCGATGTCAACGCCTTGGGCCCGGAGTAATGTCGGCCGCTGACTTCTTTAAGTTATTTAGGCTGCCCCTACAGAGATGTTGTTCTATTCTTTTGTAGGTTTTTGTGTAGTGGAGTTTCCCTCATTTCCCGCGTGTGCGAGACTTTCCTTTGTTATCCTTTGGTTTGTTCAGGGGAGCTTTCTGAAGGGTTTTCTGCGTCTTCCTGCTTGCTTACTGAGAGTACTTTACTTTATGAGGGCGAGATATGCGGTTGGGCCCGTACCATAGGGTCTTGGGGGCATGGCTTTGATCCCATGAGGGGAGAGATGCGTAGGTTTTTCTTGGCCATAGCTAGCGCTACATGTCTGGTTTTTCCTGGTAGTTGTACGACTAAAATGCAAAACTGATATAAAATAAAAAATAAAATAAAATAAAATCTCTGGTTTTGACATTTCAATTGCCGGGTATGTAGAGAAGATAGTTTATGGCTCAACTAAGTGGTCTTTTGGTTTTTTTTTTTTTATCTCCTGTGATTTATTTGTTCTATTTAGCCGGTAACTAAGTAGGTACAAAGGCCGCTCTAAACCCATTAAGGGCCATGTAGCCAAAAACCTCTAACTACAGTCCATCTCGCATTTTTAATGCTAAAACCCTCTGACTCTACCCTACAAACATAACTACTTTGAAGCTGGTAGACATCAGCAAAAGTTCACATTTGACCCCCATACCTCATGAGGGATAGGGGGTATGGAAGGCCAAATTATAAAACTCAAGTTGTTGTATCTCTCGTCCATGCCCCATAACTCCGGAATAAATCCGGGGTTACGGGGCATTTTTTTTAGCGTCGGTAATTTCGTTGTCATGCAACGTTTTCTGGACGCACTTCGTCCTCTTTGAGCCGTTGCACGGTCCATCCGCGCTTGACTCTTCTACTTTAGTTTATCCGGCATTACCTCTCGCACCACGCATTGTTCCCTTGTTGATCCAAACATCCTGTTCTGAATTTCCTATTGACAAACTCTTCGCGACTCCGAACGTCCGCAATGCATTGTTCCCCGTAGTTCTTCTGCTTTCCTAATTCTCGCTTATTTCTCCCCTCCCTCCTTGCCATTGCCCCATGACCTAATCCAGCCCCAATAATTTCTTCGTGTATACAATATCTAAGCGGACGCTATTCGTCGCTTTCGCGACGAGGACTGTCCATTATTTAATGATGCGTAGCCTTGCGCTGGCTTATTCCTTCACTGTTCTCGCCTTCCTGCCTTCTTCATGGCTCTTTGGGACTTTCCTTCGGCCCCAAGCGACTTTCCCCTGATGTCTTTTTCACAAACTGGGTTGAAGTCTAACTCTAAGTGGCATATTCAAAATAATAATAATAATAATAATAATAATAATAATAATAATAAGCTCTTTTATTTGTTTATTTTATTTAAATCTATATTTGTCCCAAATAGGACGTTACGCGTCCCTATTCAACTCCTCTTCGGGAGCCTCAACTGCCTCACCCACTTCGGGATCTGAATGATCGTCCTCCACCTCGCTTTCCTTATCGCCTGAAATCTGCAAATCCAAATACCCTGCGGCTTCTCTGTCCTCCAGTGGGGCACGAGACTCCTGATCCGGTATCAATCCGCCCTCCCGCAGCATTTTCTTAATACGTTTTTTTGTATCTTCAACAAGTTTATCTCGCACTCCTGGCGGCAGTCTTTGCCAGGTAGCACGCTGTTGAAGATAGACATCTAAATTTTCTAGTGAGTACGATAGGCTTTAAAACGGCGGATTTGAACCTTTAAACGAGTCAATACTAACTTTGTGCTGTCAGAGCGGAAAAATCTGGATGTTGAACAAATGATCCGGAACTCCAAGCCTTCAGAGAATGATACAGACATGCTGTGGTAAGGCATATCAGGATGTCGTTAGTACGATTAAGAAATGATTTATCGGTCCTCCCTCACATTCTCGAACCCCGGTACCACTTGTGAAACAAGAGTTTTGCTATCTCTGGCGCAGAAAAGCGCCAACCACAGTCCTGTCGGGGTAAGCCTTATCTCGTCTCACCGGGGACGATCTGAGTTTACTAACTTGTTGTTTACTTGGGTGGCATGTAAACCGATCATTTTCGAGCAAATAGGCAACTCGCGCCTTTATTTCGGCTGGTGGTTTTTGCGAGAAGTCATACAGGTCCTCAATCATATTCTTGCTCTCTGAAACTAGATGTGACCTGGCGCTAGACTGCCTCGATTTCAACTAAATGTATCTAATTAGCCGTGATCAGTCTCCAATAGGACGTTCTTCGTCAATTAAAGGACTTACAAAAGTCATTGCTCGCCTTTCCATTACCCTATTTCCCCAACCTAACTTTCTAGCTGCCTTTACCCAATAACCTTCCAGAAGCGTATCGTTTTCAGCAGGCTTTACAAAGGGATTAACAAACGACGTATGATACCGGACCATATTTGCAGCATTCTCAAAGATGATCCTCGCCTCACCCTGCAATGTATTGCTTTTTGCCGATAGTGTGATAGGGGTCCCGATATTAGACTCTGGAAAGTCTGGATCAGCTATACTATGTCGTGAATAGGACGGCATAATTTCTTCCTCCTCAGGCGTATCAGGAATACAGGGTGAGAATTGTGATGAATCGTCTCTGAGATGGCCGGAATGTAATTGTGCTGCCTGCTCTTGTGATGCAAGCCCCTGCGAAGGGCCATTTAGGACCCCCTGTGAAGGGCCATTTACAACCGGCGTTGGGGTGTTCTCCGTACTCTTTCTTATAAGCATGTCAATTGAAAAAATTATTAGATTTACTTACATATCTTAACCGGCTCCTGACCCTCCGTGGAAGTGGCTACGGGAGTGGTTCAGCAGGACGTCGTTCATCCCATCGGCGACGTCTAGGAGGAATGTCATGATTGTCAACATCTGTAGGTTCCTCTTCCTCAAAATGAACTCGTCGTTGTATTTCCGGTGCTGGCGTTGAAATATCCGCAAAGGCTACTAGAGGTCTCGACGATAATGCCTGGGCTCGGGGGGCTAGTCCTACTACTCTGGTCAAGAATGGGATATTTAAGTCTTGGGAGAGCTCACATTGGCCTCCAGGAGGCGTGACTGACCTCTGCTCGTATTTCCATTCATGATTGCGCGTTTATATGAAAGAACTAGAGGAGAAAAAGGAATTAGATGTAGAGATAAAAGTCCCGACAGGAATCGAACTCACGGCGTCGTATTGGGGACGAACAGCGTCATATTGCGGACGAATAAGCTTTATGTTATTGTTACTACACGGAGTCCTAGCTATGACACAAGGTCCGTGAGAATCATTGGCATGGGCTCGGACTATCCTACAGCCATTTGGCCTCCGAATGTCTCAAAGGCTACGTGCACGGATGGCTCTGAGCCGAATAGAGACTGTCTATTCGGGATTGCCGGGATAGGATTTCATATGCGGGGCTGGGATGAACATAACTTATCATTTCAAAAGATTGGATTATACATACTAGGATAGGATAAAGGATAAAAGGGACGTTTAGCGTCCCAGAAAAGCTTTCTATTGCACTCAACTAATTCTAAAAATAAAAAGACTACTAAAAACATTAAAATCTAAGACTACCGGGTAAAATATAGGAATGCCGGATGACAGCGCAAACAGGATTAAGACAATGATTAATAGATAGAAGCAAAGCAGAAGCAAAGAAGCAAAGCCCGTAAAACCAAAGAACAATTACCCAAAGGCTCAAAGAAGACGCAGCCCGGCACAAAATGAGTCCCAGAAAACCCAACAAATGGATAGAAACGAGAGCAAAACAAAGTAAGAAAAAACCCGTGAAACGAAAGAGAGCCCACCCGAAAGACCCAAGAAGATACTACCCGGCACAAACAAGCCCCAACCCCCCCCCCCGGCGCCGAACCCATGTATAGAAATGAAAGCAAAACCTAAGAAAGCCAGTGAAACAAAAGAAAAAACCACCCAAAAGCCCAAAGAAGACGCTGCCCGACGCAAACAAACCCTAGGCATTGCCCCCATTGCCCCCATTGCCCCCATCACCCCCATCACCCCCATTACCCCACCGTTATCATCAGCGCCTTCCTCAATAGCGTCATGTACTGACACCTCACACCCGGGAGGTGGGATCCCCGGGGGAAGAGCCACCATTGGGACATCTTGTCCTGTATATCGGCTCATATACGCCGGCCCCTGCCTCACTCGAGCGCGTGAAATCAGTTCCCGGGAGTGGGTCTGGAACCTAACAACCCTACGATCATTGCTCAGAATTCTCCTCTGCCAGCCGTTGTGGGACCTAGGAAAAGCCCTTCTGCGCCTTGCATGGTGCTCCACATCGTCCTCCTCATCAGAGTCAGATTCTGGCTCAGTGTAGAACTCGGCGACGTCGAATTGGCCGGGAAAGAGATAGTTCCGGCTGTGCCCAACAAGAGGTGTATTGGGACAAACAGGGTCCCCACCATTAGGAGGGGCAACAGCTGCTCGGTGGAGGAAGCAGGCGACAGTAAGGGTGGAGTACTGGGAGAGACGAAGCCAGGCATTGACCTGATCGTCGTCGATCAATTCGATCTGGTCGGCGCCATCGGGAGTGACATTCAGGCCTTGAATGTCGCGGAGAATTCCAATGAACTGCCGGGGGTGCTCGCCGTCCTCTACGTACCGACAGGCAGCTTCGCCGAGCTCCTGTAAAGTGTAGTGCCTGAGAACCGCCAGCCAACTCTTGTTTGGCATAGCGTTATTACCACGGTTTATCCATGGGAGCTGGGGAGCCTGCCCAGGCTCGGCACCTGTGGTCAAAATGAATATTATTCGTACCGGTTTCTCCTCGTGAACGGTCGGTTGGGACGAGCAACGGCCCTTTCGTCTCTCGATCCGGATCCAGATGCACCGCCAGCGCCCCCATCTCCCCCCTCTTCCTCGGCATCGGAATTAAGTCTGGCATTCCTACGAGACTCAGCTGCCTTCTTCAGGACGTCCATGATGACAGCATCCAGAGCAACGTGGAAGGCCCGATGTTGGCCGTTCCGGGCGGAGTTGAATTTGGCTCGGAAGCC
This sequence comes from Tuber borchii, assembly GCA_003070745.1. NCBI lineage: Eukaryota > Fungi > Ascomycota > Pezizomycetes > Pezizales > Tuberaceae > Tuber > Tuber borchii. Next base: position 346,230 of record NESQ01000046.1, read on the forward strand.
TCTGAGAGCAATGTGTGCGACGGTCTCCGTCCTAACTTCGTTCCACAAAGTGTCACCGGCCTGCGTGAGAGAGGTGATATTCCTCTCGTTGCACTTCTGGAGAATGTATGTGCGAACAGCGCGGTATCTCCTCCCTTCAACGGTTCGTATCT